>JAWQEG010001281.1:0-101687 GCA_033782935.1 Petrolisthes cinctipes
GATAATGCTTCCCTGTACGTAAATAAACTATTGCTAGTAGCAAAATTAAAAAGTACTGAGATTTTACACTGTTTGTCTTATTGGATAGTTTGCTCCCTGGAGGTTGTACTAATTAATAACTGGTTCATAACACAACGTAGTTCACACCGTCTATGAACGAACTCAACTATCTAATTAGGCCTTCTTATGTGTCATGGGTGTGTGTGTGTGTGTGTGTGTTTGTGTGTGTGTGTGTGTGTGTGTGTGTGGGGGTGTGTGTGTTATAATGGATACACAAACTAAATCTCAATCAACGAAGTCGGTGAGTCAATCAATCACTAAATCACTGTGTCTTCATAAACCCCAAGTCAGTCGTCAGTCAGTCAAGTCAAACAATCCATCACTCAATCCCACCATCATCAATCCAAAATACAAAACATTATAATCAAAGGTTATATCAAATCAATCAATCAGTCAGTGAATAATCCCTTCATTAACTCCCCCCACCTTCCCGTCCCCTCCCCTCCCCTCCCACCTTCCTCTCCCCCCCTCCCCCCACCTTCCTCTCCCCCCTTTCCCCCCCACCTTCCTCTCCCCTACCCCCTCCCCCCCCCACCTTTCCGTCCCCTCCCCCCCCCCCACCTTCCCGTCCCCTCCCCCCCCCACCTTCCCGTCCCCTCCCCCCCACCTTCCTCTCCCCCTCCCCCCCACCTTCCCGTCCCCTCCCCCCACCTTCCTCTCCCCTCCCCATCCCCCCCTCCTTCCTCTCCCCTCCCCCCCTTCCCCTCCCACCTTCCTCTCCCCCTCTCCTCCTCCCCCACTCCTTCCTCTCCCCTCCACCCTCCCCCCCACCTTCCTCTCCCCTCCCCCCTTTCCCCACCTTCCTCTCCCTTGCACTCCCTTTCCCCCCCTGATAGTTCCCGAGGCCCCAGCCAAGGTGAAAGTGGTGGTGTCAGGACCGAGGGCAGCTGTGGTGTCGTGGGTGCCTCCTGGTAGACCCAATGGCCGCATCACACGCTACACGGTACACTGGAGGACTGGAGGAGGCACCACCTACACACACAAGACATGTTGATCCTCAGATGGCACACCTAGCCCTACATGACCTCTCTCACACCACGCATCAGGTCAGTATACACACACACACACACACACACACCTAGCCCTACATGACCTATCTCACACCACGCATCAGGTCAGAACACACACACACACACACACACCTAGCCCTACATGACCTCTCTCTCTCTCTCTCTCTCTCTCTCTCTCTCTCTCTCTCTCTCTCTCTCTCTCTCTCTCTCTCTCTCTCTCTCTCTCTCTCTCTCTCTCTCTCTCTCTCTCTCTCTCTCTCTCTCTCTCTCTCACACACACACACACACACACACACACACACACACCTAGCCCTCCATGACCTCTCTCACACCACGCATCAGGTTAGTACCACACACACACACACACCTAGCCCTACATGACCTCTCCCACACCACGAATCAGCAGGTCAATACCATACATACATACATACTCGTACAAACATACACGCATACACCACCTCTCTCAAACCATTCATCATGTTAAGATACGCATATTTGAGTCGACCGTGAGAGAGAGAGTTGTTACAGTATAGAAGAAAATCAAATGTAAAAACACTTAAACTGATAAAGAGTTACATAGGAGTAATAAGAGTGACATAGGAGTAATAAGAGTGACATAGGAGTAATAAGAGTGACATAGGAGTGATAAGAGTGACATAGGAGTAATAAGAGTGACATAGGAGTAATAAGAGTGACATAGGAGTGATAAGAGTGACATAGGAGTAATAAGAGTGACATAGGAGTAATAAGAGTGACATAGGAGTGATAAGAGTGACATAGGAGTAATAAGAGTGACATAGGAGTAATAAGAGTGACATAGAAATAATAAGAGTGACATAGGAGTAATAAGAGTGACATAGAAATAATAAGAGTGACATAGGAGTAATAAGAGTGACATAGGAGTAATAAGAGTGACCTAGGAGTAATAAGAGTGATATAGGAGTAACAAGAGTGACATAGGAGTAATAAGAGTGACATAGGAGTAATAAGAGTGACATAGGAGTAACAAGAGTGACATAGCAGTAATAAGAGTGACATAGGAGTAATAAGAGTAAGATAAGAGTGACATAGCAGTAATAACAGTGACATAGGAGTAATAAGAGTGACATAGGAGTAATAAGAGTGACATAGGAGTGATAAGAGTGACATAGGAGTAATAAGAGTGACATAGGAGTAATAACAGTGACATAGGAGTAATAAGAGTGACATAGGAGTAATAAGAGTGACATAGGAGTAATACGAGTGACATAGAAGTAATAAGAGTTCCATAGGAGTAATAAGAGTGACATAGCAGTAATGACAGTGACATAGCAGTAAATAAGAGTGGATTAACTAACACACATATGGGTTGTTGTGTTATACAGGTGTGGGTGACAGCTGCTACAAGTGTGGGGGAGGGTCCAGCCAGCGATACAGTCCTGGTCAAGCCTTCACATACAGGTCAGTCACAAGGGTCTTTCATTGTTTATAATCCACAGTACACTCGTGATACATAATTTCTGACCAGAGTGTGAGGAGCAGAAAGCTTTGAATCGCCTGCTATAGCTCATTTCCCCACCCAGTACCCCTATAGAGGCTGAGTTCGAATGTAGGATATGTGTGTGTGTGTGTGTGTGTGGTGCCTGGCGTTCGTCTCTGGTCAAAGATTACGTATCACGAGTGTACATAGTTTCTTATCTATACTCCATGAATTGCTCACAGTACACTCGCAATCCTAAATATGTATCCAGGCTTGCTTCGAATTAATAGCCTGATCGAGTATTAATTAAGCGAGCTCAAGCAAATATGCAACTGGATAAGCGTTGTAATTGGTTCACTATTATGTCAAATGATTCGAAACTTCAACAAGACCTGGATACAAATTTTGGATTGCGAGTGTACATAGTTTCTTACCTATACTCCATTAATAGCTCACAGTACATAGATTCTAGTCAATACTCCAACGTATAATATAGTCCACTTTTAAGCTCTCGATCCATATCTTCTAGCCAGCTGTCTGTACCCTAAATTTATCCCACAATCCATCCATTCTGACCAATAATTCATAGCTTACCTTCCACGATCCATTTTGTATCCAAGATTTATTTCTAGATTTGAGTCCACAGGCCAAACTCCTTCTTTTTCAACCAATATTCTAGTCCTTCTTTTCCAACCAATATTCTATAATCTATTGTCCTCATCGTAAACTGTTGTGCCCATAGTAAAAACAAAGCTAAACACAGTGTCCCCGATGGTTTGTGTACAGTGGCATCAGGTGTGTGGTCGCTGGGGAGGAACGTGACAGCAGCGTGGGGTGAGGACGTGAGCCTGGCGTGTGGCACTGTGGGGGTACCGGAGCCAGACCTCTCCTGGACTCACCGTGGGGCTCCTCTACCGACATCACGGCCAAGGTGAGCCGAATGAACCCACAGCACTGATAGACTATAGAGACTCTGAATATACAATGACCTCTCACACACCTTGATAATATTTTTGCTGTACAACCAATAGCTTCTGAAAATGTATTGTAAAGTTTATAATGTACGGTAGTTTCTCTGGAAAATATATCTAAAAGGGATATTGAAGCCTCCTGTAATATGAACCTTATCACATTACGATAGTAGAGGAAGCAGTTTAGACACCAGAATGGCTAAGAAAAACATACATTCATTTTTCCACGGTAATTATGATCGATATAATATGTATGGTATGAGACACGTAAGAGTGATGTTTAGTGTACTTTTGTGTGTATAATGTAAAGCATAGAGACGTGACATGAGTGAAAATATTATGGTGCCTTACAGTGAAATTGACATAGAGAGTAATAAGTGTGGTATGTGGAGCGTTGTATCATACTGGGATATAAGAGTGACAGAGGAGTGATACGAGTGGAGTAAGAGAAGTTGTGTGTGTGTTGTGTGTGTGGAGAACTATTTATATAAGAGTGACATAGGAGTAAGTAGTGTGTGTGTGTGTGTTGTAGTGACATAAAGAAAAAAAGAGTGATAAAAGTGACATAAGCTTGATGTTTGTCTTGCATTGTACAGGGATATAAGAGTGACATGAGCGTGTTATGTGTAATGCGTTGTACAGGGCTGTGTGACAAGTTTACGTATAAGAGTGACATAGGAGTGATAAGAGTGACATAGGAGTGATACGAGTGACATAGGAGTGATAAGAGTGACATAGCAGTAATAAGAGTGACATAGCAGCGATAAGAGTGATATAACAGTAATAAGAGTGATATAACAGTAATAAGAGTGACATAGCAGTAATAAGAGTGACATAGCAGTAATAAGAGTGACATAGCAGTAATAAGAGTTTCATAGGAGTAATAAGAGTGACATAGGAGTGATAAGAGTGACATAGCAGTAATAAGAGTGACATAGCAGTAATAAGAGTGACATAGCAGTAATAAGAGTGACATAGCAGTAATAAGAGTGACATAGCAGTAATAAGAGTTTCATAGGAGTAATAAGAGTGACATAGGAGTGGTAAGAGTAGAGTAACTAACATACATACGAGTGGAGTAAGAGTGTCATGTGGTGTTGTTGTTTCCTACAGAGCGGTGGTACAACAGGATGGTACACTAAGCCTCAGTGACCTACAACGTAATGATGGTGGTCAATACACGTGTACAGCCACCAACAGACATGGCAAGGATACAGCATTATACCTCCTTAATGTACTAGGTAAGGCAATAACTAACTAACCTGTGGGTGGAGTGGAGTATAATGTATAGTCCTCCAAACCATGCAATTAAACATATTCCCTACTAGTTAGTTGTTGTTGATGTTCTACCGGGGCAGAATGGCCTCCTGCCCCTCAGACCCCCGGTACACTCTGGTCGCAGTAAAAAAAAAAAAAAAAAAAAAAAAAAAAAAAATATAATAATAATAATAATAATAATAATAATAATAATAAAGGAGGGGCTGGCCCTATATGCCTGGGCTACCGAGGCAAATCCCAGGAAGATGGGACCAGAGCATACTGGACCAGGGAGTCTGGGGGCCTCCGACCGCCAGGGAGATTGGGGGGAAGGTCTTTGATCCCACAGCCAGAGCTGTGGTCCCAAGTCCACGTTACCACAAGAGCTACAAGTGGCCCCACACCTTCCATGAGACCATAAAGGGGGAGGGAGTTTAGACTGCTGTATGCAAAGGGATAATGCACCCCTGTGTGCTGGCGGTCCACACGGCAGAAAAAAAAAAGAACCTCCGGTTGAAGTACGCCTCGTGTGGATTTTTAACCCATATTGGCAGATCTCGTCAAATCCACTAGAAAGTGACCAGATCCTACAACAATCTTTATTCTAGCCCTGTAGGGGATGGCAAGTATTCACAGAGAATAAAGTCAGCCCCCCTGGGCAAACCTACTAGTTAGTATACTGAGGTAGTTTGTTTAGTAGCATAGTTTGGAAGAATCATTAGATTCTGACAACCGTATATTATCATTATTATTATTATTATCATTATTATTAAATTAGCCTGTGGTGGCAGCTGACATGATTTTGCTTTCTGAGTATAGGTGCAGTTTTAATGATACCACCTTCAGTCCTCAGTGTATATCACCTTGACTCCAACTAACACCACCTTGACTCCAACTAACACCACCTATCAATCCTAATGATCTGTGTACTAAGCAAACTCCTAACTCCCCTAACATAATATCACCTTCACTCCTACTTAAACCAACCCTTGAACTCCCTCCCATACAGTCCCACCTTGACACCACCTATAAATCCTAATGGTGTGTGTATAAGTGTAATAAGCCAACCCTTGAATTCCCTCCCATACAGTCCCACCGTCACCACCGTCCCTCCACGTGACTGAGACCACCGCATCATCCATCAGAGTACAGTGGAGTGTGAGGGACACTGGTGGGGCGGCCCTACTCGGAGCAACACTTCATTACAGGTATCCTCATCCAAGACTAAACACACCTGTACTATAATTCATACCTTGGGGAATCAGGGTCGTATGCAGAAATATATGTGGTGGTGGTGGTGTTGGCATGCATTGTACCGATACGATGCCTTTGTCTGTGGAGTCATCGTACAGCTACTACCACGCCATCGTTTACACCATGAATGTTCTTGAATACGACCCATAGATGATATAGTCACGTCCATTTTTTATGTTGACACAGTACTGTTCTTACATGCTATTTGTTGACAGTATATAGTTGTATTATTTGTAGGATATGTCTGGAAAACTTATGTTGATGACTGTACAATAGAATAATAAATACACACATACAAGCATTTTTACATATTCTTACTTATACTTTGTAAAATAAATGATGCATAGAGAAACTGAAACCAACTGTATTGTCAACACCACAACATACGTAAAACAAAACAAAATGATTGAGTTTACAGATTCTTGTTTCTCCAGGGTTTCTACTTTACTATTATAATATATCAACTCACTACTGTGTATACATTTTATCTCCAACTCAAAAGAGATCATGTTTGGTATACATTATTGTCTAAAGATGAATAAACTTTTGACCACGGGATATCCATTCGTGAGGAGGAATGAATTACTACAGTTCCTCCACAGTAAGAAACCAATCTCTTCCTTCCCACTTTAATTTAAGGGGAAAGTTTTGTGTTGGTAAATCTGGAGCAACTGAATCCTCCAAACTATTCCAAGCAACAGAACACTATTATTTTTGCTCTTCTGGTCCTGTTTCCTAGCATACTTTGGAGGAATCAAGGTATTCCAATGTACCAAAAAAGAATTACCACCTTAAGGAGTGAATTTTTTTTTTTGGTGAATTTGAAGGTCTCTAATTCCTCCAAACTATGCCACGAAACAGATCCCCTATTAATGTGTCTGCTTCATTTAGGAGGAATTAGTAGCCGTCCAATTTTTTTACCCAAGAGAGAATTTCCCCTTAATTAACCTATATACGTGTATGTGTGTTCCCGTGACAGGCCGGTGGGTGGACAGTGGGTGAAGTCAGTGGTGGATGGTGACGATAGAACCTTTACAGCTCAGAACCTGCGTTGTGGCTCACTACACCACTTCTACCTCACCGTCCGTAATTATGTGGGTGAGTAACTATTAGTATTGATCTAATTGTTGTAGTTTTATTGTTATTGAGGCTAATGTCTGCGGTTCCTTCATACTAAATTACATCGCTAACATCAGTAATATTATCGTCTTTACAAACGTCACGTACTCTTATAATTCATCTAAATATACTTTGGTTTAATCTTTACTATTATTTTTCTTCTAACGCAACATAATTATCTACTTCACTAACACCACAGTTGAGATTTACTATATAACGGCACATTTAGCTTTACCAACGGCACCAGTTATATAAATTTTGTAACGTTCCAAAGTCAAATTTATTCCACTAGGATATGAAAAAAAAAATAAGAACATAAAACAGTACAGCCAATGGGTACAGAATTAATCCTGTGCTGATCAGTAAAGTAACACATAATAATAATCTAAGTGTTATTTATTACTCTGCTCAGGACGACGTAACCGAGCAGTAACATGGTAATAATCCAAGTGTTATTACCCTGCGCAGTAACCTAGTAATAATCTATATGTGTTATCCCTCTGCGCAGGACGAAGTAACCAAGCTTTAACATGGTAATAATCCAAGTGTTATTACCCTGCGCAGTAACCTAGTAATAATCCACATGTGTTATCACTCTGCGCAGGACGTAATAATCCACGTGTTATTACCCTGCGCAATAACCTAGTAATATAATCCACATGTGCTGTTACTCTGCGCAGGTCGAAGTGAACCATCGCGGACCGAAGTGGCACGTACTAAAGGTCGTCCCCCTCAGGCACCACCACAGTTCCAGTTCGTGACCACCAATAGTTCCCAGGCCACGTTGTACCTGAGTCAGTGGACGGATGGTGGCTGTTCCATTACTCACTTCAGTGTAGAGTACCGAAGAGGACCCACTGATTCTTGGACCACCGGTAATAATAATGATAATGATAATAATAATAATAATAATAATAATAATAATAATAATAATAATAATAATAATAATAATAATAATAATAATAATAATAATGATAATAATAATAATGATACTTTCCAATTAGTTTTTAAGAGACAATAATTATAATCATGCTTCCCTGATCAGAATATTCCAAAATCAGTGCTCAGGTTTCGTCTTTAAGGGAGAAGTTTTGTGTTGGTAAATCTGGAGCAACCGAATCCTCCAAACTATTCCAAGCGACAGAACACCATTATTTTTGCTCTTCTGGTCCTGTTTCCTAGCATACTTTGGAGGAATCAAGGCACTCCAATATACCAAAAAAAGAATTGTCACCATAAAATAAACTCAGGGTAGTACAAAAAAAAAAAAAAAAACAGAACTGGAGGGAATTGGAGTACCTATATATGAGCCGGGAGACTTTACACACACACACACACACACACACACACCTCACTAACATCTACATTGCCATTCACACACACACACACAAACACACACACACACTCTACACAGTAAACATCACAGAGAGGGGTAGAGTGTTCATGAGAGTATTTATTTATTGTCTTTTCCAGTGAGTAGTGAGGTCCTGCCTGCTCGTACCTACACCATCAGTGGTCTGGAAGCTGGAACACATTACCAACTACAAGTGACTGCACACAACTCAGCCGGAGCCACACCAGCTCATTACACCGTCACCACACCTCTCTATGGTCACCCAGGTCACTAATACACCTTCAGTATAATCACTAATACACCTCCAATCACTAATACACCTCCAATCACTAATACACCTATAGTATAATCATTAATCACCTTCAGTACAATCACTAATACACCTCCAGTATAATCACTAATACACCTCCAATCACTAATACACCTCCAATCACTAATACACCTCCAGTATAATCACTAATACACCTCCAATCACTAATACACCTCCAGTATAATCACTAATACACCTCCAATCACTAATACACCTTCAGTATAATCACTAATACACCTTCAGTATAATCACTAATACACCTCCAATCACTAATACCCCTCCAATCACTAATACACCTTCAGTATAATCACTAATACACCTTCAGTATAATCACTAATACACCTCCAGTATAATCACTAATACACCTCCAATCACTAATACCCCTCCAATCACTAATACACCTTCAGTATAATCACTAATACACCTTCAGTATAATCACTAATACACCTCCAGTATAATCACTAATACACCTCCAATCACTAATACACCTTCAGTATAATCACTAATACACCTCCAATCACTAATACCCCTCCAATCACTAATACACCTTCAGTATAATCACTAATACACCTCCAGTATAATCACTAATACACCTCCAATCACTAATACACCTCCAGTATAATCACTAATACACCTCCAGTATAATCACTAATACACCTCCAGTATAATCACTAATACACCTCCAGTATAATCACTAATACACCTCCAATCACTAATACACCTCCAGTATAATCACTAATACACCTCCAGTATAATCACTAATACACCTCCAGTATAATCACTAATACACCTCCAGTATAATCACTAATACACCTCCAGTATAATCACTAATACACCTCCAGTATAATCACTAATACACCTCCAATCACTAATACACCTCCAGTATAATCACTAATACACCTCCAGTATAATCACTAATACACCTCCAGTATAATCACTAATACACCTCCAGTATAATCACTAATACACCTCCAATCACTAATACACCTCCAGTATAATCACTAATACACCTCCAGTATAATCACTAATACACCTCCAGTATAATCACTAATACACCTCCAGTATAATCACTAATACATCTCCAGTATATTTTTATTTTCTTGTACAGTCGTTAGCTATAATAAGTATCCAGGTCTGATTGTACACATACATATTGTTTTCCAGCTGAAATCACCAGTGGCTGCCTCTTTATAACATTATGTCTTTGAGTGCCATTGTTGTGTTTACGACTACACTCTAATCCATTCCACACTGTGTTTTTATGCCCAAAGAACTACAAACATAGTATAGTGTTACCAGGTATCTTCATTAACTCTTTTCTTTTACCACGAGTACATCTCCAGTTGATATCATTACATCTCATTAACCACTAACACTCAAATGGATTAATGGAGTTTGAATTACAAATCACGAGACAAAATTTTTACATATTACACTCAGAATAGATATAAGTTTGACTGACCAAATTAAATCAAGAGAAAGTGGATGTCTGAGTAGAGTTAATCATAATTCCTCTCATTGCAGTTGACCTGAGTGCAAACGGGGGTATGTGGGGTGAGACGGCTTCCCCTCCTTCAGCCTGGCAGGATCCGAGGGTATTAGTGCCCGCTGCTGTGTCTGGTTTGGCTCTCCTCCTCACCCTCACCACCGTCTGTGTCTGTCTCAGGAAGCGTGAGTCTCTCCCACTATGCTGTATTTTTGTGTTGACATTCTAGGAGGTAGGATTTAAAAAGTTACCTTATCAAATTATCGAAGTGTTATTGTTGATGTTGTTGTTCTGATATGTTGTGTCCACCGTCAGGAGTGCCGAGCCGCCCTCCTCAGAAGATGTCACAGGATGGTAAGGACGGTGAGTGTGAGAAGGGCGTGGTGCAGGAGGAACTGTATACCACTGTCAGGAGACCAGCACCAACACCACCCCGTCACCACCACCACCCATCTGCTGACTCCACAGGTAATGTTAGTCACACCACCGTCACCCCATTAACTCCACAAACCATACCACTAACCACACCACTAACCATACCACAAACCACACCACTAACCATACCACTAACCACACCACACACAATACCACCAACCACACCACAAACCACACCACAAATCATACCACAAACAGAACCACAAACCACACCACAAACATTACCTTAAACCAAACCACAAATCATACCACACACCTTCTCTTATAATATTCGTCCCTGCTTCTTTCTCTCAGGTGACTATTCGAGTGAGGAGTTGTACCACTATGCCGCCGCCTCCTACCAGTTAGAAGGTGGTAGTCCCCCTCCCCCAGCCCCTCCCTCACCGCCTAACCACGTGCTGCCCCAATCACGCCCCCAGAAGGCCTTTACAGCACTCATCTACCAGGCACCTTCCTTACATGATGTGGACTCTCCCAACACGGTGAGTCTGTGGTGTGGAGGTGACTTGTTTGTTGTTGTGTTCACGGTGTGGTTAAAGGAGGTGTTTGTGTGTGTGAGAGAGAGAGAGAGAGAGAGAGAGAGAGAGAGAGAGAGAGAGAGAGAGAGAGAGAGAGAGACACAGAGAGAGAGAGAGAGAGAGAGAGAGAGAGACAGAGACAGAGACAGAGACAGAGACAGAGAGACAGACAGACAGACAGAGAGAGACAGAGACTGAGACTGAGACTGAGACTGAGACAGAGATAGAGACAGATGAATAGAGAGCGAAACAGAAAAAGATATACATTGAGAGATAGATTGATAGGAAAGATACAGTCATAGATAGATATGGAGATAAATGAATAAATGGAAGGATGGGTGATAGACAGATAGAAAGATGCACAGATTGATAGATAAACATATAGAGAGACAATTGTTCTCAGCATATTTTACATACAGTGGTGAATAACTAAAAGCTATTTCCTCTGAGCATCATACACAAAATTGTAGCAATAATCTGTTTTTCTCCAGGTCACGGTAAATATACACAATAACCAATATCATACAGTCATGTGAACCCAAACTGTACACTCGCAATCCAAAATTTGTATCCAGGTTTTGTTGAAGTTTCGAATCATTTGACATGCTAGTGAACCAATTACAACACTTATCTTCAATCACATTTTTTTGCTTGAACTTGCTTAATACTCGATCAGGCTATTCGAAGCAAGCCTGGATATATATTTTGGATTGCGAGTGTATGTACAATAATTGACTGACTAATACGTACGATGCTCACAAATTCTCGGTGACAAACTTGTACCAATTATTTATGAGTAAGAGACATGATCTGTTTTTTTTTTTTTTTTTTTTTTTTTTACAAATTTAAAGGCTATATTGTATTGATTTTTTTTAACTACACCAAGACACAACAAACAGACTTCATTAGTGCCTCAATATACAAGTGAAGGATCTATTTTGTAGATCTATTACACGTTAGATTGGAAGAGTTTGATTCATTGCAGAGCTACCGATTACTCCAAACTATATCTATGCCAGGAAACAGACTCGTACTTAGGTATAAAAAAAAAGGTATTTGTTTTTGTGCCGGAGTTTAGGAGGCTACTGATTTCTCCAGACTATACCAGGAAATAAACACACACACACACACACACACACATATATATATAAACAGACACAGACACTCTCTCTCTCTCTCTCTCTCTCTCTCTCTCTCTCTCTCTCTCTCACAATAAATAAATAAATGGTAAACGTGAAACCAATATGTAAACAGAGTGAAGGCGAGGGTCGTAACTCCCGTCCCCTGCCCCCCCCCAACGGAGCAGCGACGGGGGGTGACTCACAGGGGTCGGAGGGGTACGGGAGCCTCATGGACCCCGCCCCCCCACCCTCTGCCCTCCATCACCACCATCACCACCACCACCGCCCACCACGCAACCCACGCCTTGCAAGGTATAAAAAATAAAAGTATAACAGAGTATAACATAGAGGAACGTAGGGTAGCATAGCATATCATAAAGGAAGGTAGCGTAGCATAACATAGCTAGCATAGAGGAACATAGCATAGTATAGCATAGCGTAGATGAATGTAGCATAGCATAGCATTACATAGCTAGCATAGATGAACGTAGTATAACATAGCTTAGATAAACGTAGCATAACATAGCATAACATAGCATAGAGGAGAATAACATAACATATCATAACATATTACTATAACGTACCACAATACATCCTAGCATATCAGTAGCATGTGAATAACAGAGCACAATATAACATAGCATAAACATACAGTACATAAAACAAACATAATACAACACAGCATAACATAGCATAACTTTACAAACCACAACACAGCATAACATGACTAAACTTTTATAAACATCTTGGATTATATAGATCATTTATCCCTTCATAATAATTTAATCCATATTTTTTCAGAATCAATATTTATTTACGTCCTTCATAATATTTACTTTTATAGTCCTTCAAGATTCATCATTTTTTTAATATAGAGAAAATCATAATTGGTTACGTCTATGTTTCTACAGGAATTATCAATATGTTTATTTACTATTTTTCCTGCAAGATCTCTGATAGTGTTTACTCTCATAATGTAATGTCTCGTTCAGGATCTCTCATTAAAGTTTCCTCTCATTATTTTTCTACAGGATCCCTCACAATGTTCACTTCCCTTGAGGTCCCACTCCGCCACCTTCAGCAGCCGCCAACCTCGGGTACTGTATCAACAACACTACAGCCCCACCAACAGAAGGAGGAGACACGAACCATTACAACCAAACAAGACAATACAATAATTTATCAACAGTGCACAAGTAATGGTGAAATGAGATAAATGAAAACAATATTACTCAGAGCAGCAGTTGTGTAATTATTATTCTAGACAAAGTGTTTATCAAATTAAGCAGTGTACTGTACTGTCGCGCACCACAATATCTATAGCCCAATTGAGTCGATTTCTAGGCGGTTTCTAGACGACAGCCCACCTAAAATATTATCATGAGGCCACACACATTTTGAACCAATGGAGGCTTCGGGTGCCCGGGCTGTCGTCCAGAAACCGCCTGCTCTATAGGTTTCGGGCTTCGACTTTAGTGAGAGATTGTGGTGCGCGACAGTACTGTACTTGTAATACAGATACAACACTGTATATATAGAACATGGGAAAAACTTTGTATATAAATAATTACTGCACAGTGTAAAAGAAATAATCCAAGTGTAATTCCCCCCACAAACAAAACTCTGATTACCAAGAGACTAAAGGTTTACAAAACATTATGTTGTGCAATTATATATCCTGTGATTCTTTGGTGTGTGTGTGGGTATGGGTGTGGGTGTGGGTGTGTGTGGGTGTGTGTGTGCCTGTGTGTATGTGTGTGTGTGTGTGTGTGTGGATGAGTTATTTAACCTTCTGTATACAGTCGACGTCTACCCATGTGCACCACCATACGTACGTACAGTCGGCCTCAGGAATTCATATACACCACTGTGACAAGAAGGGTTCGTAACAACTAGAAAATTTTGTACATTACTTCCTTAAACACCAAACTTGTCTAGTAATGTTATCTGCCTAATACTTGAACCAGTCAGCAGAACAATGCCTACAGTCAGTATGTGCAGAATAAAGACCTCTCGTAACCAATGCTCTGTGTATGAATTCCTGAGGCCGACTGTACATACAATACAACAGTGCTCCTCTCGTACACATAATATAAGACCCTCACACTAACCACCACTACGACTGAACGCTACACATTTCCACAACATACTTTTAGGGGGTCAGTTATATGTCGAGAAATGGAAGGGCTACTCATTCCTGCAATCTATACTGTATGTGCCATTAAACAGACGAGCCGATGCAAATGTTACCAATATACAGACACATAATACATTTTTGCCAGGCTGTACACGACCCCAATAAATCATTACAAATCCTGTTATTACCTGGGATTAATTATGATGTGGCAACACCCTGCAAACTAATGATGAATGGATGGATGCAATATATTTAAACAACAATGCCGTGACAACCTACACTTTTCTCTAAGATACTAAAAACTCCATCATTCTAATAATCTTCAAACCAAAAGTCGGTCATGCCAACATCAAAACTTCATATTATCATCATATTTTTTTTTTCCCTTATTTTGAGTAACGCATTTGTCTCAATATCTGTGGTGACAAATTAATACCTTCATGCTTTAAGTCTTTATTGAGTTATTGTGGGCGAATAGGAGTGCTACAAATTCCTCCACAATGTGCATCAAAACTAAAATCCCCTCTTATAGGTTAATGAGGTGGTCTGTTTCCTGACAAAGTTTGGAGGAATCAGTAGCCTTCCAGTTCATTCCAAAGAGATTATTATTACCCTTTAACTCTTGATGAGGAGGAATGACAGTCTCGTGTGGCAAGGTGAGGTGGAGGGAATGTATGTATGTATGTATGTATGTACAGTCGCGGCACATAATCCTTAACATGCAGACTTCCCCTTTACACCCTGATCAAGGACTATGTGCCGCTACTGTACACACCATCTGTCACACGTGTAAATACAGAGGTGTGGGTTACAGTCACATGCTGAAGTTATCTCTCTTTAATTAACAGTCACACGTGTTAATACAGAGATGCTGAAGTTATCTCTCTTTAATTAACAGTCACACGTGTTAATACAGAGATGCTGAAGTTATCTCTCCTAATTAACAGTCACACGTGTTAATACAGAGATGCTGAAGTTATCTCTCTTTAATTAACAGTCACACGTGTTAATACTGAAGTTATCTCTCCTTCCACCAGAGGTCAGCTTAATTAATGGTTTGGTTGGTTGGTGGTGGTAATGTCAGCCCAGAAAAGGTTAACCATTATCTCATATTCTTAAGGGGATGGATGGTATACTTTGGATTGATAGATTGAAGAGTCTCGATTCCTCCAAAGTATGCCAGGAAACAAACAGACCCAGCCAGATGAAGACAAATTTATAATGGTATCCTGTTGCCTGGAATAGTTTGGAGGAATCATTTGCTCCAGATTTACCACCCAAAACAATGTGCTATAATTATATCCCCTTAATTAAACGTAAATACTGATAATTGTTGTGATAGTGTCTTAAGAAATTTCATATTATAAGCTGTTTGTGTGTATACATTTACCGGTTATTTAAACGTAATAAATAAAACTATATCATTAAAGTATATCCATTTGTGTTTCATTCCTTACAAATACTGTACGTTAATTAATTACTCAAACAAACAAAACTATATCATTAAAGTATTGCATTTGTGTTTTTTTCCTTACAAATACTGAATGTTAATTACTCAAACAAAACTTATATCATTAAAGTATATCCATTTGTGTTTCTTTCCTTAAAAATACTGAACTTTAATTAATTACTCAAACAAACAAAACTATATCATTAAAGTATTCTAATTGTGTTTTTTCCTTACAAATACTGAACATTAATCAAACAAACAAAATTTATATAATTAAAGTATTGAATTTGTGTTTCATTCCTTACAAATACTGAACATTACTCAAACAAACAAAACTATATCATTAAAGTATTCTAATTGTGTTTTTTTCCTTACAAATACTGAACCATAATTAATTACTCGAACAAAACTATATAATTAAAGTATTCCATTTGTGTTTCTTTCCTTACAAATGCTGTACGTTAATTAATTACTCAAACAAACAAAACAATATCATTAAAGTATTCTAATTGTATTTTTTTCCTTACAAATACTGTACGTTAATTAATTACTCATACAAACAAAACTTATATCGTTAAAGTATATCCATTTGTGTTTCTTTCCTTACAAATACTGTACGTTAATTAATTACTCAAACAAACAATAACCCTAAGGGGGAAATTCACTTTTATTACACTGGAGTGCCTTGATTCCTCCAAAGTATGCCACTGAAACAGGACCAGATGAACAAAAATAATGGTGTTCTGTTGCTAGGAATAGTTTGTGCAGGAATGAGTTACTCCAGATTAACCAACACTGTACTTCCTCCTTAATTTATATCCTACTCCATCAATAAACACCCTAGGATTGACGTTTAGGCCTTTAGTAATCTTTAGTAACCCTTAGTAACTCTTGATAACCTTTAGTAACCCTTAGTAACCCTTAGTAACCACCAGAGGTCATTATCAACACATTGTTTGTTTGTGAAATTTGTTTATTTTTCACACGACAAATTCTTAGCTCTCGTGGGACATAAACAAGATGGGATTGTCCTCCACAGTTATAATTATGCATGTATGATGAACACTATTATAATCACAATCAATACAAACTCTTCACACCAAAAACACCATCAATTTCAGTCCGTGTACAGTTCATTTACTTCTGTTCATTATTTTATTCCTTCTACTCTGAAAAGCGTCCACAGGCTATATGGTTAAAAAAATAATAATCTTCGTGTAGTTGTTTTGATTGCCGGGTATGACGACAATAGCATAGTCTAACGTCACTTATAGACATTTATAGTGGATGTTGGAGAGACTGGCGAGTATTGGAAGAGGTCTTAGAGAATGACTTGTAGGTGTATTGTCCGTGACCATGTTATTAAGGTTTAAGGGGGTAATTCCCTTTTGTTACATTGGAGTGCGTTAATTCCTCCCAAAGTATGCCAGGAAACAGGACCAAGTTAACAAAAATAATGATGTTCTGTTGCTTGAAATAGTTTGGAGGATTCAGTTGCTCCAGATTTACCAACACAACACTTCCCCCTTTAATAATAAGGGATTGATGCGAGACCACAGGGAACAAAGCTTGTGACTTCACACTGTATATATATGAAAGAAATGTCACAGGCGATGAGATAACGAGGACCAGTACGATGGCTCCATGTAATGTCTTTAGAGCCAACGCCTTGTAATGTCTTATCGCCCTTCATGTGATGTTGAGACTGTAAGCGTGGCGAGTAATGAGTGTGTCCCGTTGGTGAGTTGTGATGGGCCAGGTAGTGATGGCTCCCAGAGTAGTGAGGGCGGGACAAGTCACTAATACCCTCTCCACCAAGCTCGGGGAAACTGAGGGAGGCCATTCCAGCACCAGAGTGTGGAGGTTCGGGCGGGAACAACTCAGTATATCCTCAAAGTCCCTCTGTGTTGGTGTGTCGCCAGGAGAAAGATCCTCCACCTTGTATTGTATGTGAAGGGCTACCAGCATAAGAGTGTCGTCCACAATATAGTGAGTAAGGTGTTTACCAAGTTTCCATATTACCGGTGTAGTGAGGCCTGGACGATCCTGAAGCATGGTAGGCACTAGAGTGACCTGCTGAAGATTCGGGAAAGGTACACGGTGAGGTGGACTCACAAGGTCTCCTCTCGCCTCCAAACTGGAATTGGTTACACTCAACACTCGTAGGTTTGGACAGCCACAAGCTACAGCTGACACAAGGTCATGTGTCACATCACACACGTCACTTACAAGCAGCTCAGTCAGTCCACTCAAGTGAAGGCGGTGCAGGCTACGTGTCAGGCAAGAAGCGAGACTGGTTTGTTGAAGAACCAGTACTTTCAAGACGTCCAGGCTGGAGAAGACTTGCACCAAGCAAGGAGGACCTACCAGGTTGAGGAGTGTAACCTTTGGACACATATGGGCCAGGTGCACCAAGTAGGATGACGGTACATATACCAACTGATAGCCCAGACCTCGTTGATGCCAGCATAGATCCACTCGTTCTAGTTCTAGAACCCCCTCCACCCCTCTCATTTCTTGTCTCACGTCTGTCTGTTGTGATTCCTGCTCTGTTTTGATATCTGATTCTCCTAAACCTTGGTCTCCTTGTCCCGTTTCTGCACTGCCATGACTTCTGTTACCATTGTCTGTTTCATTAGTATGTGGAAGCTCTAAGATGGCATTAGGTAATTCCTTGTGGAAGAGAACTTTAAGATTTTTCAGAAATTTAAGTATACGACTCACTTGAATTGTTTCACTCCTACGACCAAAGTTAAACAGCCAGAGGGAAGTGAGTGAGGTACACCGAGTCAGGTTAACCAAATCATCAGCGTTGGAGAAAAGGTCACCATTATATACTATCTTAAGGCCATGTAGTGCCCGGCAATGCTGAGTCACCTCCCTAAGAGCCCAATGGAAGGAATAGCGTTCTGGCGGCAGTAACGAGATCATCTGCAGGAGTCTCAGTCTCTGTAAGGATAACACAGCTGCCACCACGTCCCTCTCCTCCCGTGGCTTCATGGTTACCTCCAGGGACACCAGCTGCCGGCAGTGTCTTAACTTGTCATACACTGTGCCCTCCAACTCAGAACCATAACTTTCTATGGCTCGAGTTGAGAATGATGTCAACTTTTCGCAGAGAATGTACTCCACCACCTTACGAATGATCTTGTCTTCAGCACACCCAAGGCTTATCAATTTCAGGGTGTGGTTTATCAACATTTTACTATACTGGCTCCATAAAGAGTGGGGTAATGGAAGGAAATATTGTCTTATGGTATGGAATGAGTCCTTTTTCTCCAAGTACTTTACTGTCGTGTCATCGCGACTCATCTCCAGAGCACGTGGTCCACTGTTTTGTTCCTTCATCTTCTGGTTCCTTTCACTTTTCCCTTCTAGTTTCGAGCATTTGTGGCTACGAACGCAATCATCACTGTCGTCGTCGTCATCCAGTGGTCGTTTGTTAGTAGCGATGACTTCAGGATTAGGATTTTCCCTCGTCCTCAGTTTCTTATGCCATTGTATTTCCCCCTGTGTTTGGTCCCCACTGGAATAACTACGTTTTCTCTTATATTTATTATCACTGTGTTGTCTCTCATTACTCTTTGAGGTTTCCTCCAGGATGAGCGCACTCTTTATAGCCTCAAAACTCAGTTGAGACAGACGGGTTATGGCTAGTGTCTCCAAAGATAGAAACTTCCTCCTCAGCACCATGATTCAAACCTGAAAATTAAACATTTAAATGAATCTTGTCAATGTAAAATTATCCAAATAATCTCCACCTCTTCTCTGGCTATGATGTGAGTACTCATTCCATAGTGCTGTTTATATGGTAAAGTGCATTGCTCGAGTACGGTACTGATAAAATACTGACCAACAGACACAATTGGCTAATACATCAGAGGGAGCTCGAACTGGGTTTTTAGTTTATGCATTATTCTTGGATGCCCCCGAAGATTCGTTCCAAATTTGGTAAAGATTGGTTTAGAAATGGCGACGGTGTTTAGAGATAACTAACACAAGAATTATATTAAATGGGTGATGCTCTCCATCTCTCACTTCGTCACCTGCATCCCTGACACCAAGAATTTGATAAATTTCATAATAAAAAAGTGATAAGAAATAGGAAATTAAATGACATTCTCGTATCGACACATTTGCCTGTTGTGAGCATACAGGCAGACTGACAGTCATCTGAGCCTCTAAGCAAAAAAGGTCATTGACCTTTTAATTAACCCACTCCACCCAACCATTCATTCCATACAGATGTGTGCATTCTTAATCAGAGTATTCAGGCACTTGATTTTAATTTTCCAGGCTTTTGGTACTAATTTACTAAAATTAAGATAATAGAGTAATGACAGTTAAAACGTATATGGCATGAACAAAAATTAAAAAAAATAAGATAAGAGCAGTTTTGACCCCTGGTGGCCTGGACCCTCGGAAATTGACCAAGCGAATATGTGCTTAAAATTAGTGCTGTACGGTCGGCGGCAGAAGTCCTGTCGCCTCACCTGCTTCACTGAGACATGCAGTGTTCATGGACTCGAGAAATACGCACGTTTTCTACACCTACTAATCTCGAGTCTATGAACATCGCGTGCCTCGGTGAAACAAGTGAGGCGACAGGACTTTTGCCGCCGACTGTACATAGACAGAATATTATCTCTTACGTGAGTTTCCCCTGTATCATTGCATTTCCACCTTGCATATAAATCCTTTGGCTTGAAGAGTTATTAGCAGTATGTGAACAATTGAGATATATCCTTTTTAATGATACTAGATACTTCATTAACGATAGCCATTAAGATAGACAACGATGATTATAATAATATATCTATATATCTTATATTGTCACAGGCTCCATATAAAAAGGCTGTTTACTTATGCATGATCACTATTATATACACTTATATTTTACTCTAGTTGTCTCATACTGCTGTACAGTCACGAGCACTAATAAGTATACATCTTTGGTTGAAGCTTTGAACAGTCCAATTCACCAACGAAGTAATTCCAATGGAGATCTTATTGTGTTTTAATTTATTGTCTCTAGGTATTCGAAGCACACCTTGATACTTATTAGTGCTCGTGACTGTACAATAAATACCTCGGTAACCTCAACCAACCTTATCATAATAATGCAGGTGTGAGTTGAGGAGGCTACAGCGGGACACCTTTTATACTATACTTGTCCAAACGAGGAGACTGTTGGGAGTGTGTGTGTGTGTATCCTCAACACTTTCTATTTGCGCACTAATAGTAACAGCCAACACACACAACCGCACTCACTGGCCTGGCTACACTGGTGGGTTGTGTTTCATGTACTATTTAGGAGGAATCAGTGGTAGCTTTCATTGCTTCGAAAACAGGTACATCCCGAACCTAACGCCTCATTTACCTTACTGTGAGCTCGTTGCCAAATAAATATATTTTATGTGGTGGGGAAAAGAAGCTAAATCATAACATAAATATATGCAAGAGGAGATAATTATAGTAGTGGGTAAACAGTGGAGCCTCTAGACCTTGGGACGAAACAACTCAGGGGAGATATTTTAAGCCCAGCCGTCACCACCACCACGCAAAGGGTAAGTGGGTTGCTATGACGATGTGAAGATGGAAGAAGGCCGCCATAGACTATACCTGGAGGACCCTGTAGAACGAGGGAGATGATGATAAAGGGGTGGGCCGGTAAGCACGGAGGAAATAGAAGTTAAGGAGTGGCAGTTGAAGAATTGAGTGGTTGGGGCCGAAAAGACACGAAAACCCATAACCAGGTTCGTTTACGTCAGCAATCATCTATATACCTGGCGAATCATTTACTTGGCAAATCGCTTGAGAATAATTATTTTACACTATTGGAGAAATAATCCAATTGAGAATCATTATTTGCCATATCGTCAAACTGGGAATTATTTAAATATAAAGTCTATATAATGCAAACCAAAAAGACATGGTTAAGTATACTGTATCTTAAACCACTAGAAGGATTATATATATACAGTACAGTATATTGTAAGTAATTGTTATTCAATGAGTAAACACTGAAAACAACCATTGTTTTAACATATTCGCCAGTAGTACAGAACAGTTCATTGTGGCCTTAACCCTTGCCTTTAATGCCAGTGACAATCTTCTCCGGACAGTTGTTTCCTTCCCACACTCTGGCTTTGTATATTCAAAACTAGAGTGTGAGCTGTTGTGTGCGGGCGAGACAAGTTATTGTTCTCAGGTTTACGACAACACAAACAGAAATACAGAGGACAAAGGGTAAATCTTGTTACACATTTACACTCTTACATGCACTTGACTACCTGAGTGTTGCTACCTGTTGATGGGCAGGGCAAGGCACCCTATCTCACTCCTCCCAATCCAGCCTCGAGAGTGATTGAGACAGTGACTATTTCCTCAATTTACTTCACCTTCAATTGCCCAGGGGGGGCTGACTTTATTCTCTGTGAATACTAGCCATCCCCCACAAGGCTAGAATAAAGATTGTTGTAGGATCTGGTCACTTTCTTGTGGATTTGACGAGATCTGCCAATATGGGTTAAAAATCCACACGAGGCGTACTGCAACCGGAGGTTCTTTTTTTTCTGCCGTGTGGACTGCCAGCACACAGGGGTGCATTATCCCTTTGCATACAGCAGTCTAAACTCCCTCCCCCTTTATGGTCTCATGGAAGGTGTGGGGCCACTTGTGGTAACGTGGACTTGGGACCACAGCTCTGGCTGTGGGATCGAAGACCTTCCCCCCAGTCTCCCTGGCGGTCGGAGGCCCCCAGACTCCCTGGTCCAGTATGCTCTGGCCCCATCTTCCTGGGATTTGCTTTGGTAGCTCAGGCACATAGGGCCAGCCCCTCCTTTATTTTGATTTGTTTTTTTCATAGCAACCAGAGCGTACCGGGGGTCTGTGGGGCAGGAGGCCATTCTGCCCTGGGAAAACTTCAACATCATCAACTTCACCTTCTCTGACCTCAGCGACCTGCGAGGCATACTGACTTTCCTTCTATTCTCCAAAGTAGCACAGGCTCCTACCCTGTGGCATCTATCTGTGAACATCCTCACCTAACCCACAGGCTCCTCCCTGGGGTCCCTGTCTGAGCTCAATCTGGTAGACCCCTCTTAGGGTACCATGAGGTATTCTTCCTTCCAATGGCTTCCACTGGTTCAATTGCCTCCCAAGCAGAGAGAGAAAAAAGGACAGTTTGGTTACAACCTACCGGACCTGAACCCTTATACAGCAACAGCTACATCCATGTCCCATATTAGTGCATTTGTCGCAGCTGAGAAATTTTATTTATTGGTTGTGGAACCAGCACAGCTGGATTGCTATAGAATACACCCCTTCTCCAGCCCAGGCCACGTATAGGCATAATCTGGGCTAGAAGGGTCTATTCCGTGACGATCATCAGAAGTATATATAAATTCAAATCTGGCGCTGTACTGATATGGGAGCCACCTGGTGGTGGCCTGTAGAGGTACTGACCCCACTCTGGGACAGCGGACGCTCGTCCACTCAAATGAGAAAGAAAGTGAATGCCTGCCGCATCGGGAGGTGGGTGGGACAGTTAAAGCTGTGCTGGTTCCACAACCAATAAATACAATTTAAGCGGCTGAAAGCCACGACAAATGCACTATTATTGGTATAGTGGAACCAGCACAGCTGGATTGCTATGCATGCGATGCGGTAGGTGGGAGGTGAGGTGGAGGCAATCACGGGCCTAATTAAGAGCGGTCGAGAGCGGGGACTCGTATAAAGTAAAAGAGCCGAGGTGAGGCCGAAGCAGAAACAGCTTCCACACTAGCTAGGGTGGTAGCTGTGGTGGAAGTGTTCTAACTTCTATATAATTCATTATCATTATATACCGTAGACTATTCTGTTATAAACCAGAAAGTGTTACCAGTCTAAAGTCTTTATAGTCAGACTCGAGGGGTCGGGTACAGGAGAGGGGTGCCCGAGGCCCCCCCCCCCCACCATAGAGAATGACATAAACATCATGTGAAAAGAAATCAAAGGATTATGGAGGGAAGCATCCCTAAAGGGACAACATGGAGTGAGAACATATTTGGGAAAACATATAAAAAAAGTGGCGGAGAATCACTTGCTAAAGTCATAACAACAATAACAATAACAACAACTAGATGTCATAATGTGGTCATAGCAGCAGGATGCAAAAATGAAAAGCAAAAATTAATTTTTAAGAATTATATGCACAAACTACAAAATAGTGAAAATTTTATTAAATAATGGGAGGAATTACAATCTAGTAATAACACAGCATAGCAGAAAATATAGACAACATTGCTCCGACAATTCTAAATTAAAATTATTTTCCCTACCATCTAATTACAATTCTAAATAATGACATGAGATTCCCTTATGACTGTAATATATGGCATAAGTATTCGTGTTTCATAAGATACAAGTACACAGGGGAAATGGAAGGGGGTCACGCTGTTAACAAATGAAAATAAATGAGGTAGTAAATGCAAGGGAATGAAAGTTTTTTGGGGGGAACATTTGGGAGGAGTTGGCTTGGCACAAAGTACAGTATGAAAAACATGTCAGTGTATGGGACACAATCGTATCATGGGAAATGGGTAAAGTTCAGTAGAGAAAGGTCAAGTAGAGGGAACTGTAATGAGGCATGTGAATATAAGTGCTATATATTTTCACCCTAATTATAAGGAGAATTTAATCTAATTTTGGACACATGGTACATCCTTGATTCAGCTGTTATATGGCAGTAATTTTGGTTTATCCACATACATTTCAATATGAGTGGCTTATTGTTGAAATGTCAGACTGTCTGACATAACATCATATTCCTGGCCGAGCAGTAATACCCAATCAATTATTTTATTAACCTGTAATCTGAAACTGAAATAACATATTCAGACTAGGATATCTGTCCATACCCCATACATAAGGTGGGATTAGATTAGAAATTCAATAGATATAATGTCATGTCAATAAACGAAAGACAGAAACTCATTTCAGGAAAATAAATAATTTCTGCCCTTTTCTTTAGGTTACAAATACAGCACATTATCCACTCAGTTACTCCCCTCATAAAGAAGACTCAGAAGAAAATTTATACCTGCATAAGGAAGATGTGGATAATACGATGGGATATATGGAGTGAAGAAATGGACATAATTATGAAAGAAAGATTAAAAAAACATAATGTTACTGAATATATTAAAGTTGTAGGAGAAGGGTTGCAATGGTACAGTCATGATATAAGGGAGGGTGATGACTCATAAGAAAGGAGATTGGTGGAAATGGAAGTCAAGGATAAAGAGAAGAGAGAGAGACTATGGAGAAATTGAAAAGATTTTCCAAAGAAAGGTTTATGGAACAAGGAGTAATTAGGGAGTAGATAACAATACAGAAAATGGACACGTCTTGCAACCCTGTATGGAAATGTGAACAGCTGAAGATAACAAAGAGGAGGAAAAGTTTGATTTGATGAGGTATTTACTATAAAGGGAGCTTTTGTATATCATAATATACAAGATAGAGGTACAGTAATATGTTTATATACACAAAAAATCTACCTACAGATTATATTTCCCCTACATAATACAGTAATATTCATGCAGATAAGTATGCATGATAGGTCTACAGTACCGTAACTGATTAATCCCTTCACAGACTAGGATATCTGTCCATACATAAATAAAGTCCATAATGTTCACTCCAAGTGGTCATTGAGATTCCATTTTTCTTTTTTGCATTTGGACTGGTAAAAAAAAGGTAGATGCAAGCTGGTTAAGGGTTAATCCTAATAATAATAGGTAAAGGTATGCAATGATCGTATGGCATGTGGTCGAGTCCTTACTCTGCATTAATATTACTTTATATAAGATATGATATTCTCACATATAGTAGTTAATCAGTCAAGACTTAATGAAAATGAACAAAAAGGATATATATAACAAGCCTAGTTTACAGGGCAGTACAAACATATACTTGGCACAGTTACCACCAAAAGTCCTGTCACCATTACTGAATAATTATAATCCTGAGATTCATAACTCTTCAAATACACACAAAAGCCTTATTGAGTCCATGTTAGGATTCAAAGTAAAGCAGAATCAGTAACTATAACTTATCTTTTTGCAACAGGGAGCACAGAATTCACAAAAAGGAAGGAGTGGCAACAAGACTGGTGGTGACTAATGGATATCAACTTCTTTCTAGAGGAAGGTACCAGGTATAAACAATATCTGGTAGGTGGTTAATTAACTGGAAAGAACAAAGGGACATCAGGACAAATCTTTGTTTGGCTAATGGTATAAGATATACAGCCGCAGCAAGACCGATTAAAGAGGTTAAGGACACCGTACAACACAGTGAACATGAAAACTTTGTAAAGACTGCACATCTGATGTTACCTATGTATAATGTATTCTTCTTTTGCATTAGTGATATGCAACTCATTAGAACACATTTAGCAAAATAAATACCGGGCAAAGACTTGAAGCATGTATGCATTCATCTACAAACTTATAGCCCCCAACATAAGAGCTGAACTAAGAAAGCTACAACTTATATGACCACCCTAGTTTAAGCACTACCTACTGCTTACATAATCTCCTACAAATAGGTTGCCAGTCCTGTAATGATTATATAGTCTATATTTTATCAAAATGTAACATACTACTGTATAACTAATTTTGTGCTTTACTTCAGATATTTAGTAGGTCATAAAAATAATGACTTTTTCAGAGACTATCATATACAGTATATACATACTGTATATGGCATGAAGTTAAAGAACATTCAACATAAACTTTGATAAATGTTTGGTCATACAATTAAAACACCCCGACTATTCTTTGCAAAAAAAAAGATATATATTTAATAGTTTTGCAAATAATAAAACACAATTTCTCCCAATAACAATCATTTTCAAGGCAGTGATGGATAAATACTTTTTTATCTCCCATGTATCCTTATGTGTATTGTTTGATGTGTCTGCTATAATAAAATTTCACCATACACAAGCCATTTGTCAAGACCTGAGAATGTGGGATTACCCAACTTAAATTAGTTCTGTGAAGGTTAATAAATTAATTTAAAATGTGCACTTTCAAACAGGCTAGAGAGACTGGTTAGAGTTGAATGGTGCCAAGTTGCCTTGGGTTGAACCCTGGAAATAAACCTAGAAGAATTTCACTCATGCCATTCCACAACTTATACGGTTTGACTCTCCATCCCGCAATCAGTGCTGACCGATGTTTTATTACTTTTTATTTGGTGGGGATAAACAACTCATAATTATGTAAAAACATTATGTATAACCATTAATAATGTTTAATCTGAAAATTAATACAGCCATACACAACACTCACCTTTCATGTAATGTGGTGTCTTATAGGGTGCTCTAATCAGTGACAATACATGATTACTGAAAGTCTACAGACATTAGGGATATGTTTCATGTCATCAAAACACAGCAAAATTCATTTCTTCCCAATCCATAAAACAGTGTTGTACTGTACTACTATTCCTCAACCTTGCCACTCTTCCCAATAATTCTAAAACTTAATTTGTGCTCTGCATCAGAATACAGCATCACAGAAGCCTAACTGACATCTGAGTTGATTTCCATACCTTAAATTAATAAAGTTATGAATGATAATTATCGACATACAGTTTATATACATCGGTAGCACTGTGCAGACATATTTTTAAGTCATTGACAACCAGGGCCAAGTATTTTATCGTATCTCTCTCCAGAATAGTTTCTTTTCACTAAATTTTTCATTCAGTTTTTTTGCCAAATTCCTCGTCACTTTGCTCTCTCACTTTTCTTTTGACTTGCTTCTTTCATGGAACATATTCTCTCTTTCTCCTGGGTATACCCAGGGTAGCAATTATATCCCATTGAAAAAAAGTACTGTACACCCCCAAAGAGGAAATCCCAAAATCTTCAAATTACAATATATCACATGCATCCCTTATTTCCCTACAAACTTATTAAACTTGCAAATGGATGGACTTCATGGTTATAACCCCTTCCTAAAAGGATTAATTTCTGCAGTGGGTTATAAATAATGGAAACGAATTTCACCCACATTACATCACAAAAGTCATGTAACTCTTACTATGCCTTTGATAAAATGAAGGCTACAAATTTCTTTTAACTGTGCCAACAGAAATACTACCTCAGTTTAGGTCTGTTTTATGACAGCTTGGAAGTGTAAGATGCCACTAATCTACAGATACAGTACTGCATTTTACCCCCTTCAGAAATCAGTGCTGCACTGGCACTCAATCTAGGTGCTGTAATAGAGAAAAATTTCATCAGTCACAACATATGAATATCAATATCATGCATAAGCTGCATATAAAATTCGGAATATTTCTTAACCTAAACCAAGAAATGCATATCAAGTTTTATTTCACTGAACAATATTAATGAATAGCTGCCTCTTGTACTATTAAATATATTTTTATCAAATATCTGTACTCTTTCCTTCCTTGCACTTCTCTTGTTCCTTGCCACCTATCACTTAACTATCCCGGGCCACTATTTCTTTCTGTTCTTCCTTCATGTATTTCCCAACTTCACTTCCATTCAGAGCTTAATCTGTTAGCTACTTTCCCTCCTTCCCAATCATACTCTCCAACTTCACACTTCTTTATGGATTTCAGTATTCCGTTGGCCATTCTTTCTCTCTACCACACTTGCCAGCTTCATATTTCTTCACAGCTTAATCCGTAGCAGCTTTTGTCACATAAGCGGTGATTGAAGACATCTCGGAAGGTTCAGTGGCCAGTCTGCTGAACTCAATTTCTTCACCAGTGCTGCTCTGTGTGTCTGGGGAAACAAGGGAATATAAATTCAAGTTTAATCCTATTATTTTTATAATGACTATACCAAACAAATAAGTCGTTTATCTACTTCACAACTTATTTGTTATTTGAGTGTGCTACAAGTATGTTCGCTAACTTTGATTACTAGTTACATATACAGTTACCGTACCACATATTGCAGACACCATTACTTTGATGACAAGGAAAGATGGATGTGAACTAGTACTGTCAAACTGTACAAACTTAGCATAAAACAGCTTTTCAACTACTAGTTTTGTAGCAGTAATACCCATAGTTTTTGTAGTTTCTATACCTTAGCTATTTCAAAAAATCTTGACTCAAGAGACCAAAAATTGAAGTAAAGTAGTAGTTTGACGAGTCTTTTCTACTTTGCGTGCAACTGAACTTCAAACTAACAGAATTAATTTTTGCCAAAACAACACTAAAACAACATTAGAAAATTAACATACAAAGGAGACATGCCCCTTTCATTGAAACCAAGTATTAATTATTGCTCAGCAAATTTTATCCTCTTAATGAACACTACTGCATCAAATTCCCACAGAAAAGCCACACTGGTTAAATATGTATCTAGAAATTGAGACTATCTAGCTAGATTCATTATCAGCAACACACATCAATCGATACATTTGTATTGCTATTGATGACTTTACCTATTAACTATGTATAGCTGTATGTATTATGTATCACTCCTGTATTGCATATAGAATCTTTTTTTTAAATGGTGCAACATTATTGCTTTACGGGCTTTGGTGTAATGATGCCCATCTGATTCTGTACACTCATGATACATAATTTCTGACCAGGGAGTATTAGACCAATAAATAGTCGTGGCCTAGCCGTGGCCAGTCACAGTTCATACTCTTAATGCATATATTAAAGTATAGATCGTGAAATGCATAAAATTTGCTGTATATCTTGACCATTAATGTAGTCACCAATATATTTCTTAATATGAAATTCAGGTATGGACAGAAGAGGACATGTAGCTCGTACACCTCCTGCTCACATATTATGTATCACGAGTGTACGTCAAAATACTGCCCTTTTAGGTATAGCTGTAACAAAGGTAATTGTGATATGAGCTACCTGTTAAAATACTTTGCATATATATCATGGAAATATAACATCAGCTAAAAGTTATAAAGGTGTTACTGTACTGTACTTTTAATAACATAAATAATTTACACCACTGAAAGAAAAGCATCTTATAAATATCAGCTAAACTCCTGCAAATTTATTGTGCAATACTGGTTCAAATTTAATTAGGTATCATTCCAGTGCCAGGAAACTCAGCCCTTATGGCATTAAATCACAATAGGAATTCATCTGAAAAAATGATAAAGTATGCTGTAAGTAGATATAAATGGAACACTGAATTTCAGAAAGATGACCAAAGCATGGAACACATGTTAACTTAATGGTAAGGATGGTAACACATGCCTCTTGATGATGGGCCCAAGGCTGAGCTACAGTACCCACATCATATCATAAGAAAGGTTGGGTAACATAATGCCCCTTATGGCCTGTAGCAAATGAAAGCTTTCCAGTCATCTCGTAGAGCTCAATACACTGTAACTTTTCACTACATGGCCTGACCAGGTTTTAACCCACTAGCCATGATGCATGAGATGTGTAAATCATAATATAAATAAAAAACCGGTTATCATGTCAACAAACAACATTCAGTAGTACAGAACACCTATAATTACATTATCCTATTCATGCCCCAAAGTAACCCTCTTGAGTGTAGGCACCATAGACATAGCTATTGTTTACTATATTCATAGAACTAACAGTATCATTGTGGTTGTACTATACGTCCTTGATACAAACACAGAAAAACTACTCGATGTAAAATCATTCTGGAACTATTTACATAATTGAGAAGTAATAGCATAAGGTGGTGGTAACTCCATTGCCCACCATTTTTATATGGTTCAGGTATTCTCGTATGCTCTACAATACAGAGGGGAGGGGTTTGGGAACCCCGCTCACTGCTGTATCCCTCACTAAAGAGTTAAAAACCCTCAGAGCTGAACCCCTTGCCTGTTGGAGGTCTTGCAGACTCAGACAAACATATATGGGCATGTGGAATACAAAGGTTGTAAATGATCAGCAAAAGAGGAAGGGAGTTGTAATGTTTTTAAGAAAGGAAGGTTGAATATGCTGTGAATATATGAAACAAAAATGAAATAAAATGAATCATATAATGGGATGGTGTGAAGCGTGTAAGAGCAAGCGTGGAAAAACAAGAGGTGTCATAGTATGGGTCTGTAGATGAATAAGGGGGAAAAAAGCCAGGAGGGCCTGCCATCAAACAACTTGAAACTGGGGGCAATCAACTAGGAGATGTTGGACCATGATCTGAATTTGGCAGCAATGGCAAAGTGGGGGAACACCCCTCTCGATCAGAATCCAATGGCGACTCCAGAGTGGCGATGTCACAAGCAGGTCAAGGTCATTTCCTACAATATATTACCGTGAGAATGGGGATTGCCAGGTGGTCAAAGACAGTTAAATAGCTTGTAGTTTGTTGGGTTTGGCCAACAACTATTCTGTCTGCCACTGTTATGTCAGAAATTGGGTGATAAGAAGGAAATGGTCTTTTAGCCATTAATCCAAGCCAGACCAAATTGCTTTGCTTTAACCTGAGTCATTGTTCATAATGATGATGCAGTAATGAATATACTTTTGTGGGAATGAATGAGAGTTAAAATTAAAGGTGTATAATAGCTAATACAAGCAAATTGCCGTTAGTGTCCATTGACTTCACTCTCTTCCCGTACCATTCCCCATATCCTCCCTTGCTCCATTCTTCCTCTCCCACTCTCTCCTCTCTTTCTCCCTCCTTCTTTACCCCAATCTCTTCTTTTTTCACCCCAGCTTTCTCTCTCGTCTTTTCTCTCTCTACCTTCTTTCCCCCTTTCACTGTCACTCTTTCCTTCTCCTCCTGCCTCCCTTGCTGTCATTTCACCTCCCTACCCTGCTCCTCCTCTCCTCTCCCTTCTCCCTTCCCACTCAGCCTTTCCTTCCACCTACATCTCACTTCACAGCTCACATACTATATATGGACCATTCACAATGATTCATCATTCCTGAAGAGGGCCCAAGTTCTATTCTACCCCTGAAATACAACTTGTCTGTGGAATTTCCTTATTCTTTATGCACAAGATTGTGAATTCATTCCTCCAAGTTTCTATTCATATGCATGTAATTTTTACCAGTTTGCTGTTAATATTTTAATTATCATAGGAAACCCCATACACATACAGTATAAAGATATATAAAATAAAGCCCATATACAGTATACTGTACATGAATACATGTCTGTACCCCTGCCATACATAGAATAAGAAAACATAAGTATTAAATTCCTGAACAAAGCTCAAAATAAAGTAAAAAAAATAATTTTGTACATAAAACGTGAAAGGATGCACCTGCAAAGCTCCCTAATGAGCAACGCAGCAACTACTATCTCTTACCTCGTGCCAACAGTGCTCCGTGAATGGATGCTAGACCTAGGGGAGTGGAGGGGAGGGGAGGGGATGGGGTGGAGTGGGGAAGGTGCCAGGGTGGGATGGGATGGGGAAGGTGCCGTGGAGTGCAATGGTTAGTAGCAGTGGTGGTAGTGATAATACAGTAATATTAGTGGCAATTTGAAACTGTACAAGGTCAAAGTTTTCATTATAATTTAAGCTCAGGCTAGGAGAAGGTTCACACACACTAACATTCTGTACATCCAGTGAGACTTAATTTATGTCTCATTGTTAGCAATATACATTATTGTACTTCTGAGGATTTGAAAAAAAAAAAAAAAAAAAAAAAATGAAAATTCTGATCCTGGCCCAAATATCATCTTATACAGTAGAAACTAGTATCAAGTTAGTGCTTCTAACTTCAAGCCAGTAACATTGACAGATACCTTCACATTTGTAACTGTGTGGAGAAATATCATATCAAAAATAGTACCCACAAAATGGTATATAAAACCAGTCTAAGCTTTATACACTGTTACTTTCACATCTACAGTGCATTCACAACCCATTATTCAACTTCACCCAGGATGAACAAAGTGGAGTACATGCTTTCTGAACATAAGCTTAATATGTTACATGCATACAATGAAGTCACTTCTAGCTTTGAAAGTATGTAAATAACAAAATAAACTGTCACACAAAGAGAACAGTTGTTATACATAGACCTATAGTGCAGAAATAATGGTCTCAAAATTAAGAAAAAGACCAAAGTTATATTCTATCATTCTATTCTATCATGATTATCCCCTCTCCTTCAACGACATACAGCTTGATTTTTCTCCCTCCCTTAATATACTTGGAGTCTCTTTCTCTCAAAATCTCTCTTGGAGAGATCATATTACCTCTCTAGCTAAAACTGTCTCAGAGGTTGGGTGTGCTATGATTCCGTGAATATTTCACCCCCACACAGTTGCTGTCCCTGTACAGGGGTCTCATCTGCCCCTGTATGGAGTATGGCTCTAAAGTGTGGGGTGGCTCAACCTTCACAACATTCATGGACAAGGTGGAATCAAAGGCCGTTCATCTCATCAACTCTCCTCCTCTTACTGATTCACTACAACTTCTCTTCCTTTGCTGCAATGTTGCATCACTTTCTCTCTTCTACCGCTATTGCACTGGACATTGCTCTTGTGAACTCTCTCAACATATGCTTCCTCCCCTCAGGAGAGCATGCAACACTTGCCAATCCTCTCGTTTTCACCCCTTTTCTGCCTAACTCCCTAATGCAAGAGTTAACTGGTACTCTCAGTCTTTCATATACACAACTGGTCAACTCTGGAAAACACTACCTTCATCCATCTTTCCACCTTACTACAACTTATGCTCCTTCAAACGCAATGTGTTTAGGTATATCAAACAAAATTGGACACGATTTTGGACCACTCTCACTTTGTACTACACAGATGAGGACAACAAGCGGGCTCACAGACCATCATTCAGCTTAAAACAAGACAAGTGCATCAGTTAACTAAATTTTTATATTAATTTTTGCTGTAAAATTATTAATAAGGAATATTAATTTCAAAAATTAAACTTTAGTTTAAAATAAAGTTTAAAATACATCAAATATAATACAGATTTCCTAAATATACACGTGTAACCCCTAATTGGGGGCTATTCATTGGCCAAGAAGATGGATCTAAATTCTTTCAGTTTCATCTCTGTCCAACTACAGGCCATTATCTCAAAGTTGATGTCAACAATTACTTGAAATCTGTCTCAAAAGCATTGTCTCACCTCAAATACTGATGTGACCTTATTGACCAAAGTTATAAACTCATCAACTCTCCTTAACCCATCCTGAGGCAGCTGGATATTATGGATTGTGATTGTACAATTTCAACCTCTTCTTAAATGGCTAAGAGATAAAGGTGAACCAAGAAAACAAGGAAAATCTATTAATGTAATGGAAACTTGAATAATGTATGACATACTACTTTCAACCTTACTTTAAGAAACTGTCCAAACTTACACAAGCTACCAACTGGGAGGATTTCATACATGTTACCCTCTTCATCTTTTAATGGATCATAAAACTCTTGTATAGGAGTATGTATGTTTTTCACATATGGCATCCAGTAATATTAAAAATTGAAGTGGGAAACAATGAGGTAAACCAAACTTATCCATTTTTAATTAAACTGTGCTCATTAAATCTTTAACTTACCAATAGTCGAGATGATGTTAATACTATACATACTGGGATGTATTTTGCATTATGATTAAATCACGAGTTAGTTCTGCTTATGTACTTCTGCATAACTTATCCTAGCCTGAGCTATGTAACATGTGTGAAACAACTATGAGGCATTACCGGTGTCTTCAGTTGATTGTTTTACTCTAAACTCATGCTCAACTACCAGCAATCAAATTCATATTGGGCAATACCTAAGAAACCACCCCACTAGGTAATTTTGTTAGGTATGCTGCTGGGGTAGTGCTTTGTCCACTTCCCTGTATGTGTATGTGCACCAAAGAGACCTGGGAAAGTAACCTATGCCACAATGTACAAGATATATTTTAGAAAAATTACCATGCTCAATAAGGCATGAGCATGAGACCCTACTCTGTTGGAAGTGACTATGTTCAGCTACATTTAAGTTACTGGAGTAGCCCACAAATTAAAGAGAGAGATAACTGTACAGTATTTAGTTTCCATGTTCTGTGCAATACACAAGTGTACTACAGTTCATGGCCAAACATTCTAAAGTGCATGTTTACAGTAATAGCAACTAGGCTAAAGTCTTTTGTACATACATGAAACCGAAAAATATATACGGTATATTCATACAAATATGAACTCAACAAAATCACTGTAAGCAAATTCAAAGTAAACTTCAACCATTTTTTAATATATGGATCTGAGAAAGGAAACATTCACAACTATTACTACAGTATATACGATGCATATAGGAGATGATTGGATGCCAGAGAGTAATGAGAAAATTTCCACTGCTTCAGTACATGCAACCTACTTCAAACCAAGTACATGTATAGTATAAAATAGCACACTAAAACTATTTGAGTAAGAGTGTGTGGGCTAAACTTGTATACAAGTCAGAAAAGTCTTGGGTTTGGCATTGATAATGGCTGGTACGATGGCTTCAATGATTCTTAGCGGATTAACCATTGTGGAAGAATTGGACAGCTATAGATAGATCCAAGCTATAGTATGCCATGAAACAATTTATCTGATTGATATGCTTTGTAGTAGTATTTGTAGTGCACATGAGTATACCGGCTAAAGCATGGTCATCTTACTGGACATCATATCACCTGGCCCATGACTTTCTTTCAAATGATATTTAATCTCAAATCAGTCAAAAGTGCTTTGTCTACAGTCATGCCTTACTTGAAGTATTGCTAATGACTGGTGATTATCAAAACTCTTAGGAAGGGTTTCTTATCAACAAAGGAATATAAAGTAAAGTGTACTAAAATTTTTATTCTATCAAATTTAGTGAATATTCAGGAATCTACAAACATGCAAATTATTATTTAAAATATTTAAATCATGCACAACAAAATAACTCCCTTGTGCATGGCTGCCTTGCACTTGCATTGTATCATATTTAGTCCTTTAGTGCTTTAGTATCTACTGTTTTGTATCTATTTATGCAGTACGAACACATATGTTTCTCAGTCAGATCAGCCAGTGTGAAGGCTCCAAATGCCATCAGTTTCTAAATACAGTAAATCTTGAGATTATTTTATGCACAAAAGGCTAAGTACAATGCCAATGCAAGTTTACAGGGTCCTGATGTCAACAAACTGGAGGCTACAGATTCCTCCAAACCATATATTTCTATTCTGGGGTGGTCTGTTTAGTGGTAGTACTTTGGAGAAATCATGAACCTCCAACTAATCAGCAACACTTTATCTACCTTTATCTAACTAGAATCATATTACAGAGTACATAATTATTAAGCATGAGGCACTCAATACTTCTCACCAAATAGTAAAATGTTTATAACATTATTATTACAATATGAACTAGCACCAAGCCCAGATAGGGACAAAAATAAAAATATTATTTTAATAATCAGTCCAAAAGTCCTTGAAATTGTGCCACAAAGCAACACCTGTAATGTGTGGAAGTTTGTTTTATGGTATAGCTTTTAGCAAAAAGTACCCTCCAAATTACTGATAAAACTAAATGCCTCTTCATCGTTTTCTGACCAAGTCTATTCTTTTTCATTTGTGCACATCACCCCAATTCTTTAAACTTGAAATAGTAATCAATGCAAGAACTGAGGAATATGACAGCTGTCAAATATTTCACTTGGCCAGTTATATCTCGGAGCACCTCATATCTAAAATTAGTGTATATCAAAGCTCACCCTACTCTACTGTATATAAAACTAGACTACATATAAAAATATATACATTTATGTCATGGTTGGTAAAGCATTATGTAAATAATTAACCACAAAATGCTGGGTTTCTTGACAAGAGATGTCTTGGTTTCAGGTTATCAGCCACACTGGAGTTATCTGACAAAACAAAAATGGTAATATACAGAAACTAAAGTAGCAGACAACATAAAACAAACCCACATACTGAAGAAGTCAAGTTAATCAGAAGGCGTTATTTCAGACACTTGCACTCAGAAAGAAGTAAATATCAAACGAGGACTCTTCAATTAGGATATTTTTCTATTACAGAAACATCATCAATAAAGACCCTGACTTATATAGTTTCATTGTCTAAACTTTGACTAGTTATATCAGTATATATGTATTTGTGATTGTTTTGATACCAGTGTTCATGTCTAAGCTATCAGTTTACTCAAGACATATCCATAGTGGTGACGAATCCCTCCCTCCCTCGCAGGAGCACCCTGTCATGGGATTGGCCACAGAAGCTATGCAAAGCATATATTTTCCCTGTCAAACTGTTTCATATATACCAAATGTTAGAATACTTATATGAAGTGAGTTTGCTTGGGTCTTGTTGCTGTGATACTTTACTGAATAAATATGCTGTCTTGAAAATAAATCTGATGTTTAAAAAAATACATATTACAGATCTTGTACAATACTAGAAGGTTAGACCAGAGTAGTTGGTGAACATGAGGAATCTATAGTAGAATAATTACCACATCATCCCTAGCAAGTCGTCCACACACAACTACTTTTTAGACACACAGATAGCAACACATTCCAGGTACATTTAGGATGAATGTTACACATCAGACATTTTCCTCCACAAGTTTCAAGTTTGAATCAAAGAATGAGAAATAGGGGATGCTAAACCAGCAGCTACTAAAGTGAAGTGGCATAACGCTGCTCATGAAAATTGGCAAGCAAAGCTCAGCATACCCGCAAAGCAGAAATACTTAAAACTAAACTATTCTGAAAATAATATATAGAGCCAAAAGAACAAGACAATATATGAACAAAATATAAATTGAAACCACTAGACTGAAAAATTAAAAAAGTACAAATAAGAGTCCATACACATACACACACTAAAAAACATGGATGGCTCTTGAAGTAAATGGCCATCAACACAACCATACATGAAACTTGCAATACCTCTAAGAGAGTTCAGTCACAGACAATAGTTCCTGGTTTTATCATGTTTTTTAAATCCTTATCAAAAATTATGCATTGTTGCAATCACCATGGGTGCAAATAAAAATGTCCTTAATATGACTTAGGTTTTTCTTAGAGCTGTGTATGTATGAAAAGTCCATAAACTATTGGCCATGACTATACAAACAATCATTTCCATTCTGTTACATACACACCAACTTGCAGCTACCAAAAATACACACCAACTTGCCACTACCAGTAAAATGTCATCACAGAGCTTAACATTTGATGCATGAGGCAAAGTACTATACCATGTTTGGCTTCATGACACTTACATACTAAAATTTTCAATGCATAATGCTAACACTGCAATCTTAGAGAATTCTAAGTTACACAAACAAGACAGTCAGAGAAGACACACAGCTGATTCAGAAAGTAAAACCTACCACAGTTGTCTGACATTGGCCAGTCTGCAGTGAAAGGCAACAGCATTAGATCACAAAACTTAAACCCATCTGCATTATTATACATGCTTATGAATATGAAAGAGGCATTAAGCCAAAATAATGCTAGTATCAAGTATCGGTATGGTCAGAGTCAACACAAGACATCAGTACATATCCCTAAACTCTAAGTAAATTATCATCTTCATTTAGTTTCACCAACCACTTACTGCAATAGCCCACATCCAGTTGAACTATAGATTAATCCCTGAGTGGAAAAACATCTTCATGTTTATTCACAAGCTATAGTGTGTTTAATTTCTTACCATCCTACAACTTATTCTACTACAGTATATATAAAAACATGTACATCAAGACCCCCTGTGATATACACACATCAGAGGAGACTCTTGTTACTAACCTGTAAAAAGTACTAGCTTTGACAATATGAAACAAAGTAAAGAAGTAAATGTTATCAGGTCATATGCAGTTTTTATCGTCTATTGCAGCAACGTAAAACATACCTTGATCCTTGGGCCAACGTTTGTGTGAGGGAGCGTAGAGGCAGATGAGAGCAAAGGTGTAGACGTTCCACATACCATACACGCCTGTGAAGAAGGCGCTTGTGTACTCCAGCTTGATATTCTCATCCCATGACCATTGGCCCTCTGATACCTGTAACAACAAAGGGAACTGGCTCACCTATTAATTATCTCAGCTGACAGTAGCATGCACTTGTTATCTATAATTACTAGACTACCCAACTCTAAACTCTAGTTTTTATTCAGTTTAGCCAGTTTTGAAGGACTAAGGGGTCTGAATCACAGAAGTAGAAATAAACGAAAGATCCCACATGTACGTTATTCATGCCAGTGTGCCAGCATTTTCTCATATAGTATTCTTTTAACTAATACTATACCAAAAACTTATATTCAACAAAAATAAAATGGCAAAGATACACAATTCAAAATCAATTTGATTACTTTACTTTTTTTTTCCAGTTCATGACCTAAATTGGTAGATGTTGCACCTGCGCAGTACTATTGGATGAGTGAGCGTATCTGCTCTTGCTGGCTATATTCTTTGAAAATACAGTATAACCAATCAAGTATGATGAGATTCAAACCATGGCAAGGATTTCATTACACTTAAATAAAATCATCTTGGGTTAGTCACAAATGTACAACTACCAACAAAATGGAAAACAGAGGTAAATAAAGTTTTTGAATAACTCTGGTTATATTTTGGTTGAATTAAACAGTTTGAAGTTAGTCTTAGAAATATAACATGAACACTGTTGCTGAAAGAGTTAAGGGGAGCAGATATATCTTTTATCTCCCAAGTCTTTGCATGACTTGCAACTCTTGGCTGACCTGGCCCAAGATGAAGCCGATGATGGTCATGGCAGCACAGAGAAGGGTGGCCAGCATAAGGACCTTGAAGCGGTAGATGACACCCTCGTAATGCAGCCGTCGCGTTGAAGACATGGCAGGCAGCGACTGACGTTTCTTGCTGATATTTATAAATACCTGCAACATGGACACTTCTTATTGATGTGTACTATGACTTCTAATAATTATGGATGTGTACAAGACCTAAGATATACAAATTTGTTAACGTTGATTAAACCCAAAGGAGAAACACTGATAAGAACTAAAGGGTGAAATGGTCCTGGGGTGGCAGCGTCTTTGTTAAGGGACCAACCTCACCCCCACCTCCCCAAGAAGCTGCAAACTTAAAAGAGGTAGACAACCATGGAACCCTTGGTAGAGAAAGAGATGGATAGTAACAATGGAAACATAATTCACCTGGAAACTATTGGAAAGGAAATAGTGAACTGATATTTATACATACAGTAATATGTAATCCCTGATGAAAAAGAAAACAGTAAAAATACCTTTAAATTATCAATAAAACTTAAAATTATTTGCAGTCTCCTGCAGCTCATCACTTAACTTATCCCATGGTAAACAATAAACAAGCACTGACTGGTACAGTAGACAGCCTTGATCAGTGTCATGATAGTTCTTCATAATGCTACACAAAAATTTAAAAAACTGATGAACAAAATGAAAATACACTGAAGCAGACGACTAATATGAATATAACTCCTAAGAGGAAAACTTTATAAAGATTTGGAGTGACATTAACAGGAGAAATTCTGTGGACAAAGGGAACCACAGTACTACTCACCTTGGACTTATAGTAGTTTTTAACTATACAATGAATTAGCTCCTTTTGTTAATATCGTCTCTTCATTGTATATTGTCATTTAATCATCGTAGTGAGGATGGATTCAGTTCAGGTCAAGGTGGAATTACAGGCCTTTTGTCTCATCAACTCTTTCCCCTCTTTCTGATTTGTGACAGCCTCTCTCTCTTCCCCACAAAGTTCCATCACTCTCTTTCTCTTCTACTGCTATTATATGGGACCCTATTCTGTTGAATTCTCTCAATGTATGCTTCCTCCCCTCAATTGCCAAGCTAGTAATTCTCACTCCATTTCTGTCAAACTCTCTAATCAGAGTCTAATGCAAGAGTTAATCGGTCCCCTTTCATTTATAGAACAGGATAAGTCTGGAACACTACCTTCATTGATTTTTTTCCATTACTAAGAGTTATGCTTATTCAAAATGCAGAGTGCATAAACTTGAATGAAATTGGACATATTTTGGGATCTTTCTCACTATTGGTCTCATTTCAGAGGTGCTAGCATTTAAGCATCTTCTGCAGCATAGAAAGAAATGTTTTTGGCATAGATGACACACCTGTGCCTTCAATGTTTTGACCAAAATACCACTAACCTTCCAGATCATGTAGGAGAGGAAGCAAAAGTAGAGACCAGCACACACTCCTGCCAAGATGATAAATGCCAGTGCAAGGTTGGTGCCAATCTCAGTGACCCAGATGGAGTAGAAGGGGTTGGACAGCTGCACCCCACGCTCGCACATGTCGAATATGAAGAGGCACAGACAGCCACCAAGCACAGCACTCAGGTGCCGCCAGTACGCACGGACATTATTGCGCTCTATGTCATCCTGTACAAATTATAGTAAAGTCAATCCATTTCTGTTTACTAGAAGCAGAAGGAATCAAGTCACTTCATACAAAAAGATTTTTATCAGATGAAAATTTATATGCAATCCATATACAGTAAAGTACTTCATTAAATTTACAAAGGCAAGTTTCAGTCTTGAGAATTTGCCTCTTGGCTACTTGGTCAACTGCACACACTATATACAAGAAAACTCAAAATTATAGTCTTTATCTTCTTATGAAAACAAGGGTAGTCAATAGTTGTATGAAGTGGAAAACATATCAGTACTTAACAACACTCTGCAAATTTTTTTACTTAACATAACAAGCAATCTTGAAAAACATGCAGCAATACCCCACAGATAGAATTACTAATACAGATCATGGCTTTCTAGGTAAAAGGACACCAGCTTACCGCAATCTGCACACACCCTCCTCAGCAAGCATGGAAAAGCACAAACAAAAAGGAGTTATGTTAGATGAGAGAACAAACATAATGTCACATCAGGTTAAATCTCACCACCCATTGGTGACTACTGCTGGCTGCTAGCTACTCTTGTTAACAGATGTCGAGATGACTGGACAGCGATTGATGAGATATCTTTGTGGGCCAGATGAGTTGTCAATGAGCTTCATTTTATGTCTTCAAATATTGTTAATAATTATTTAATCCAATATTAGCAATAATAATATCTGCATTCCTCATGTTTGCAATTACAGTATTAAGTAATGAACCTCTGCAATAATGAAACATTATTCATGGTCTTTTTTTACTGTGTCTTAATTAGCAATTGGTCAGTATACTGTACTAACTTAACTTGCTGCTTTAGTAATCTTATTCTTGTAAAATAAGTGATTCTAGTTTATCATTCTATGTTGGCAAACTCAGCAGCAACTACTGTCCAGTGCAACAGGGATTATCTACTTGTTAATAACCCTCTTAAGTCCTTTTTCCTTGTGTGAGGCCTCCTTACACTTATAGTACATTAAAATGATAAAAATAATAATTAATATCAAGATGAAACACTCAGAACCATAACATGATTGATCTTTGGTAAAATATCAATTTTAAGGTACATCAAAGTTCCATAATGAAATTGTTAGTAAAAAGCTTCACTATACCATACATTAACTAGATTATATGTGCAAAAAGGCATTTTGTTGCTCTTTTGCAATGCCAATGCTTCCCGAGTTAGTATCACCATAGCAACATACAGGACTCGCATCTTAATGTTAGTATACAGTATTTTAAGCAACATACAGCTCTGGATCCTATGATTTAAGGTTATTTCACTCTACAAAATAAACTAAACAGTTCACATACTCATGATGTGGCATGGAGTAACATTTGGGGACCCTTCTAAGTCTCCTGGACTCATGCATGTGCACACACATACTCAAGCATAATTCTACCTTCCCATCTCACAATGGGAGAAATGTGCAGTGTTTTCATTGCACAGATTAATTTTCTCAACTCAGCATGCAGCTTACATTCAATAGCAGCTTTTAATTGAGTAAAATACACTATTTATTTCTTACAAAAGCCGTTTCCCATAAGTGGGTTGGCTAAACCATCTAGAAAAGGAGGAATAGAAGTGAGAAGAGGCACAGAACATCTGTAAGAATAGGTATGATAATAGACAAAATCAGCTAAAGATGAAAACTCTCGAGTGTTCCCTCTCTCTAGCAAGCATTCAAGAAAGTGTCTATTCCCTCTTAATAAACAGTCACTCTCCCACTTATGGTATGTGTGCACTAAAAACTTTGCAGAGACAGAATATTATCTGATGCATAAGTAAAAGAGTGCTTTTGACCTGTCTCCATCTCCCTAGAGAAGGCTATGATGTACACCCATGTGCAAACAAACTCAAAACTAAACTTGATGTAGTTACAAAAATACTAAAGAAAAAATTGATATCACTGCCCCAAACCTAACCCATATCCATCTTTATACTATTTGAATAGACATGCTATAATGATGATGGAAATGGTTGCCTTCTTGAAGTGGCAATGGTATAATAGGTACAGCATGCAAACCACCCTCAGCTTTAATAATCTCTGCTTTTCCTTAATTTCATTTCGTTGTATCGTCAGAATGTGAACAAATAATATGTGAAGCAAGATGAGAATATAACTACCGTACTCTCATTGGCCAATGAATGAAAAAATCGTAACCCTGAACTGAAATTACAGATGTATGGTATGTTTTCTTTGGTGGCACATATACGGTACTGTAGCAATACTGTATGGTACTGTTATGGAATATACAGGAAATCTGTAAGGTTTGTTCTGCCTAACTGCTCCACTTTGGCTATTTACAATAATATTAGTAAGTATAAGTGAATTCCATGAGTTTTGCAGTGCACAAAATTTTTGTGGTTTGTAACACTTATGGAATGCAAGGGATTACTGTATGTATATTATTTGCTTCACACTACTGTATACCTACTACAACACATAAACAGCCTTAACTGATCAGTACACACCATGAGATGCTCCCCAGTGAAGATAAGCCAAAAGGAGAGGAGTGAAGCATAGAAGAGCCCCTGTCGGATGTCACTCACAACTGTCATCCAGGGACAGTCAAATGCCAGGGTCAGGTATTCCAGTGGACCTGTCATGGAATGTATAAAAGATCATACAAGAGACTACCTACCATATTGTATTAAGACTGTGTCACACACAGTACGACAGCCTCCGATCACAGCCGATCTTTAAAAAAAAATTGAATTTTTTTGAGTCGGCTAACAACGTCTGTTATTGCGTAAAAACATCGCCTCGATTCGTCCTTATCGAGGAAGCGTGGTTGGCTGTGCCGACAGCGGGACAAAATAAAACGTTATTTTTTGTCGAGTCACTAAAGTGTCGTTACTGAACTGCAATCACGTGGGAATCGCCATTTTCGTACTGTGATTGGTCGACTTCATTGACCCAGATCTGTGTTCGATTGACACATCAAAAGAACGACAGCTACACGATTTGTATACAATCACAACACGACAACAAGATAAATATCTTTCCAAAATCGACATCCACAACCACTATAGGACAACTGCCAGATCACAACTCGACATTTGTAAGTCACTCGACTTCAACACGATCAGTGTCCAATGTCAACACAATATCCGCACAAGTAATCGCATGTGCAAAACTGAGTTATCATGTGGCAGACAGGTTTGACACTTGATCTACATGATAACTACATAATAACAAGATTGCCACACGATATACCGTCATAGTCGTGTATGGCGCCACTTGGGCTACAAAGCAAACATTCGATTTGCACACATCCTACAGGATAGGTGCACGAGCATACTTGGATTTGCACACGACACACACATTGTGCACATGACACACTCAACACCAGCGCGATGAAGCATACGGCAGGCAGTGGTGGCCTCGGACCTTCCATAATTTGAAATAGCTTACAAACCGGCTTAGAAAGCCCATAAATTCTTGTTTTTGTTGTAAAAAAACCCCAGCATTTTCAAGCCTTTTTCACTGGGTACCAATTACTAAAATTAATCTTAAAAAGTGCTCGTATGAGCCCCAAAATAGTGTTTTGTGGGGCCCAGTGTCGATCCCAAAACATGCTGAAATCAATGCTTTTGATGCCCAGAGGCAATCTGTACAGGCATCTTCAGTGCTAGAAGTGGTGGAAAGCAAAAGGAGTACAGAGAGACCTTGGAAGGATTTTTGTTGATGTTTTGACTTTTCCATATTCTAACAGGGGATTATACAAAGGATTAGGAGCTCCTTAAAGCGACTTTAGAAATAAATAAGCACGTAGGAAAATAAACAAAGTTATACAAGTATCCTTTGATCCTGCATGGCGATCCTCAGTGTGAGCCTCCCTAGTATTTCTTTGAAGGGCTCATCGTCCATCCTCAGGTAGTACTTGTAGCTGGGCCATGCAGGGGTCTCTCGATGATCCAATCCCTTACAAAACAACTACATGGCTTGCGTAGTCTTTTCTTGCCCTGTATCTTCTCAAGGAGGATGGTGCAACACAGCTGAAGTTTCAAGTTGCTTATCAGCATTTGGTTGTAGAGGAATTGGGCTTCAAAGGCTTTGTCGTCTGTCATGTTGGTGGCAAGTTGGTCGATGATGCCCATGTTGCCCTCCATGTTGTCTGCAGTAACTCCAGCAGTAGAATGAAATGAGTGGATTACCCTCCCCATATACAGTATATATATTGGGCTGATGTTGGTCGAACAGCAGTTGTGTGTGTCGCACTATGATTGTAGTGATCCTCTCGCAAACGTTCGTTTGTCTTGTACGACCGTCGCCACGTAGTAAAGTAGAAGGCATATGGCTAATGATCAAATACGTACTTATTGTGCTGTTATCGTGTCAAAACCGTGCCAGAGTTGAATGAGAATCCTCACCGTTAAACAATTTATTGTTTAATAATTGCGTTACCAACATGGTAGTAGCGTGTGTGTCGAGTGGGTGTCATAAGGGAGTTGTACAACCATCAAGCGGCTATCGTGAGGTGAAAAACTCATGCAGTATTCGAATGATTCGCTTCAAATCGGCGAAAATATGCAAATCATCCTCTGTTGTGCGGCGGACGTACTGTGTGTGACACGGCCTTTAACGAGATTAAGAGATGAGAAAAATTTAGACATACGACATTAGCTAATGAATCCTTACCTCCTATAGCCCAGGACCAAGCTCACCAAATAAACCAACCAATGTTGTAATAAGGTTTAAGGAGAAACTGACACAAATCCTTTTCATGTGAGCAAATACTTGAGTGCAAATTGCTTCTGAATATAACAATATAGATCATTTGGCTTCCATTTACACACATAGGATTTTTTAATCTAATTTATGTTGCTATCAACAATACATGTGACAAGAATACACTGCTCAACTTGGAATGCTTTATGCCTGGAAAGCATATGAAAATGTGAAAATAGAATGCACAGTAAAAGTCCAGTAAAGGAAGAACCTCATTTTGGTAAACTGGAGGACTGTCAAATCCTCCAAACCATATCAGAAAATAAATCCCCTATTAGTAACATTGAAGTGATTTGTTTTCTGGGATAGTTTAGAGGAATCAAAAGCCCTCCAATTTAACATATGGAGGTTTTCCCCTTATTCCAAACATGGATAACCTGAAAATTCCAACAGCCTGAAATTTACAAAACAGCACTCAAAATTTTACAGCCAGCAGGGAATATACCCTAGCATTTTCTCTTTATCTTTCTTTTGCATTTCAGCAAGTGAATTATTATGTAAAATGCAGAGACTGCTGCAGCAACCCTCTCACTCAGACAACCAGGAAACTTTATTTGCAAACAAAGATTCCTGGTGTGGAGTAGGCTTAAGTGAAATGAAGGATACCTAATTTGTTCAAACTCACAGTTGAGAAGGGTAAGAGCAGCGCCAAGGACCATAAGCATGTACTCAAGGAGGAGTGGAGGCCGAGCCAAGTGGGAGATGCGACGCCAGAACCACACCATAATGCTGACAATGGTGGGGAAAAACACAGTCTTGAGGGACACCCACACCTTTGTGAAGCCTCCATTCTGGTGGATGAACTGAGGGAGAGAGAAAGGCATAAATTAAGGCAGAAGAAATGATGTACTGAGAGGTGGATGAGTAATGGCATAAGATATGGATGCACAGAGATATGTAGATAAATGGAAGCAGAAGCTGTTCTTACTGAGAAACTGGTTGAAGTAACGAGGAATAAAGTCAGTGAGGAGCAGGGGAGGTTCAGAAAGAGGAGAGGATGTGTGGACCATATCTCTGCAAGAAAATCAACAGTGGGGAAATATATTGGGAAAGGTAGGAAGCTGTATGCTGCTTTCATTTACCTGGAGAAGGCACATAATAGGAGAGCTATGGCATAATATGTGCTAAGGATTTACGGTGTTGATGGGAGGCAGGAAGGTAAAAAACAAAACAAAAAAAAAAACTAGACAGAAAAGTCTAGGTAGATACTTACAGCCACCCACATATCTGTCAAAGCACCCAAGTAAACATTGGTTGGATGGTCCCTGGGCTCCTTTGGCGTGTGAATGGGTAGGCGAATATTGAGCAGGTAGAAATCATGGTGAAGGGACCCCAACTCAAACAGCGGTACCGAGGAACAGTTGTACATGTACTCAGCCTTCCTGTGTTCTGGGCTTATGGAACAGTCCAGGATGCGCTCTTCTGTGGATGTAGCGTACTCCGTCCATCGATCATCAGGGTCACCCTTGTTACGGTAACCAAGGCGGGCTTCAATGGTCATCAAGGCATTGGGGTCTGTTGAGACAAAACACTTAATTCAATGCTATCATCGCGAATAGTTGTAACACACTCAGTAATACTCTAATATTAGACTGAACTGCTAGCAATGAAAGTTATATAAATCATCTGAGGTGGCTGCAAAATGGGTCAACTTCTTACTCATATGTAACTTTTCCACAAATTAATCTCTCTCCATTTGGTACATACATTAAGGAATGCTGATGGTGACTGATATACGCAGACATGTTATCAACTAAGTTTGAGAACTAAGCAACTGAGTGCCAGTTCATCACATATTCTAATTCCTTAAATTATTTTCTACTTCTATGTGGAATCAACATGGCTTGATAAGGGGTTCAACAGATGGTTTTACATCTGGATGTCGTTTCTTACACCAACCCTCCTTATTTCTTGGTGGATGGGTGAATATCCCATATCGGTGTGATGGGGATTACCCATCCGTCCCCAACCGCCTGGGAGACATATTCCAGGACCTTTCAGATTGAAAGGCAAGTGCACTAACCACTACTCCATAGGACGCTCCAGTTCATCACATATGAGGCATCTCGAGGTACGAAAGTGAATCCGCCAATTCATCAAGTTTGCTTTTCTGTTGCTCCATATATAGCATGAAATGCTGAACCCCTTGGTGAGATTGGCCAAGGGAAAATCAACCATTTAGAGGGTTGTAATACAGTCAAAAGTTGTGACTGACACAAAATTGTAACGGTTAGAGGTGTCTGTACTGAGATAGAGTACAGTGAGAAGAACGCAGGAGCAGCGAGTCTTTCCAGTGAGATGGAATGTGAGTTCTCTCATCCTCGTCCAATCTCAAAGCTTTGATCTCTTCTCCATGGCAACGGCTTAGTCTGCCACCACGTTTTTGTTTGGCTTGTGTTTTTACAACTAGTCCTCTCCCTTAATTTTGACTGTTTGTGTCGTTAATACTGCAAGTATGACAACTGCGAGAGAGAAAATGAGACCCTGGTCCACACAAAGAAAAGGTAACTACACCATTGACCACTAACTCCCCCCTCCCCCACCACCTTCATTCAAGAAAGACGTAGACACATGAGATGGCACGTTAATACCTACTATCATCGCTGATTACAGAGGATTAATGAAAAAATTAAATTCCAGTATGCTAATTAGCAGAACTTAAATATTTTTTTCTAATACATAACAATCAGATGTGGAAAGGGTTGGAAATTTTTGTATTACATTCATGTAATGTCTGTACAAAAATTAATGAACACATTTTTCAATAATTACTGACAGGTAATTAGTGGAGGTAATTAAGTAATTAGGGTAATTACAGTACCTGCATAATCAATCATATTTATATCTTTTATGTATACCTGTACTGTATTTTGATATTCCATACCTAGATGATGAGTATGGCAATGTATAATACAATATTGGGTTGTACTTGAGTTATGAACACAATAGCTAATCTTTAACTGTACTTATCTCAAAACTAATCAAGATGCATTTGCCCATCTTCCATGAGATCCCTCACATTTTGTGATAATTATTATTCACTCATAATTTCCAATGTAATTACACACATGACTGTAAATACATAACTGAAGCATACCCCTGTTGCCAAAATATGAAGGAATGTTATGTTTTACAGCAACTGGAAGTGTACTGGATACAAAAATGGTCTTATGTTTTCTCAGACATGCATATACACACACAAATGCTGGATAGATCAGTAAATAAGATTGCCAGTCAGACTAACCAAATTCTGCCTCCTCCTCCTTGTAAAGGATGTCAAGGTGCATCATGGCAATCAGGTTCTGTTGCCACCGTGAGTAATCCAAAATCTGGTTGTCCTTAGGTGATGGGATCTGTGAATAGATGAAAAGCATTACTGTATTTCAAAATAAAAAGACTGTTGAGACAGAACCTTCAAATACTGCAACTCTTTCTTATGCAAAATATAGATCTAGGCTGCATCACTACCACTCAATTCCAAAATACCCCAGCCAGCATCCACAAAGCACTTGCACCGGCGTATACCAGAGATACTCCTCCATCCAGCTTACACTGGTATCCACAAAAGCAACTTGCACCTCACCAATGATGTCACAGGCGCAAATGAAGGTAATGAAAGTGTAAAGTTACACCTGCTACAGAGGTGGCCTAAATCCCTACACCAGGATTTAAAGTTTATAATTCTGGGACCCCTTAAAGAATGCCTAACGTAACCATGCAACTACCTGACATGAGTTGGTGTTGAGTGTGGGGTGATTGAGAGGGTAAAAAGTACGGTAATACATTAAGGTGGCTTAGACTCTTGGAAACAAACACAGGGTATGGAGTTTATTAAGAAAGTGTACGGGAGTGAGATCGAGTGGTGACAAGGAGATCACCAATCAGATAGGCAAATAGGGCAGATTATGAGAGGGAGAGAAATATGAGGGAAGGGGAGGGCTCAATCAAGCAAGGAAGGGGAGCTGAAACAGGGAAAATTGACAACTCTTCTACTGTGGCATTCCCTTTGTAGACAGTTCTTGGAGGAAGCAAGGCATCAAGGGTAAAGATAGAGATTGTAGAATCTAAGCCCAAGACTATCTTAGTAAATACTCCCTGATTTGTAATGGAAGTACACTACCATACCTGAAAGTGGCAAAACACTGTCCACATAGAAGAAAAAAATCCATCTTAACCCTCTATCTGTCTCGTGCCTCCTCTGTATTGAGGGCCTTTTTCCCGTCTCGCGCTCACAACGTACACAACACATTTTGAAGGCTAATAGCAGGTAAACCCCTAATGCTACAGGGATAAATGATATTGAAGTATAAACCTTTAGCTGTCTCCTGATGTGCTCGTGAAGACAAAATTGACATCTGTAGGATGGGTAACCAGCTCAGAATGACCACAATTCAAAGTTCACATTTACACTCTCCTTACATATCTAAGTACGTTTTCACGCACTGATTTCATCAAAAAACGTGTCAGAATCACATTTTTCAACACAACAATATGAAATATAATGTTACTGTCATTTTGACATACATATATGGTAATTAAGAGTAAAAGCGGTGCTGAAAATACATCCTCACAGCTCTTCCCACATTGACTGCTTGTGGCTGGAGTGACTCGGGAGAGTCCCTAGGCGCACACACCCTCTGTTGTGAGCCTAAACAAGCATGTCAGGTGGCGTGCAAATTTAAAAACTGTGCTGTCAACTTATGTAGTCACCCGTGTTTAAGGGGTTAAATGGTACCATAATATTGGTATAACTACATGTATAATTACAGTAAGTGACATATGTTGCCATTTTAGATCAAAGGATAGGTCAAATTTTGCTGGTGTTTGAACTTGGCCAAGATAATCCCCTTACCCATCCCCACACCAAAAGAGAACCGATTACTGTACATCTAATTAGCAACACACCTGGAATGTAAATATGATATGATTGGCACTGATTCCTTGCTTAGCAACTTCAGGATCTTGAGGATTACTGATGCGATGCAGGCACCTTCCTTTCCCCCGGGGATAGTACCACTTTTCCCTGCTGTACTGCTTATCAACACACTTGGTTCCCAGCACTGACAACACAGAGGATGGTGCAGGAGCTGGGTGGGTATAAAATATACAGTAGTCAGTAAAAAATATATATAATAATAATAATAATATATGTAATAATAATCATAACAACCAAACTAAGTACAGTGCAGTAGAATTATTACTGTATAACACAGAAACTGGTAGGCTAGCCCATATAACCAGTAACAAATGTGAAAACAAAAAAAAACTAGTACAGCCATGGCTGAAAGTCCATGGGCAGGGGGTGGTGCAAAGCCACAGCTAATACTGGGCAGAGAGTCCTAACAAGATAAGTTTCCACACCCCTCTGACCGTGGTAGCTTGCAGCTAAATGAATTGTTAGTAATGTTGTTTTGGCACATTGTTTGTTCTTAGAATTACAAGAGATAGCTGTAACCGCTGCCAATGGACTTTCAGCCATTGCTGTACACACAGTTGTTGGTACAAAAGGCAAATACTGTACATTAAAGTACTGTATACAAATGGAAGCAACATGTGATGAAAAACCTTTGACCCAATGGGACAGCAATATACAGTATATACAGTACAGTATATACTGTAACATCATCTTGAATGCTCTTCCTCAAATAGCTCCTCCATATTCAACAACAAGTCATATCTACTGCCAATGGAACTTAGTTTAACTGCTTGCTTGACCTGTGGTCATTAAAAAAATTTTACTGCCATATAATAGCTCCAATTTGAACTCCATGTACGATACCATACGGGCAATGAAAAACAACCACTGTGCCATAAACCAAGCAGTTACACTATGGTAGTGGAATCAACTTTCATTTGCTGAGTAAACAATTATTTATGAGAATACTAGAGAATACAGACACAGTTGTACAATGGTATTGGTAAATCTTATGTTTTAGCACTACAAGTTCTCACCTTTAACCTTTTCTAAGCATTTTTAAGTGCAAGAGATACTTTATGACTTTATAGTGTCTATGACAGGGAGGAGTTTACCCTGTCTTCAAAATTTCCCTAAAATTTCAGAAGTACAGTACCGGTACTGGTAATATTTTCATATTATACATTAAAATATTCTTCTTTATTCTGAAGGCCAAGTCCCATTTTGCTTCAACATACAGTAGTACATACTTTGGGTTGCTCTATTACCATATTTCTGGCAGGAAATAATCTCTAACTCTGCCTAAACTAACTTAACCAATCAAATTTAGCTTTGGTACAACCTATGGGAATAAGGTACTCCCAGGATCCAAAGTATTCACCACCCACTTGGATGCCAGGAAGGCTGTAAGTCAGGGTTAAAGATAGGCTGGACAATCAGACAGACTGGTGTACCGGTATCAGGACCAATGGTAAGGTTCACAATTCCACAAAGCGGAGAACAGTACCGGAGAATCCTGAGCGGAACTCCAACTGTATTACAATTGAAGCACTAGCATCATTTATAAAGCCATCTATCTAATTGTCCAGCCTATCTTTAACCTTGACTTCACCTTCCTGCCATTCAAGGGGGTGACAAAACTTTGGTTCGTGGGTGTACAGTACATCAAGTTAGGATAGAGGTTACTAACTCCATAATATTATGATCAACAAAGGATAGAACAACCTAAAAACAAAGGGACTGGTTTTTTGTTTTTACTGGACTTGATTTTTATGTGTGTGAACTGACTAAAGTTTATAGTAGGGCTATGCCATGAATAACTGTATTCTAGGCCTAACAAAATACAGTGTAAGTATACAATTATAGTAACAGACATTCATTTATTATACTGTGGTTATTGCATATGTGTAAAATCTGAAAATACATCCCTAAATAAGTTCCCACTAATAAAAGTACAGTGTAAGTATACAATTATAGTAACAGACCATTTATTATACTGTGGTTATTGCATATGTGTAAAATCTGAAAATACATCCCTAAATAAGTTCCCACTAATAAAAGTAGTCCACCATTGCTTTAATGGGGAAATTCTGTGTTGGTAAATCTGGAGCAACTGAATCCTCCAAACTATTCCAAGCAACAGAACACCATTATTTTTGCTCTTTTTGGTCCTGTTTCCTAGCATACTTTGGAGGAATCAAGGCACGCCAATGTAACAAAAGCGAATTACCACCTTAAAGGGTACATGAACATGATCCCACAAACCTGTGTAAACATCCTGAGTGAATGTAAACACATGATGCAACATCCTTCCTTTCTTCAAACCCAATCTAACAACTCAATGCTAAGTCCTTTCTGCTGTGTTTTTTATCCAGAATTAAAGTATTATATGTAAGCTGAGCTAATGTGGTATAGGCTACAGTAATTACAAAAATTCCATGGTATTTCAGAGAAACAAAATCCTTCTGGTTTTGTCCAACTTTTTTTTATTTAATTTCTTGCATAATTTTAGTTGTTCTATTCATTTCTTAATATAATATATTGTGAGGAATTAACCTTTTACCTACCCCGACTCCTTACGTCACCCCAATTCTAATCAAGGCCTATTTTGGTTGGAAGGTTAGGTTAGAGACAATTTCTTCAATTATTATTAAAAATGAAGTACTGTCAACCTAACCTGAGTAACCTAGCATAACCTAACTCCAAAGACTGCCCGAGTCCTATTAAAGTTAGGTCAGGTTAGGCTTACTTAGTGTGGTTGGGTCAGGTCATCAGGTTAATGGTTCTTTCCTCACAATAATTTGGTCAAAAATGAATAGAACACCCAAAAATAGGCATTAAAATCTAATAAACATTGGAAAAAATTCAAGTGGGAATGTTCTTCAAAATGACCCTCCCGGCTATTCCACCTTCCCCCTAAAGGCAGGCACATTCCAACCCTTTTCCTCCCATTACACCAATACCCTCGTCCATTTACACCCACTTAATAACATCCCCCATGCCCACCACCACCGTATTACACCCACCTAAGGGAATGACACCACCTCAAAACACCAACATTATAGCATTTACAAGTGAGGTGACTGCCTGGTATGGGTGTCTGCTATAGTACATGACGTCTTTGTTAGGCCAAGGCATGACTCGGAGTGGGAAAAAATGCCTTCAACTCAACTCAACTCAACTCACCGATCAATGCACCAACCAGGAAACACACCACTTGACACAGCAACAAGAACATGATCAGGATACCCAGCTTACGTCCACTCAGGTTCTCGATAATAGCCCCAGCCATGGTGAAGCAGGGAAAGGATAGTTAATTGTGTATGAGGTAGTGACAGGACTCCACCAAGACTCCCTGGAATCAATAAGCAGTACACCTTCTCTAGTTCCCTGCTGGTGAACACTGAACACTGCTGCCGCCGCCGTGGTGCCGAGGCTGTGCTCTTCACCCGCTGGAAAACGTGTCATACAAGTCAGACACTAATAATATAACGTGTTTTTATATATTCTTATTTCCATATATAGGTGAAATTTAATATGCCTTGTCTGATTGGTGTAAGGCTATCTAAAGCGGCTTGAAATATGATTGTACTGAGCACGACACAAAAATATTTTAGTGGTTTTTTTATTCATACCATACCTTGCTGTGGACTTGCCCGTCGCGAAAAATTTTCCGCCTATCCTGGGTCACTTTTCCAAATTTCCACCCGACCCTCAGGATAATATCGTTCCTATTACACTGCAGTGTGTTACCACATGATGTCATCCATTTACCATTTTCATCATATTATCAAGTGAAAACAGCAGGTGACTATACAGAACATCGATGTGGACGGTAACTATATGTAGAGCAAGAACATAAGAGTCGAAATACATTAATTCCCCCCTCCTCATTTGCCTGTTTTGTGTGTATTAGCAGCCGTTACATACCGTTATCCCATACCTCCGTAAATTCCCCATGCGTAACCATCCCTTTCACTAAATTTTCTGTCTATTCCACCCCGGGCGTCGTATTTCACACCCTGACATTGACTGATTATTTCCTTGTAGTGGAAGGGGAAATTACTAATTCTGTCAGTACTCAGCACTATCTCTACTATACCAAAAGGACAGTTGAGGAATTGAGAGGAAGTGGTTGGGACAGTAGAAGGAATGGAGGGACAGTGGAAAGATTGAAAGTTAGCGGCTGGGGTCCAAAAGGACGCCCTTGATTAAAGCAGTGGCCACATCACCTCAGGGAATTTACTCCATAGGAGCATAGGATGTGGGTGGCCCATATGATATATCCTACAATGTTCTATAGGTGTCATGTTGCATATCTCAATGAATAAATATTTAAGAATCATTGAAACAAATTTTATCAAGAATTACAGATGTGGTAAAATTTACCTTCTCTTCTTTTTTCATGTGTGGTGGGATACATTCTCAAAAAAGGATGAAGAAGAGCATCACTTATAAACATAAAGTAGAGCAGATATTATATTTTCATTAGCAAAGACATACATATACTGTGGAAAGAAACAACTGTCTGTGACTATACCTCACTTTCTATGAAGTACTGAACATAAAACAATTCACGCATCATCAAGAAGTGAGTCAAGACTTGTGGGTGTCCATCCACGCTCAGTATGCGCGTAAATGATGGTCTTGTTAAAGGAAACGTGACGAGAGCCACAACGATAGACTGGGCGGCCCTGGTGTGTGCGGTCTGGTAGAGGGAGGAACACCACACCTCGCTCTTGACACCGCCTTTCCACCACCTCTCTCATGCTAAGGGTGTCTCGACGAGCACTGCTGATAATATTTGCCCAGTCTTTCGTCGTTCCAGGCCCTGCCCGCTGTGGCTGCCTGGGAGGGGAACCCAAAGGAGGTGGAGGTGGGGGCTCGCTGATTTTATCAAGACCAGCCAGAAGCAAATTAAACTGTTCTGGAGCTCCAGGCTGGAAAGTAAGGGCACGACTGCATATTTCGAGTGCTTGTTGGAATTTCTGCCGTAATTGCAAGTGGTTGGCTAGAGCACGAGGCAAGGCAGCCTGCCACCCTTTATACCAGGCAATGGCTTGGGTATGTGGTGGACTGGTTGAGAGCCAGGTAGCCAGTGACTGGTACCATCGAGGGAAGAAGCTACGGTCAAGCACTTCCAGTATAACCTGCTGTGGTAGAAGGTCCTCCCAGTCCATAAACCAACGCCAGCCCTCTGGGGGGTTGGCTGGTGGAGCAATATTAGTTTCTAATAATGCTGTCTCTAGTTTAGGTACAATAGAACTTTGAAGAAGTGTGGTCATAGAGACACCACTGAAAACTCGGCGCCAAGGTTCTAACACTAGACGGGCTGAGCGATCACTTGGATGCCAGTGTACCAATGCTGCCCCTAACTTTTGTCGTATAACTGGGTACACTGTCTGGAGGTGTTCAGCCAAGAAGGGTAGCCAAGGGTGGAGCCAGGTGTGAATGGCCACTGTGTCTTGCAAAGGATCCCACCCATTTACTGTTTCAGTGATACGGGGAAGTACTACCTGCTGCAGCAAGTGAGCCCGTATCCATTCTGGAACCAGTGGGGCTGGCCAAGCTTCAAGTAATGTTAACAGTGGGGCACACTCCCGTGGTTGCCAGGATGTGGTCACTGCTTCCCTCACCACCACAGCCCAGGTCTCCCACACAAGCTGGTGATATGGGTCAAGGGGTTGACTCAACTCTGGCTGTTGCATTCCCTGCCCATCCTCACATTCCTCCACCAACTCCTGCCAAGTACCAAATACATCTTTGTATGTAGTGGGATTGGTCAGAGGTTCCCAAGTGCGAAGGAGTGTCCGCAATAATGGAGTAATCAAGGTTGGAGCCAGGTGAGCCAGTTGAAAGGTGTGGTAAACCCGAGAATGGTCCGTCTTAAGGCAGGTGAATGCTTCTGTGGCAGCCTGGAGTGTAAGTGATCTGTCAGCATGGCTGGACTGTAGCTCTTCTACTACTGCTAAGGCTCCATCCAATCCTGTCAGTTCTACCCGTTCCCGCTCCAAAAGAGAATGAAGTCTGGCACGTTCATGTTGGAGGTGCACAGTACGGTCGCCGGCTCGCTCCAGTGAACGGGCATTGGAGAGAATATCCTCCTCACATCGCTCCAGAAGCAAATCTAAATTGTGCAAGAGCTCAGGCAAGTCGAGGTGGCCAAAAGTTCGAGTCTGTGGTTCTTCAACTGGGTAGGGAACATTACGACCAGCCAGGGCATGGTAGCTGCTGAGTACCCGTGTTTCTGGACCAGTCATGTCGATAACCTTGGTTCGGGTGATGTGGCTGTCATCTGCTCCAGTATGTCCCATCCCACCTCGTCCTGTTAACCCTTTTTTTCCTTCCTCAATGACATCCTCAGCACTCTTGTAAACATACTTGATCTTCTTCCTGCCACCACTCCCTGACTTCTTTTTCCATTGCTGAAGAAGTTCACGGTATTCCTCTTTCTCTTCCTCCTCCGAGTCTGGGGCAGGTGGCTTTGACTTGTTAGACGAGTGCTCAGCACCATAAAATCCAATGGCTCCTTTGCCTTTACGTTTATTAGCTTCTACTGGGGTTGCAATACCCTGGAGGTTCTTTCCAAGTCCCTTTCCCTCCTCAAATCCCATCTTCTTGAGCAGCTTGCTTCCAATTCCTGATGTGTACTTCTCCCAGTCCCCAACACCACTCCCCAAGAGACCTGAACCCCCACTTCCACCTGGCCACCCTCGTCGCATGCCAGCAATATCTTGTCTCTTTGAGGTTGATGACTGGAGGGAGGAAGGGGCTCTCTTTCCCCTGAGTGACGCTGGACGAGAGCGACTGGTGGTAGTAGGTGCTGCCTCTTCATCACTGTAGAGAGGAAAGTCAGTTTAGCTTGTACACCATAATATTAATTATTTTCATCTCTTTCCTACATGTAACACAAAAACTATAAAAGTTTATGTTTCAAACAGTTAATATTTATTATTCAATTTCTCTCCAACTTTTCTGATCCTTTTTACATTATCTCAATATCTCAATAACTATTCAACCATACACCGTGCCTAACAATAACAAATTTTAATAAGAGATAATAGAAAAAAATCATATAGAACCTGGAGTCTGCCCTGAACATGGGCCTGGCAGAAAGTTCAGATTCCTCCTCATCTTCATCCTCCCCTCCCGAACCATCCTTTTTGACTTTGTCCTGCTTCTTCCCTGCCTGCTGGATGCCCCCAGGTATAAAGTTGAGTCCACCCCGAAGGACTCGCATTCTTGATGTTGGGGCAGGGATGGGAGGACCTGTATCTTCATCCTGAGAGTTTAAAATGTTACAATGTGAAATCACAATGGTAGTCTTGTACTACATTCAACTTGATCAACAGGATAAGGAAAGATACAATGATATCCAATCCTACAACTACTGTACTTAAAAAAAATAGGTCTATTTAACGAAGTCTTGACATACTGTACTGTTGTCTGACAAAACCTTAAATTGCGTTTCCTTTTGATATTTCTACATAATACCTCCAGTATGAGAGTGTAAGGATGAATTAGGAAACGGATGAGAGGATCATGTTAAAGAGGCCTGTTATTATTTCTTGTGAGAGAAGAGATCATACAAGACTGGTACAGGAGTAAACTTGAGAAATATTGTGCTATGGAAAATTAAATTATAATACATGTTTGCACAAAGGGATGACTTGTGAACGGCATTACATTAGGTGCTGTATCATCTCCCTGGTTGGAGTTCTCAAGAGTAGTGGGACATTAAAGCTATAGTAAGATACAGTACTGTAATAGTACAATACCACAACCTTCCTCTTTCCTTCTGTTGCTAAATACTCATTTATCTGAATTTCACTTTATACTCATTTCCTGGTTTAGAAACATGGAGAGTTGTGAGTGAGACTCATTTTACTGAGTAGTCTGACCCTCTCTCTGTTACTTCTGATTTCTTTTTCCATCCCTGTACTTGTAAAAGGCAAATGGGGTCATGATGAAAAAGTCAACATCTTTAAAACAAACTACAGTATCAACAATCAACAAAACTTTCTGCAAGGGATTTCTGTATACTGTACAGTATTTATATTGTATACAGGATACTGGTATTACCAAATGCTAATCTTACCTCCTCCCCACCACTGTCCTTTGCCCACATTCCATAGATCTGTTGCTCCTTGGTCATCCTGCGGCCTTTTCTTCTTCCCCCAAATTCATTTTCCAAATCATAGTCAGTGATCTCAAACTTCTCAACTTCATTGTCTGACATTTCTGTAAATAAGATAACTTAATAAGAAATTACTCAAGAAAAATCTCTAATTACAGTGGTATACGGTATTCATACAAGAAAAAATTTGAAAAAAAAAGGACATAATAATCATACAGTATGTACAGTCACGAGCACTAATAAGTATACACGTTTGGTTGAAGCTTTGATCAGTCCAATTCACCAATGAAGTAATTCCAATGGAGATCATATGGTTCATTTATTTACTGTCTCAAGGTATTCGAAGCACACCTGGATACTTATTAGTGCTCGTGAGTGTACACTACAGTACAGTTCCACAGAAGTAAGGTATACGGAAAATCTCAAAAATCGTGCCTCATCTTGTATTTTAATGAAAATAAGCAAACATATTTATGTTTCTAATGTTCTCCCCAAAGATTGTTAGACAGGGGAGTAGGGGGTATTTCCTAAGTAATGCATTTCCAAATGGAATGAGTATCAAAATTGTTCAAAACAGAGGAAATTATGCTAGAAAATTATATTGGTTAACTAGGGTTGTGTATTGTCTGACTGTATTACCTGTTCGTTAGTAAAAGTTAAACTGGTCCCCCTCCTTTTCTGAGACCAGTCACTCCCTCTGAATAACTCTAGTAACCTTTGGTTACGTTTACACCAAGCGAGTCTCGTTTCGTCAAGTCAGTGCAAATCATTTGACGTGCATCATTTTGACTTAACCCCGTTTACACCGACTTCGTCAACCCTCGTCAAGTCAATGAGATAATTATTAGAGTCACTGCTCAGTTTCCTGCTTGATTTCAAAGAGGATGGATGCACAACCTCTTACTGCAGCAGCAAGAAGCACAAGACCTACAGCAGAAGCCATGGTAGTTCGTGATATCTTGAAAGATTATTTTGTTTCCCCAGGTGGAGCTCTTGAGTGGCAAGACAGAGTGATCCAATAATATATACTACTACAAAACTGAAATTCTTTCAATAAATACCTAGTATTTTGGACTATTCTAAGACACATTTCATTTATGATGTTTCTCTCGAAGATGCCCCGTTTTTGAGATATGCCCGTTCTACAAACATAATTTGGAAATTAGGGTATTTACTGAAAGAATTACCGTTTTGTAGCAGTGTTGCCAGATCCGGCTAGGTCCCAGTATTTTGGGTATTATTACAGAATAACTGGGTTTCTGGCTAGGATCGCGGGTATTATTACAGAATAACTGGGTTTTTGGCTAGGATCGTGCAGCGTTACCACATCCGGCTAGGTCCCGGGAATTTGCTCCAGTCACTTTATGATAGTTTACACCGGTTATTTCCCGGTAGTTTGCCCAGGTTAGGTCCCGGTAGTCTGCTGTGGTCTAGGTTAGGTAAGGTCAGGCTAATTTCAAAATGCCACATTTGAATATGCCCTATCTTGGAAATGGGCCATTTGTGGAGGAAATGCCATAGAAGAAAATAGGGTATACCGAAAATAGTCTTATAATTGTCTAAATAAATGGGTAATGAAGGTAGAAAAACCGTACGCGATAACTGTAATTCTTTCACTATATACCACGGTAATTCTTTCAATAAATACCGTACACTCTAATCAAGAACCTCCTTACTTACTTATTTACTTTCCACACTTCCCAAATGTTTCTCAGATTCAGGAAGGACTCCACCTCTTGTTTACGTCTGTGTTTGTTGTGTGTCTGGTGATGACGACAAACGGGGGTGTCATTTTTCCTACGGTGCCTCCTCATTCTTATTTATTATTACATTTGATGAGTTGTCTTATTTTTCTTCTAAAGATAAAGGCCACTATGGACAGGCGTTAAAAAAAAAAAAAAAAAAAGTCGCCCAAACGAGGAAAAGAAGAGCGGTGTCAGCGGTACTATATGGAGGTAAATGGGTGAATTATTTAATGAATTTGGTGAGTAAACTATACAGTGATCATCATTATCTAACTGTTGGATAGATTTTGTGAATGTGGATACTCACCTTTTGGAAAATAATGAAGCCTTACAAGTGTGGTTGGTTGGGAAGCTAACAAACCAATACCACTGTGGAATCAACACATTTATTGTCAGGAGGAATCAGTAGTCTACAATTATCATACACGATCACAGGTTCCTTAATTAACACAGTATACCATCGATATACAATGAATATTTACTTGTATCTAACTTACCACTTTCATTTTACACTCATGCAGTCACTCATTGAAGACCACCAAATGTTCTCCCAGTCTTCTGTGTTACTCATTACCATAAAAATGAGTATAAAAGGCATTTACTGAGGCTACATTGAAAGGATAGTGCTAAAATATTCATTCATCTTATAAATTTTACTCTTATATTATTCACTTTATTATTTACTCAACCACATCTCCTTTTCTACCCCAAAATACACACTCTATAATTATGTCACTCACTAGTCAAACCGTCCATCCTAACATAACATAATAACCTGACAATGAGTAATATATACAGTACAGTCGCAGCACAGTCCTTGATCAAACTTCCCCTTATAATATACACCCTACATGGTCAAGGATTCTGTGCCACGACTGTACATGCATATCTACCTACTGACATATCATCCATACCTACCTACCCTTTTATACCTACATATATACCTCCTGCATACTCTGGGCCATACTGCAAAGCAACTATTTTCATATCAAATCCAGGTAGGCTACACAGTTATCTATGGCTGTATCCTTTACCAATATTCAAATCTACATTCACCAGGATTCAAAGTGCTAGAAGGTGGTGGTTACCACAAATGACAGATCACCGAAAAATACAACAAAGCATTTGAACCTACTCTTGAATCGTTAGTGGTATAAGATGTACAGTATTTATCTAACCCCTGAAAGATGAGCATGCATAACCATCGTCATACGCAGAAAACAGATATACAGTATTTTGTAAGGTGTATACAAACTTTTCAACTTTTTTTTTAATCTGTCTATTTAGAAAGTAAATTTGGTTCCATTAGCTCTTCGATGCAGTGGAGTTTTTGACTACACAAACTTTCACTGGTCAGGCAGTGATTTATGAAGGAGGCTTACTGGAGGCATAATTTTTTTGCTCTTGTGACTGCTTCATGTCACATACCACTCTGATTTTCATACCACAAATTATTACTATACAACATTACACATCACATACCATCAGCTCTCACTGCTCGATTACTGATGTTGCTCTATTTCACTGGAAAAGTTGTACCACACAGCCAACCCTAATGGCTGGAGGACTGCGAGCAAAGATGATGTTGCCGAGACTGATATGGAGGGGTGTCAATATTGGTGGAACACTTGGGAAATACTCTTTTTGCTAAATATATCACAATATGCATGAATGCGCATGCTTACTTGAAAAGTGGTAGGACAACAAATGCAGACACTTATCTTGTGTCTATGGCATGAGGTCTGCATATTTGGTCAGTCAGCCACCCGTCTTTTTTGAGGAGAAAGGTTGATAATCATTGATTATGAGAAGGGGAAACAAAGAAAAACCATAGTTGTATTTTTTTTATAAGTGTACAAGTTTCTGTGCAATACAGCAAATAGAATTCCAACCCACAGTAAAATAATTAATTAATTTGGGGAGTGGAGTCATTTCTCTTGCCACTACCACCCCCTTATTCAGTGTTACAATTATAAAGTAAATCATCAGAGCTATAGATAGATATAATATAATGATAATGAAAAGTTTTAAGATGTATGGTATCATAACATTCAAGTCAATCTCTTTATCTCCTCCCTGTCTTGCCCAATCCACGTTTGCCTGAGAACAGGTGCTTGGGCTTTAGGTCATATATGTGCCTGTCTCCTTCTCCCTTTTTACCTGCAAAGTTCCTCTCCTTCTGAGCCTTCCTTCCAAGTTTCTTCATCTTATTTGCCATCTGTAGACAGAAAGGAAAGTGTTAATACAAGAAATTATTTGTCAGTAAACATTTACTCTGAAATACTGAATTCTGTACCTCTTAAAAGAAACTTTTCTTTTATAAACTATCTAATGATATACTGTATGGTGGTCACATAATCCCGAGTTGTTTTTAACATTGATAGGGTTATGGTTGTTGTTGAAGTTCCTCAAGCTGTCTGGCCAAGCAGCCCCGAGCTCCTGAGGAAGGCCATGGCCTGAACTGGGCTTTCCCACAATGCCCTCAGAGAGTGTATGTTGTGTTGTTGGCGAGTGTGGTTGTGTACATTGCAGTCTTCAATAATGTGTTTAATAGAATGGGGTGCTGTGTTGCATCCCGGACAGGCATCCACAATGGCTCCATCCAGCTTCTGATATGTCAGAAGGGCCGGGTGGATGAGTGTTAAAGGTATTTAGGATATCAAGCCCTCCGTCTGTATTAGGGCTGTCGACATACCAGGTCAAGGTCTTTGCATTTAAGTAACTACCTGGGATAAGGTCAGGTTGGGTGGTGATGCGGTGGAGCTGGGGGTACATGTTGACTGGTATTGTGGGTAAGGTTTGGGAGGGACTGATGTTTGGAAATTGTTTCTAGTGTGCACTCTAACAGCTTGTAATACTGTAGTGGTGTTATATGGAGGAAAGAGGAACTGAACTTACATAATGGCATCTGAAAAATTCATAGATTAGTGTACCAAGGTGATGAGTTTACTGTCAAAGTTGGAATGATGTCATTGTTTACACTCTGCAAAGTTTAAGTTTTATTTCCTGTGTATGGCAATGTGTATGTTTTTGTCTGATAAACTGTGCGAGTTCTAGTAATTATGTGTTAATGCCATCTATATTTAATTGAACAAGGTTGATGTTATTTAAACAGTGTATGCTTGGTGCTGATGCACAAGGTAAAGGGGATATCACACTAGCACCGTGTATGAGGTTTATGTGGGACTGGCGGAACAAGGTACCAGAATGGATGGGACAGGAGCTATCACACTGGCGAGGGCTAATTCTTTGTGCATAGACCACTGAAAACAGCGAACAGACGAGTCATACGACGACAACAACAAATTGTAAACAACAACATGGATCTTGTGGATGATGACGACCATTTCGTGGCTGTATTGACCCTTGCAAATATTATTTTTGCAGCAGAGGAGAGGAAAGAAGCTAGAAGACCAACATAGGCTTGATTTGTTATCCATGTTTGCATACAATGACTACTACACGTGTATACGTCCTCCTTGTATTTGCTACTTGGTAGTCGGGATGTAAACACAGTAAAATATCGACATCGTATTTTTTACTTTAAGTGTGTTTTTTGTTGTTATTCAAAAATATTTATTTTGCAAAAATATTTTCTGATATTAATCCACCCTTTTTACTTTGAATTAATTAATACTAATAAATCATTTCCTGACTTTGTTCTGCATGTATTTCTAATACATTCCATCTTTGTCCCATGAATTTACAGAACTTTGTTCTGCCCGTCCCACAAAAACCTCGTACGTAGTGCTAGTGTGATACCCCCTTAAGATTGGGGAGTATGAATAAGAGAAAGGGGTAGTGGGGATTGATTGATATTAGACACTGCAAAAGCGAGGTCATATAGAGCCAGTAGAAGATGATAGAGAGGTGAGACAGCAAGCAGGAAGGAAAAGAGGGACAGTTGAAGAACTGACAAGGAGTGGCTGGGACCGAAGCGGCGCCAAAGCTCTTAAAGTACTGCCCACATCACTACAGGCAATATCCCCCCTAGGAGAGGTAGTGGGGGAAGTGATGGTAATTGGGGTGAAGGTGGAAGAGGTAGAGGTTGGAGAAGGGGGATCGGGGTTGTTGGAGGAATTGGTAGGTTGGGAGAGGGTGTGGAGAATGCAGGTAGTGGGCAAGATGAACAGATCCAAATGACTTTGTTGTGTATTGTGGAGGCAAGTGTTATGCAAGTAAAGTGGGTAATTTTCTACAAGGGTTTGCAATGAACTGAACTCTATATCTGTCAGCTCAAAGTGAATGGTTTGGAGCAAGTCAGACATGTATTTGTGAATGGGTCTAAGGTTCCTCTTGATGTCTCCATCTATAAGGAGGAGGAATGACCACCCGAGGGTCATTTTATGGAGACGTAAAAACAAGTGGTTGTGTATGTATGGTGAGGGGTGACTGATACCAATATCAGGATCTTGTGGATAGAGGGCAGCGTTATACTATGGCAGTTTGGCCCCCATAGCTGTCCTCATTTGAATTGGTAGCTAATGGGAGGGGGACACCATCATGCCAGGACCTCTCAGTAAGGTATGGGTGGTTAAACAATGGTAGTAATGCAAATAAGCAAATAAATACCACCATATGACTGCAAATATCTATAATCATGTAAATGGTAAACATTAAAAAAAACTGTACAATGTTGTGGATTGCATACATTAGTTTAAAGAGAACTGAGAATTATATGACTTTGAAGGGGAAGTGTACTGTGTTTCTGCCCATCATTACTGTATTCTGATTTCATTTTTCTACCATTAAGTCTTGAGTCCCCTACCCCTTGAAAAAAGAAATGGAGTAATGATCATGATAATGAATTTTGGGAGCTACTGTACTTTACTAACATACACGCCCTAACAGAACCTACCATAATATCTTGCTACATGAATAAGCACAATATACAAACCTCTTCATCCCGGACTCCTGAGACATCTCTGGATGGACCACGAGAGTAGGACCGAGTCATTGCCTCTGACCTCACCCTCGCTCTCTTCAAAGGTGGGCCACGTGAATTGCTCCTGGTGCGTGTGAAGTGAGTGCCTTTCACATCCGACATGTCAACACCCAGTTCAGAGAACTCATTCCGCAGCCTTGACACCGAACGCTCTCTTGCTCGCTTAGGAGTGACACGGGACATAACAGCTTTCTTCCCAGGCCTGTCAAGCTGTCTGTTAATCCAGTTGATTTTAATTTTCTCCCGAATCTTTAGAGCCAGTTGATGTATTTTCCTAGTGGCTTCATCCTGCTCCTTTATATCCGGTTTGTAAAAGCCGTTCTTCTCACGTTCTTCCTCGTCCTTTTCCAGTTCCTCTAGTTTCTGTAAGGGATCAAGTCATAAATTAGTAAAAAAATGGCATCAACTCAAGAAAATTTGTATATTAATCTTATCAAATTATTGCTAATATTAAAACAATTAGATATTGATGTAGCAAACAAACTTATGCATGACTGACAGAAGCAGGAGAGTTTCACAAGGAGGATTGTGTGTCAGGGCTGGAAACCCAGTTATAACCTCACAATTCATGAAGTAGCTGATTACATTATGAGTATATGAAGTGATCTTGATGTGGACCTGTGCTGTATACTTTTTTTCTTCTTCTGTGGGGAGGTTGAGAATTTTGTGGGCTTAAAAGGGGGAGTGGATGAGTGTGGCCCATTTTATTGTATAGTCCACCCCTCTCCACTTTTCCAAATTTCTCAATCCATCCCTAGGACTAGAGCCTCACACGCCTTGAATAAAAAAAAATATGGAGAGGGGCATGATGATGATACATTCACCATTACTGATCCATGTATATGCAATACCTAAAATGAAACAAAAGACTGAAATCTGCAATCAGCCTCTTTTGTACAATTCGTCAGCCCCAACTTTTCCCCAAATGCAATTCTGGGTCAATTACTCAACTTTCACAAAGGCAAAAATATGTATGAGAGATTTAAAGAGCTTGAATTTACTTACCAGTGTATATGTATCAATCTCCTATATCAAAAATTTAACTCCAGCCAGGTATCGAAAATAAAAAATATAAAAGGTATCCCTAATGGATGAGTAATTATGCACTAAATATACTTACTTAAATTACTGAAAAAAATATATTGCAGATTTCTATAACCAAAAATTATTAGGTTACATTACAGCAGAAGACCATGAAGGGAGGGAAACAGCCACCAACATTCTTTAGTGTTTCTACTGAGTGAAGAGCTCTGGGGTGGGGCAGGTGAGGATTGCTGATAATGCCAAACATTATAATCATTAATAATATATTTCCACATTTCAGGCTATTAATTAATTAACAACTTTATCTTGGTTTCAATAGAAAAAGGCACAGGGATGGAATCAATGGGAGTATGGAAGGAGTGGCACAAAATCTTGGAAAGAATAAACCTTGAAGGACTTCGAAGGCAGCTTGTATATGGACACCCCACTGAGGATCAGGGCTTCTAGCAATAGATAGTTAGATACCAGAGACTTTTCTTCTACCTCTTCTGTGGTAACATGAATATCGTAATGCCTACCATATTCCCTATCATGTGTATAGAACATTATCATAGTTCTGGCATATGATAACTCTTATTCTACCATAGATATAAACAAGTCCAATAGAAATTGTGATAATGAATGAGAGTGGAGAGAAGGAACGGGTAGAGCGTGGAACTATGAGAAACGGAGTACAAGGAGAAATACAAGATAAATGTGAGTGAACTCCTGATTGAAACAAAATATGGGGATAGATCTTAGGTAGTGATGTGTTTGAGACCGATATCTGAAACAATGTAGAGAATTGGGACTCTAAAGACAGCAGAAGTATATTTGGTACAACACGGTTAAAGGCAGAAGGAACGGGAGTGTATCATGGACAAACGAGATAAAGGATACTGTGGAAAAGAACAGGAGTGCATATTAAACATCACTTTATTTAAATAAGGTGGTGAGGAATGAATAAAGAATGAAGAAGTGTAAGACAAGTAAGAAGCCAGATGAAAAGTTGATATGGGAGAGAGGAATGTAAGGTGAGTTTGAGAGTAAGAAAAGTAACTATTCTCAACCCTGAAAAGAAGTAAAGAAAGAAAGAGGGGGAGCTGACTGGTGTTATGAGACTATCAGAAGATGATGGAGAGACTGTTGTTGTTGTAGTTCCCCAGACTGTCTGGCCGAGCAGTCCCGAGTCTGGTTGACCGAGGCCGCGCAGATGCTCGGACCATAAAAGGGAGCCAGGGAGATAGTGAGATCTCTTTCGTCAAAGGCAACAGAAGAGAGGACTACTGGCTCACGGGCATGTGCCCTCGAGCCAGCGAACCCATCAACAGTAGCCTCCCTTGTTGTGCTACCCAATTGGGCGATCTCGCCAGCTACCCAAAAGGAATGAAAAATAGTAATAGAGACAGACAGAACAGGCCAGGGTGTGATAGAGGATGCCAAATTCCTCATTTCTGGATAGAACCAGCCCTCACCAGTGGGAAAAGACAATAGAGAGGTGGGACAGCAAACATGAAGGAAATAGAAGGAACGGAGGGACAGTTGAAGAAATTAAAAGGATTATCTGGGGCCGCTGGGGCGCCAACACCCTTAAAGTCCAGCCCACATCACCACAGGCAATACTTCCCTTATGAGGTGGAGAGACTGTAAGTGAAAGCCAAGCAATGAAAGGGATCTGAAAGAAGTAATTTGTGCAGTTTAAGAAAGAGAAAAAGGGTGGGAAGCAATGGTAACCATGCAAGAGGATGGTACAGTAATGGGTTGTTGATGGTTGTGTGTGCAGGGTGATATAGGAAAGGTGGATAGCAATAGAAGCAGATGTGATAAGTCCTTGATCTACAAGGAATTTACCACAGAAATATAAGTAAAAGGGTAAGGGAAATTGGGATGAGTTAACAAATACTGTATAAGATGATAAGTCTAGTGAGTTAGCGGAATGGCAGAATATGAGAATGAAAACGATGATGTAACTGAGAATAGAAATAACAAAGACAACAGCAGAAATTATGACAAAACCGAGATGAGTGTGACAACTATAGGTGGATTATTCTACAAAGTTAGTAGAGTTTTTGATCATAACAGAATGAAAATAATGACAATATTCATAAGTGATGAAGGTCACGATGAAATAGAAGTACCTACCATAAATATATCAGGGTCGATGAAGTCGGCCACATTGAACCCATTCCACAACTCTGGAATCTTGTCATACTTCCACTCATCTACCATAAGGTCCTTGTACTTCTTAAGGTCAAGGCTGTAGTCATCCCCCAACTCCTCTTCCAAGTCCTTCTCCAGCTTCTTCCTTGGTTTATCTGTTGACTCTGTCTCCATGGCGTTCTTTTTGTTTTCCAATGCTTTCAAGATATTTGCTGCAAGAAGTATATTTCAATCATTAAAAACAGCTGGCAAGTTAAGCAGATTTCTCTGGCTAGCACCAGATGTTACTTGTCACAGAGGTTGCCTTTGTAGCTTACAGATGAAAGGCTGGGTTAACATTCACATCCCATATTAGCCTACTACAGGATGCAGGGGCCTGAGGCTTGGCTATCTTTGCTTAATCATACAAAGGATTGCTGCCAACTTATTCCCACCAGAGGCATGACAAGAAATAAAAAAGTTCTTGGTTACTTCCTTGAACTGCTGAAGGTTTCACTGCACCGGCCCGGACTGGAACACTAACTAACTAGACTGCCATCCACATTTGTCAAAAAAGATTCTAAACATTACTTTGACAATGGCTAATGTCTAATACATTTTCAATATTGACGAATGTAAGGGGCTTTAAATTATTTTCATCATTCAAGGGTTAAATTATCTCAAAATATGTGCTGGATGACCTTAAAAGAGGGAAAATTAATGAAATTCTAGAGGTAGTAGCACCAATACACTCTACATATATTTTAATGCCGCACATATAGTGTTTTTGATAATGACATTTTATCATTTTTCAGGCCCTAAGTAGTTATTACTGACACGCCACACAACAAAATACTTAAAAGCATTACCTACAAGAGATTACAGGTGTATATGTCTAGGAGTAACTCAGTGACAAACTGAATCAATATTCCATTTTTGCCAGGGTGAACTGGTTTCAACCTACTGGTTTATATAATACTTTATTGGTTTTTGTGACTTTATTTTCTACATGATTATTGTAAGTCAAAACTGCATAAAAATTGAATGAGGCCTGTAAGACGCATATCATTATGGTCATAAGGCATTGGTCTGGCATATGAATAACCAAGAAAGAAAGCTGATATTATGATTCTGTTCATTCAGTCACAGATATTCAACAAAAGCTGAAAAACTAAAGGATGACAAAGGAAGCAAAAACACTAGAAAACACAACTCCAGAAATGACAAGCTCTAATGCCAGGATTAAAATTGCTGTCAGAATCAATGCAAGCAAACACCCACCTGGGATGAAGGGTTTGCGTTTCTTATTGTCACGGGCTGCTGGCATGGCCACATGCACCCGGTTCAAGATGGATTCAGCTTTACGGGACCGCATCTTGAGCTCCACACGCATCCCCAGTAAACTGTCGCATGCCTGCAAGTCAAAAGGAATTTACAGTTTCAGATAATTATTTAATTCCATAGCCTAAAGCAGGTTCCACTACAAACAATAGTATCCTACTGTATTTCTTATTGATGATATATAATTTAAAGACATGCAATACACAATTTGTATAATGCTTTAAAAAGAGGTGCAGTGGGAATGAGCTACCTAGGAGAATCATGTAGCTGGACACAGTAAAAATGTGACAGCATGTGAGGGGTGTTGTACAGCTGTAAGAACAGTTGTTACTGAGTGTAGTACGGTTGAGCTTTTGAACTTCAATACTTACAGAGCATACACAGGGAAAGACTCGAAGCTGGGGAGCTAACAATGAGGGTATATAAGTGAGAATAATGGATAAGGGATGAAAGTGTGGCCAAATCAGTATTGTGCAATATAACGCAGAATTACTGAGCTGTGTAAGGAAATGTTGGTTAGGGGACCTGGTGAGGCTGAACTGAATGGTTATCAATGAATCACAACACTGAAGACTGAAGAAGGAAAGGTATAGGCAGGAATTGGAGAGTAGAGGATGGAAAGTGTCTTATTTTTACCAGGGGTTCATTTTCCTTTCTATTTCTAATGTATAATTCTACCGAGGAATCAGAGAAAAAGGAAACATAATTGAACTCATATCAAAATGTTCACACTGAAGTAGGAATTTCAAACTCTTTAAGATGCATAAACACAAGATACAGTACCAGAATTGTACACCAATATCATACCTCATCATCCAACCTCTATGCAGTACTAAGTGTACTTTTCAAAAATACAACTCTAACTCTTAATTTTCTACCACTAGTTGTGGTTTGAATAGGGTAGACAATCCAGTGAGAATCAAGAAGTGAATCACTTGCGAGGTGTAGACGTGCCACTCTCTATTACCAACAGTCTTGAAATGTTGCTGTGCTTTCACTCGATCACTGGTCACATTCTCTAGATTTATGAAACATAGCAACTCATATTCCCATCACCTCAATGGGATCTTATCACTTAGACTAACACCACAGGCAAGCCCATTACTCCAGTTAACTTTGTGAATATTGTACATAGAAAATTGCAACAACAATATGGGGTCTAGCTAAGTCAACATCCATAAGCTCCAGTCCAACACATCAGCACTGCCATTTCTCTCAACCCCAGTACAGCTAAGGAAAGTAGGTACAGTACAATAAAGAGTGAGCACAATTACAATATTAGCCAAAATAGGATTATATATTGTATATGATGGTTTTACATAGCCTGTGGGTATTTCCTGATTGCCATTATTAATAATACATAACAAGGACTTCTCTAATTGTTCTTATCATCATTCATCAAAAATATTCAATATTATAGTACTTTGGAGAGTTTCCTGAAATGGTGGAAAATCAACAAAATAATAAAAATATTGTACTTCACTCTTCAATCAGTCTTGTGACAATGACAAAATTATTTCTTAGTTATAAAACTCTCAAGTCATAGAATCCAATCTTGTAGTAGACTATAAAAAGAAACTACAATTTCCCTTTTTTTCATGAACTCACCTCCTTTTTTACATCCATGACACCTTCATGTGTAATTGTTGACATCTGCCTTACAGGGACATGATCCCTCTCCAGCTCAGCCACTAACTCCCTCTTTTCTGGACTCTCCTTGCCCAGTTGTTCCAGATTTATTATATCCACCTTGTTGCACACCACAATCAATGGCTGCACAAAAGAAAATAAAAGACAAGATTTAACAATGAGAATATCTAAAGATAACATTTTACAAATGTGGTTATAATTTTTCACACTATTACTGCATATCAAAACTGCTTAATTTATAAGAGAATTGATTAAGGCTCAAAATATTTTTGAACGATGTTTAAAAGATGGACTACTAACTTTAGACAGAGTATTGATTATAGATGGGATATTCAAAGCTTGTATACATACAAGAGTTAAGTTTGGACAATGATGGGCACAAACCAAGAGAGAGTAGTGGAAAGGAGTTGCTTGAAAAGAACAAAAAAAGTTACAGGGATAAACAGGCCCACTGATAAGACAGTCAACAATGAGGCACTGAAATTATGAACTTTGGAAATATCAACAGGGACCATTCAGAGGAGGTCTGGTTATGTTGGACACATGCAAAGTGAGAGCTGATTAAGTGTATGAAAGAAGTAATAAGAAAAAGGGAAGGGTAGACTGAAAATGAGGTGGAGGGGTGAAGCTGAGAGATGTATGGAGGAGGGAAGCATTAGATGATGAGAAAGAAATATTGTCCATCTTATACAGTCAGTCCATGCATTATACTATTTACATCCCCACCTTATTAGCAAAGAGAGGCTTGATGCTCTTGTAGATACACAGTTGTTGGTCAAGGGGAACACCACACTTCTCTGAGGTATCCAGAAAGAAGATGACAGCAGCCCGTATATGAGCCAGAGCTGTGATGGCTTGCAGTTCAATGGTGTTCATCTCATCAAAGGGACGATCCAACACTCCGGGGGTATCTATCACCTGTGACAAAGTGTAGAAAAAAACACCATAGAAGGAAAACTCTTGCAGTTGACAAAAAAATTATAATATCAATAGAGAAATTTTCACAAGCAAGAGATAACACCACAATATAACTGCCCTGACTGTTGCCAACATTTTGAAGTCTATAAGAATCCCATGAACATCTACAGTACCTGCCATCTGAGGTATTCATAGTCAGTGTGGCCTACGTAGAGGGACTTGGTGGTGAAGGCATATGGCTGCACCTCTACTTCTGCCCGTGTGATCAGGTTCATGAAGGAAGATTTACCTGACAATTGTAAAAGCATATGTTAAGGAAAGAAATACAGTATAAGTAAAGAGAGGAAATCAATTAATGGAAATAAACTTGGTGCCAGTGGAAACATCTTGCGAGGTAAATTACAATAATAGAACTCACACCTTAGGGTGTGTTGCCATAAACTGGTCAATATTCAATCTGGCACTTATAACTGTTGAGCAATGGGTGACTTGTTTGTATTTCATACATTAATTTTGACTAGGTAACTATTATTTTGGTTCATGACCTTTCATTGTGATGTATAAAAAACTATATAATTGTGTATTTTCACATAAGATACACCAAAAAAACTATATATTTTTTCATATATACGAGTTAATTGACTCGGTATGTGTTCATTTTGGGGAGTTTTATAAACTGTATGGGTAAAATAGGCTGCAATGATTAACAATTATATATAAGATGATGCATACAATGAAGAGGGCAATGTTGTAAATCCAGTTTCACATTTCGAAACATTAGAATATATTTTATACATACATAGTTTAAAATAAATAATATTACGCATTACCGAAGAATAATGCTTGCAGAAGACGTAAAACAAAAACAAGAGAAATTATGACATTCTTCCTCTATCTGCAAATCTTATTTCCTAAATATGCATTTCCAATCGGACTTTTGTACAATAGTCTCTCCTATATGCAAAGGCACCTTTAAAATAAACAATTTTAAGCATTAGTGAAGATTAAAGCTTGCATATTGTTGTTTGTTTTCTCTTAGATATGAACAGATGAGTTTGTGGGATTATAATTGTGCACCCCTTCCCTTGTCCCTTCCTATCCCCTCTAATTCTTATATGCTCGTATTGCTTCATTCTGCTTGTGAAGCCACTCAGAATTTAACTGTACTTTTTATGGCTTTTAGCAGCAGCAAATAATAAAATGCTGGTGTTCAAACTGTTTTTATGTTTTGTTTTGTTTTTTAATTTCCATTCTACTCATGATTTTTTCTCTTCCAATTAGCTATGTACTCCACTACGCAAGATTTCAATGAATGATACTATAACAACTAATGTTATCATACTATTGGTAATAAATGTGTAACATGAGAAATTAAGTGTACAACAACAAAATACTGTATAGGATTTACTTTTTCTATCAATATTTGTCAGTCCATACAACAGTTCAACTTAATACATCTATTCTGCACAATATAGCTAATCCTTCAGTTAAGTAAATTGGGGTAACCAGTAGCAAACAACACAGTTCCCTTAAATAGGCTAGTTAGTTCTATACCTCTTCTTCTGTTCATTAGGATATTACTCTTACTCCAGTATTTCTCTAACAAGTAATTAATTAACTAGCCAACAACACACCTGCATTGGGGCAACCACACAACAGCAATGTGCGAGTGTTTGGGTCAATGGAGGGGAGACGAGAGAGATGCTGCCTCACTTCCTCCAAGTACTTCAGTGGAGGTCCTTGTTTCTTCATCACCGTTACCATACGTCCCATGGCAGCACGTTTAAGCATCTTGCATCGGTAGAGTGAATCTCCATACTTGAGGAGCTTGGTGTAGTCACTGGCAACTTTATCTATGAGGTGGCGGGCAATGTTGAGCTGGCCCAGTGATAGCTTGTAATGGTCCTTGTTGTACAGCGTATTAAGCAGATCAGCATAGAAGGGATGAAGGTCCTACACATAAAATGAAAAAAAATTTTACTCCTATTCTTGTACATTCATATAAAAAAGTTCCAAGGGATATCCATATGCTTACACATAACAATACTGTACTGTAATAAAAACAAAAATCATGACAATGGCAAAGTAAAAATTTCTCTACATTATTACAAGAAGGTATATGTAAATGGAGATGTGGAACTACAGTAAGTTCGTATATGGCGTTCTCAATGCGCCATTCACCTATAGAGCGACGAACCCTAAATCAGCACCTTGTAATATCTTACGCGCGATGTTTCCACAGCACGCAATTTTGTGGCCAATAGGGACCCAAATCCACAGCCTTTCCCATAAGAGCATCTAAATCTGGTTTCTGCGTGACACTAGCTGCTCCCCCAAACCCACACTACAACCAGCCGCTTCCCCCAGCTGACTTCTCCCTCTCACTCAGTCAGTCTCCCGCTCCCTTGCGCCATGTGTACCCCCTTCTCCATTGTTGCCCCCCAACCCTACACTCTACCAACCAACACCTGCCTTCACCATGCCAAAGGTCGAGCTTAAGAAAAACTTCCTGTCACACGCTCTGAAGCTTCAGGTGATTAACTAAAGACCACAAATATTTATCAAGAGATACCACCCCAGCTGCAACACAGGGACATTTTTTTATTTTAGTAGGGGAGGGTTGGGGTGGCTGGAGTATGGGGTGGTCTAAGCTCCACCCACCAACCCACGCAGGCTCAAGTCAATGATACTACAGTCAATCTCCTAGTTCTAGCTCAGGCCTTTCCAGTGGTACCATGGCGATGGTTGTACATAGCCCATGCAGGCTATTATGCGGACTGTGAGGAGTTATGGTGTTTCTGCTCTCGACAACGAAGTCATGCTATAGTCTATTTCATCTCGTCTGACAACGGCGATATGTAAAATGGCAACATTGCATTGCCAGCTTGTGATTGGCTGAACAAACATTGTCCTTAACCCTTGACTCGTTGATATAAACATTTAAATTAACCCTTCATTAACTTCATTGTATGATCCTGAGATGCAAAGAAAATTCTCATTTGTTATTTCATATATGCAAATCATGTCCATCTGTTGTATTAACCATATAAACAGACACAAGAAAGTAAAATTCAAATCCAAGTCGACCATCTGTAAACGTAAACGAACACAATATTCCAGCCTATTTTGTTTCTCTCAGTTTTACTTAGATAAATAGATATCTGTCTTCATAGGCATTCTTAAAAGGTATTCTAATATTTATTGAATAAAAGGGCATGAGAAGTGTTATAATATAGACAGAAATACGAGGTGAGCTTTTTTTTTCTTTTCTATAGCTCACTTCGTATTTCTGTCTATATTATAACACTTCTCATGCCATTTTATTCAATAAGCAATAAGAAACAAGTACAAGTCTAGCTAATACCCTTCACAAACTCACCGCCAATTTAGGAAACTCAGTAAGGATGGTGGTCAGTTTGTCATGGAAATTTTGCTGCGTAAACTTGACTTTTCTCATGTAGAAGCGACGGATGCGGGAGATCTTATAGTTCTTGTGTATTACAGTTGGGGTCCTGCGCTGAGTCCTGGAGAGGATGATGTCCACAAAATCCTGCCAAAAGGTAAACATAATTCAAACATACAGAAATTACAGCCACATGATATAAACACATTACTTATTAAACACATTTCATTGCCTTAACCAGCACTGTGCATGTCGAGAAGCAAGTGAATCTTTAATATTCACCAAATGGGAACATGAAAATAAGTTTTACAATTATTGAAGATAATCACAGGCTGCAGTCTAAGGCAGCCCATAACCTGCTGGCTCATCTAGGCCTAATAATTAAAATGGGAACATGATTGGGCTATTACAAAGGGCTGAGTTGTGTCACATGCAGCCTCACTATAGTGCCTGGAAAACTTTAGATTATGGAGTTAACTTAGTATAGAGTTAGTTAATAATGTCATACCTTTGAGGCAGGGACCGTGGAGATCTTTTTGAAGTTGTAGGTAGACATCGTGCCTGGGGTAGTAATGTGGGGATCACCGAAATCACCTGCAATGATTAACAATTGATTGATATTAGGTGCAGCAACAGCGAGGTCATATAGCGCCAGAACAAGGTGATAGAGGTGAGTTGACAGCAAGCAGGAAGGAAATAGAAAGAAGATAGGGACAGGTGAAGAACTGAATGGGAGTATCTGGGGCCGAAAGGACGCCAAAACCCTTAAAATATTGCCCACGTCACTACAGACAATACCCCCCTAAGGAGATCACCTGTAATGTATTAATATGCACACATTACCCTTACACCATTTTAATTACCACTGCATGACAAAAATACCGAAAAACTATACGGACGCTAATACCTACAGAAACAAAACGAGATAAAATCTGTCTAAAAATATTACACAATACTGTACCATACAACGAGTCAGTCTAATTATATATCTTACAAAGCATAAATTAACCATAAGCATAAATTTCACAACTTATGTAATAGTTAATGCGTATACCTACTTTACTGCAATACCACGAGCTAATTCTCTCCGTATAGACTTAGGAAATAACACGTTAAAAAAATTTACAATTCTCGCCCCACCAGGTCCCGTCTTGGCCCCGCGTGCTCGTGTTTTCCCACAAATTATCTACATTCATCTCTAACCATATTTATTATAATTTACCCCATATTTATGCATTTTGAATACTTGAAAATTATAAGTTTATATTTTACATGATTTTCAGATACTGATATATTACCGTTAGCTTTTACTGTTATATCAAGTCAAGAGGTTCATGGGTTATTGCATATTTTTATTACAGACATTATTATTTTCTTGAGAATTTATATATTTTCTTGTATCGCAACACATTGATTATCTTTAATGATACTGAATCAGTACCGTAGATCAGCCAATAAAATAATTATTCATGTATTTGATTAGTGAACATCACAAGTAACAAATTTATTAAACTCGGATTTCTTAGAAATGAAACCGCGATGCATAAAATTATGAAATACATTACATTTTACTTCGTGACATTACTTTAAATGTATAGCTTGTAGAAAATATGGTGTTATTTGGATAGAGGCCCCGGGCCTTGTATGGGGAGGCTCTTGTATGGGGACTGGGGTTATAAGGTTTCATGAAGATCTATAATTGTGTTGGAAGAATACTGTATGGGGGTGGGATGGGATGGACAAGTCTGCCCTGTCTACAAGCCGGGGAAGAGGAGGGATTGGGGTATAGGAGGAGGTATATACAAGAGAGAGAGAGCAGGGGGAGGGGGGGAGGTAAAGTGAGAGCAGACGACACACCAGCCAGGCACCAACACCACCATGGCACCCCTTCTTACACGGGTGGTTATACCTCGCTTCTCGCTTCTCACCAGAGCCATGTCTTCTGCCGGATATCTCATCAACGAGCCCAAATATGCCTTTCTAAAGGAGCTTGGTCTACAGGAGAACAACAAGGGCGTCTATAATGGAAAGTGGTTCGGCAATGGAGAGGTGAGAAATACATATAATTAAGATTAAATGTGAGAAGTCCCAGAGATTGGTATGTGTGTGTGAATTAAGTTGTAGCGGACGCAGAATGATAATTGTTTCTAATAAGTGTATTGTCACTATTTGAAGTGTTGTTATTTATAAAGGGGAAACTGAGACCTTCATATCGCACTATTTTTCACGAAGAGTATATTATTATATTATAACCCATAAGTTATAGGAAACCTAATGTTTAAAAAAAGTATTTCGTGGCTAATGGTGGAAAGTGTTTAAAATTACATTGATGTAGTAACATAACTAGGCTACTACAATTTAATTTTGGCGTCTGGCAAAGTCGTTTAGCTATAAATAGTTGCTCTCAATGTGACGTTACCTAATTTCAATACATCACCATAGTTTATGATGTTATCGATGACAACCACAAAGAATGCATGCAATTTGTGTTACCTCTACTGAAAGAAAATCTGAGGGGAAGCACTACAGTACAAAAGTAAATAAATTTAATATATAGTAAAAATGTGAGGGGAAACTAATGGGTGTATGGCCATGGCAACAGTATCCTTGGGACCCTGCCCTGGCCTCTGATTGGTTGGGTAATTGTTGGCTGCCTTCCCCTCAACACTTGCTGCCTTGTTACACTTCACAATTACATGTGACCACGAATTTGATTATATATAACCTAATACCGTGTGTCAAGTCCCCCAAACCTATTGTTTTGCTAATAATACTTGACTTATACTACTACTGTATAGCCTTTTCCATGTCCTTGAAGGTGATATGTTTGTCAGAGCTCAAGTTACAAGCTGTATCTCACAGAACACGCTCCCCTCCTGTGACCCTTGCCACCCCTTCAACACCCCTACCCCTATCCTCCCCTAGAGTACCATACCCTTCCCCTTCCTATGGAAAATCCCCAGGCTTTCTTCTCCTTGTCACCCTTCCTTGACTCTTCCCTCCCCATGTCACCCTTGACAAAGGCTTAATTTTTTCCCTACGAATGTCGCCCTTTCATGACCCTTTTCATGCCACAGTTTGCAAGTACATGTAGGCAATGTAACTACTTGACATGTATACTGTATTTATATGAATATATCATTACCGGTACATTTTGAACCATTCCATCACCCTTTTCTTAGCTGGGTCACCCTACAGTACCTTGATCCTTCCTGTATTCCTGTCACCTTTCCTTGACCTTGTTAATTATTACTTTGTCTAATGATATGCAAGGAAGACCTATTGTACCTACAGATTCATTAAAGAATCAGCATTAATGGTGGCAAATTGGTTATTATGCTATTATACTGTAGTTCTGTATAAAATATTACTGCTACTCAGACATCCTCATCCATTATATTCATGATTCCTCTATCAGGCTCTTTCAGAGTAAAGAGTAAATAATATCCATTGCCAAGCCTTCTTGTCATCTTCATGCTTTTGTCTTTCCTCTAACTTTCTCGTGTCTTATCCATATACAGTATACTGTATGTGATTTCATGATTATTGGTGTGTTTTTTTCTGCATCCTCTATTGCATTTTTCTGGTCTTTATCACTATGATTTTGCATTTCTTAATAAGATTCCTTGTTTAAAGAAGTTTTCCATTGTTTCCATTGAATATTCTTCCTCATGAGAGCAGCTTCTGTGACTATTCTAGTTAAGTTTTTGTTTGCTTCATCAATATATCCTTATTTTGCACTTGTTGGAATGTATCTTTACTTTTGATTTCAAAACTAAACTGTTTAGCATTCTTTTTCTTGATTAAATATTAGGCTTCTGAGCTGCAGGGCACTACTTTTGACTTTTAAATATGCATAACAATACCCTAACATGTCATCCCCTCACAGGTGGTAATGTTTTCTGTAGCATTTAGTAAGGTAAAGTAATTAAGAAACATAATCATATACATAATAATGCTCTGATTTGTACCATTCTTCCTATCCAGAGGTGAAAACAACCTCGTTATGACTTTATCTAAAACTTGTAGCAATAATCTGACTGATAGCATGTTATTATTCAACAGGTAGTGACATCAATGTGCCCTGCCAACAAACGTCCCATTGCCCAGGTGCAGCAAGGCACCGTGGCCGACCTAGATGAATGTATTCGTGCCAGTCAAGAAGCATGGCAGGTGGGTGCATAAAAAACTATGTTTATAGCAACAGTTATTGGTACCATACATACATTATATGGTATAATTAATTTAATAATAATGCAGTATAAAAGGCAGCATTATTTAAAGGCTTTATGCAAGAACATCTGTGGTGTTGATGATGGTATGGTACTGTATGATGGCTCTGTTGTTTTTCTATGGAGCCATCATACCGGTACCATGCCATCTTCAACACCATGATTGTTCTTGAATATGGCCCAAAATATCACACTTATGCTCCCTATATTCACCCTTATAGACACAATAATATAGTTAGGGTAGCAGTTGTTTTATTAATCTTAAGGATGAATCTACATGCTGAACAGATGTAATATCTAGTTATGAATACTCATTTTGATTAGTTACTTTATTAAAATCCAAAAATGATATGGAAAGTGGCTTGGGGTTGTTCATCAGATGCTGTGAGTTAAGGAAACACTATACAGTAATAATTGGTACCTTGTATCCATCAGCTGTGGGCGGACATGCCAGCACCTCAGCGTGGTGAGATTGTCCGTCAAATTGGAGAGGCACTCAGGCAGAAACTGGAGCCTCTTGGACAGCTGGTGGCACTTGAGATGGGTAAGCACTTTTGGATAACTTACTTTAATTTACTGCTTTGATGGTATTTACTTACCCTTAGAAGATGCGGGCTCTTTGTACAATAAAGTTAAGTGTTGAAATATATATACCTTGTATACCTTTCTTATACCTTGATTTGTTTTCCATCAAAATATGAAAATGAGTTCATATCAGAAGATGGTGACAACAGATAAACAGGTAACTGGGGCCATTTATAAATAACCATATGCATTGATAGTTAATTTAATGACTTTTTGAAAATATTATACAGTATAGTATATTAAAGTGTAGGAATTATATTGGTAAGCTTAGTCTTCAAGTTCATAAGCATAAACTTTGAATGGTATGATGACAAAGAGATTGGGATTAAACTTCTCATATTTTCTTCATTTGCCCACCCCAGGGAAGATCAAACCAGAGGGCATAGGTGAGGTACAGGAGTACGTTGACATCTGTGACTTTGCGGTGGGACTGTCACGGTCAGTAGGCGGGTCAGTGTTGCCCTCTGAGCGGCCAGGACATGCTCTCATGGAGAACTGGAACCCCCTGGGAATTGTCGGAGTCATCACGGCATTCAACTTCCCTGTTGCTGTCTACGGGTGGAACAGTGCAGTGGCTATGGTGCGTAGAGGTGGTAATTTTTACAGTGGTGGTGGTAGTATGCAGTGGTAGTTGTAGTGAAGGTAGTTGTTATAGTGTATAACAGGTGAGCAGAGGTGTTAATGTGGAGATACAGAAGCATGTGAAAACAGCATCATCATCCAACTAAAGCTTTGGATCCTGGTGGCTGCATGTGTTGAAACTGTTTTGAAGGCATAATTATTCTAAATATAACTATATACTGTAAATAGCAATACAGTATGGAGTAGAAATAGAATATGAAGATTAAGTACTGCTTTGTGTTATTTAAGACATTGGGAAAATTTTATGGTAATGTTTCCAGTGTCAGAAAATTTCTGGCATAACAAGGGAAGACAATTTGCAGGTAATACTGTAATACCAATGGCGATACCATAATGGCAGTTTTGGATTTGAACTTAGATAAGTATGAAGGGTAGGAAGTTAATTAGAACAGTGCAGTTACTACAAGTATGATGAGTTGAGGGAGGAAGATACAGTACTGATTGGAAGACGGTGTGGATAAGGTCTTTATTATTCATGCAAGTGATGAACTTTGATGGTGGTGGCATTTGAAGGGTTGAGTATTGCATAAAGGAAAGTGATAGTGGGTGGAGGATGAATTGAGGTGATGATTTGTTATACGGATGAAACAAGCAATTCTATACCACTACACAAGACATACAGGTCTCTGATAGGATATCGTACTAATTTTCCAAACTTGTCATTACAGGTGTGTGGAGATACCCTGGTATGGAAGGGAGCCCCAAGCACCCCTCTGGTCTCTGTAGCAACCACACGCATTGTGGCCTCTGTCCTAGAAAAGAACAACCTCCCTGGGGCTGTGTCGTCTCTTTGCTGTGGTGGGGCAGATGTGGGCTCGGCTATTGCCAAAGATGAAAGGATCCCACTGGTATCATTTACTGGATCAACCAAAGTTGGCAAAGCGGTGAGAAATGATTGTATGAATGTTCAAAGATGATGATAATGTCAATGTCTAAATGTGGAGTTAAATTTCCACTTCAGCCTTGTACTCTCTCTTTTTATTAACAAAATTTTTACAGTACTGTAGTTCCAATTTGTGAAGCTTAAAGTTTCTAATTATGGGTATTGTGTTTACATGATATTTACAGCATTGTTTTGTGCAATAACAATATTTAACTGAAAAAACTATCAAACTCATCCACTCATGTCACTTGATAAGGATGGAATAATGTATAATAATAATAATAATATGATTATCTTGGGTACGTAGCTTAGTTGTGATCATAGCATATAAATCCTGCATTCTTACTTTAAGAGATGGTAGAGTGGCACAAAGACTTGCACCATACTTTATGTTGTGTAATGTGAAGATTTCAGTTTTAATGGACTGACTTTGATAAATGTTTCCTCATGCAGTAACAACAGGACATGGCTCTTTATTTCCATGCAACCTATAATGATAATTTTTTCCTTGCAGCAGTACAGGTACACAAATGTTCTTAGTTTTCATGCTTGAAACAGAAGTGTATCATAATTTTCTGGAGAGAGAGATGGGAGGGGGGGGGGGTGTAATAAAACCTCACGCCAAGCTGCAAAAAAAAATAGATGCTATATATCTTGGCATTTCAAACAAAATTGGATATGATTTTTGGTCCTCTATCAATACTTTTTTAATTCACAGTTTAGAAAGTGCAGTGGGCTTCTTGCACTTAGGCCTAATCTTTCTCAGTAAAGAAAAAGATGATGACTTTTGACAGTATCCTCCTCATGCTGTGTATTGCAGGTGGCTATGATGGTGCAGGAAAGGTTTGGAAAACACCTGCTAGAATTGGGAGGCAACAATGCCATCATTGTGGACTCAGACGCTGATCCTGAGATGGTGGTACGGGCAGCTCTCTTTGCCTGTGTGGGGACAGCTGGCCAGCGCTGCACCACCACCCGTCGCCTCATTGTGCATGAAGCTGTGAGTTCTTATTGTTAATGTAGTGCAGGAAGGACATGATATGACTAGAAGAGCATCTATGCCTGGCAACTGAGGCCTTATGTCACTTAAGCTCTAGAGCTTTTTGTTACTGCTAATCTCTGCCTAGGCTGAGTATTAGACTGTGCCTCCAATAATGTTCTGAAAGTTAATGGGAAAGACCACAATTATTTCACTTTCAGTGTAAATATCCGATATTTACTCAAAAAAGGAGATTGTGTCTTTTAGATGATGTTTCAACAAGGACAAGGTGGAGGCGTATTACTTGGGATAAGTTTGGTTCAATGGTGGGAGTGCAGTTTTAATATTTTGTCAGTGAAGGTTTCTCATATGATGGTTTTAATTTCCAGCTGTATGACACCATTGTGGAGGGTCTGGTGAAGGCATACAGGAGCTTCATGCCCCGTGTTGGAGATCCATTGGATGAAGGGGTTCTGTATGGTCCCATGCACTCTCAGCAGGGGATTGATGGTTACTTTGCCACTCTTGAAGAAGTCAAAAAGCTTGGAGGTAGGACTGAGAAATTTAAAATAACGAGCTGTAGTTCCATATGTACACTATAGAACCGGTAGTTCAACCCACATTATCGAAAAAAAAAAAAAAAAAAATATTTTGAGTCCATTTTCTTTTTATACAATGTTATGTATAGTTTAGTGTTATTATATTTATGGCACTGTGATTCAAGACTTTTGTTCAATACAGTTTAATCTGCATTCTTCTAAATATATTTTGAGACCTGTGTACATTCTTTTGTTGTCAACTCTCTTCAAGTGTAACTCCTTCTGTCAGAAGATATCATTCTGTCTTTATATTGAACATTTTGGCAACCTGTCATTCAGTCTCTGTACAATATCACTATTTTTCATTGATATCTATCAACCACTCTTACTTTGTCTATCTACCAATCTGAAGGAATTTAGTACTAAAAAAGTGCCATACACCACCCACAGGAAAGATAGAATTTGGAGGGAAGGTCATGGACCGTGAAGGCCAGTATGTTGAGCCGACCATTGTGACTGGCCTCCCTCACGACTCCCCCGTGGTGCATAGGGAGACATTTGCACCCATTGTTTACATCCTCCGCTGCCCCTCAGTTGACCAAGGCATCAAGTGGAACAATGAAGTCAAACAAGGACTCTCCTCCTCTCTCTTCACACAGAACCTCGCTAATGTCTTCAAGGTGGGTGGTTGTGCAGAGATGCGTGCTAAGCTCTCTGCGTATAATTTCACTTTTGTCTTTCAACTTATGGTACACCCACATTAAATGTGAACTAGTAAGCATTTCTATGTGAAACACACCGACTCCAGTACTCTTGATGTAACCTCTCAAGTTGTCAAGTCATAACTTCAAGATTCTTCAATTACAAAGTGCTAATATTGAGTACCAGGTGACAATACATTTATTGTTGATATACTGTATTCCTTTATATACCAGAACCAAACTCCATATACTGTACTGTATTGCCATTCATTCTGAAAATATTCTGTCATTTTGTTTCTTGCTACAATCCTACCATGGATGTTAATGGCACACAAACAGTTACTGCCATTAGTGTAGAGAGTTCAAGGATTGAGAATTAATGTAGATAAGAATGTTTTCACTTTCTAATTAGTACAGTACCTCTCATTTCTAGCCCATTCATTTTGTCTCGTCTTAAGATGATATGTCTCCATCAGCATAGCTAATGCCGATAATAGAATATATATTCACTTATGTCCTAAGGAAGGTCATATAATTCATGTAGCTTGTGCAGGAGGGTGATCGGCAACTTGTCTGTTCTTTGGCGATGTACGTAGAGAAATATATATATATGTATATCTCCTGTAAATCATCCCAAGAGACAGTCTAGGTCAATAACCCAACTTTATAAACTAAATACAGATTACTGTAGTTTGTCTCAAGTCACAGAGTAAACTCAAGTTTTGAAGCCCTAAAGATACACCATTATAGTGTGCTGATACGCCTAGTCCAGTAGGGCACGGAAATGTAATTTAGTTTATAAGCAGGTTGGCTTTGTGGGAATCATATTAAGAGGGGTGTGGGACTGGCTTACCAACTTACCATATCTATTAAACAAGACACCTTTGTAACATATGCCTAACTAACACTGTCAACAGTAAACACCTGATGTAGTTAGTGTTACCTCTAGCCAGCTGGGACTCACTTCCTGACTGATGAAATAATAATAATGGTCCTTCATGTTTATTACTCTAATAAATATACTGTACAGTACACTACTTTATATTAGAGTACGGAAAGTAAGACTATAAATGTTGTTATATTTACACCCACAGTGGCTGGGACCCAAGGGATCTGACTGTGGCATCATCAACGTCAACATTCCCACCAATGGTGCTGAAATCGGCGGAGCTTTCGGTGGTGAAAAACACACCGGTGGTGGGCGAGAGTCAGGGTCAGATGCATGGAAGCAGTATATGCGCCGCTCCACTTGCACCATCAACTATACCAAAGAACTCCCTCTCGCACAGGGCATCAAGTTTGAGTGAAGAAGAGAATACAAACCTAGTGCCAAACAACAAAGACTGTGTGGAAGCAGACACAGTGTATAAAATATGAGTGATATGAAGGAATTGAGAGTCTTCGATCATTTTTACTCCTCCTCCATACAACGCCACCTGATTGAAGGCCACTTGCAAGAAAACTCATTGGTCATAAGATAAGCATGGACCAGTAAAAGGCCTGTTATGTGTACCAGTTTTTTTATCATCTAGTCTATGAGTTTTCTTACAAATAATCCTGATAAAGTTCCAAGGTATGGGAGTAACTAACTCAATCACCATTAGAATCTTCCCCCAGTTTGTATGCTCAATATTACCCAAAGTCATTATAGGATTCCTGGTGCCATCCAACAAAAGTCATCAAATTTGGAGATGGTATAAGATAATATTATCCTCCTCTAAATGTTTTTTAATCAACGTTAAATTCCAGTGCGTGTTAGTGCCTTGTAACTTACCATGTTATTAAAGTTATAAATATAGCCCAATAGTGGGATAAGTTTGTAGTTGTATTTTTGAATCAGTGCAGGAGCTATCTTGTGCTTTCAGTAAAGCTTAGAAATGCCTTTCTAAGAGGATGTTACTGTATATTGATGACAAGGTTCACTATTGCTTCTTCACATTTAGTGCATGTACCTTATAGCAGCCTGATGGGTGTTAGGTACTGTATGTTCCTCTACAATTAACCTAAAGAATCTTAAGTGAAATGTCTTCTGTACAGGCTCCTTGTCAAATGATGTTAATTTTCAGTTTATATACATTCATAGGTATAAAAAATTATGTGTATCCTCCATACCTCTGACCCATCTGCCAGTAAATAACTACTGAAATTTTATAAGGTTTCAGTACAGAATTTTATACAAAGACAGTATTTTATACAGTAAATATTTTGTATCCTCATATTGAGAGAAATATAAATGTTTAAATTTTTAATTGTTTTTTGCCAAAAACATTCTGTAGCTACCTAAGATCCAGTCCCTAACATCAAACTTTCAAGACTTTATCGTGCTATAGCCTGACTTGTCAGCTGGCTATTATTATCTTCATTGCTGTGATTACTAATTCTTGATATTCATTTAATTGAGACTTCCATAAAACGTCAAAATGTCACATTATCAAAATAATTTTCTTGCTGTTCCTGTTTCATACTACACTTGTGGTGAAATAATATTCACCTGAATTTCTTCCCGTGAATTTTGCTCAAGGAGAGTGATCCTGTGCCATTGAATCGTGTAGAATTTGTCCAAGCATATGAGGTAGAACCAAAGCCATAGTTCATAAATTTTGCTGCTTTACTCTAAGAAGAGTCAGTGTTTGTTAGAGAAAAATTCAAAAGTTAATAATTCTATAAGGGTTAATATCAGGAATGAATCTTGAAAAGATTAAGGGGTCTACAATGTTATGTATTTTGTGCCTTCAATATAATTTGTATTCTTTCACTCAGACATTACAATGGTACTCTATTTTTATATTGTGTTTTGTTGCTATGCATCCTTGTTTACACAATTTACCATTCCATACAGCAACCTCATAATTACATGATATATCATGCAGTTTAAATAAACCAAATTTAACGAGAAATCTAATACAGGGACAGATTGGTATCCGTAGGTACTATGGAGAAAAATGATCAAGTGATGATGATCATACAGTTTAATGAGAATAAATATAATACAGGGACAGATTGGTATCCTTAGGTACCAGAAAAATGATGAAGTGGACCAGCATATCAACCTGTTTGTTTCTCAGTAACCCAGTCCAACAAATCTAACATTACAGTACTACTTCTGGACTGAAAGGGGAAACAACTAGGCCTAAATTTCAAGAATTAGATGATGATAAACATTAAATGAAATCACCAAATGCAGATCAGAACGCAGTGTGAAATAATGTTAGTAAAAACAACCCATATTGAAAGGCAAAGAAAATAGCTAATTACTCATCTAGAAGAACAGTATGTAGCTATGAGAGGAAGGAATGCAAATCATATCCCATCCTTTGTTCATTAGATACTCCCTCCCTTGTGGTCATATTGTTGGGAGCTACTGAATCCTACAACTTATGCCTGGAAACAGTTATTATGACCTACTGTACAGTGAGAACTACATAGCACCAAAACCAGAGGGTTTATTTGACACTACACTACAATAGAGTACAAATTACTAACAGGGATACAGGTCTCTTTAAAATACTGTAATGTAAGAAATCCCTCGTTATCTTAGGAGGAGGATGGGGTGAATTATTACATCAGTGTGGGGGGGGAGTAGTGAAGGAGGGAGGTGATGAGTTGGGAGTGGATGAAAGAGGTGGGTGGGGAGGTGATTAGTGTGGGAGTGGATGAAGGAGGTGGGTGGGGAGGTGATGAGTGTGGGAGTGGATGAAAGAGGTGAGTGGGGAGGTGATGAGTGTGGGAGTGGATGAAAGAGGTGAGTGGGGAGGTGATGAGTGTGGGAGTGGATGAAGGAGGTGGGTGGGTAGGTGATGAGTGTTTGAGTGGATGAAGGAGGTGGGTGGGGAGGTGATGAGTGTGGGAGTGGATGAAGGAGGTGGGTGGAGAGGTGATGAGTGTGGGAGTGGATGAAAGAGGTGGGTGTGGAGGTGATGAGTGTGGGAGTGGATGAAAGAGGTGGGTGGGGAGGTGATTAGTGTGGGAGTGGATGAAAGAGGTGAGTGGGGAGGTATATATAGTGTGGGAGGAATGTACAGTCGGCCTCAGAAATTCGTACACAGAGCATTGGTTATTAGGGATCCTTATTCTGAACATACTGTAGGGATTGTTCTGCTGACTGATTCAAGTATTAACCAAATAACATTACTATAAAAATTTAATTGATGTATAAAATTTTCTAGTTGCGAACCCTTGATGTCACAATGGTGTAGCCTATACGAATTCGTGTGGTGGAAAGAAGATGGGGGGAGAGGGGAAAGAAGATGGGGGGAGAGGGGAAAGAAGATGGGGGGAGAGGGGAAAGAAGATGGGGGGAGAGGGGGAAATAAGATGGGGGGAGAGGGGGAAATAAGATGGGAGGAGAGGGGGAAATAAAATGGGAGGGAGGGAGAAAGAAGATGGGGAGAGAGGGGGAAAGAAGATGGGGAGAGAGGGGGAAAGAAGATGGAGAGAGAGGGGGAAATAAGACAGGGGGAGAGGGGAAAAGAAGATGGGGGGAGATAGAGAAGGGGGGGGGGACTAGGAAGAGGGGAGACATAGGGAATGGGAGAGGGGGAGAAATAGAGAAGGGGAGACTGCATGACTGGGAGGAGGGGAACCATTACCTTGATCCTGCTGACACGGAAATCAAGGGGAGGGATGGAGGAAGGGAGGGGGGACAGCCGGTCTGGTTCTCACGGCCAGTTCACTCACACCGCAGGAATTCTAATTAGTGTTCCGTCCTGACCGCTGACTGGAGACGACGCAGTGGTGGTCACAAGTTTCGCCTCTAGACTCTGATTCCGTCCACTCTTCTACTCTTTCTTTTCTCTTCTTTAATCTGTTTCCTTCCACTCCTCTACTCCTTCCTTCCTTCCTTCCTTCCCTCCTTCCTCTTCTCTGTTTCCTTCCTCTTCTCTACTCTGTTTCCTTCCCTTCCTCTACTCTGTTTCCCTACTCTCCTCTACTCTGTTTCCTTCCCCTCCTCTACTCTGTTTCTTTCCCTCTCTGTTTCCTCCCTTTTTTCTATTGTTTCCTTCTCACCTAGGAAATGGATACACACGAGTTCCACCCGAGCTATAGGCCGTACTCATAGGTCCTTACTGAGGCCAAAGGAGTGGACTGCTTCCCACCCTTCCGTTTCAGGTGCAGTGAAGGACCTCGAACACTGGGCCAACTAGGTGTGACTCCCCGCTGCTATCCGTAATAGTTATATATAGCATAGGAGTTTAGCTGACCACTGTTTCCTTCCATCTTCTGCTCTTCTCAATCAATCAATCAATCAACAGAGTAGGAGTCATGCAGGTGGTAGTCTACTTATTACACACCTATACTGTTTCCATCCATCCCTTAAATTCTTTCTCTGTATGGAAGAGAACGAGTAAGTAATAACATTTTAAAGGAGATGCAACTCGCCAAATTTAGTCACCTATTGCCATATTCCTACAGAAACCCTTACAACTGCCCTGGCAACACTGATCACTTACCATTTAATTAATGAAAACACAACTAGCCTATATAGAAATCAGCCTTTTAGACACTCAGCCAACCAGTATACGCATACGACAAGATATACAAATATAAGTATACATATGAAACACGAAACTTGAGACACTCTAGCTCCTACACATGACATTCACCCACAGAGCCATGCAGGGTTAGTCACTGCATAATCTACACTAGTTAATGGGGCCATGTGCTGTGTAGGCTACTTTTTAGATGGCAACAGATTTCTTCAATGTAATCTACAAAACAGATTCCATACTCGTAAATTAAGGTACTGCCTGAGTCTGTTTCCCATACTCGTAAATTAAAGTACTGAGTCTGTTTCCCGTCACAACTTGAAGGAATCGGTAACCCACCAAATCGACCACAACTGATCACCCCCTCTAAGTAAAACAAAGGCAAGGAAGCTATCACACATGTAATTACGGAGGAGGAGCTGTTGTTGATGTGGAGTAACTGATTCCTACCAAGCAACAACAGGCCACAATTATTTTTGTTAGTCTGGTTCTGTTTTCTGATATACTTTGGAGAAATCAAGGCACTCCAATGCACCAAAAGTATATCATCATCCCCTTAAGTGCCCCAGTGATGAAGTCAGAAAATTGGAGGTTGGGGAGTCCTTCATACATTGCCACGAAACACCACCTACATTATAGGAGTTTGTTTCGTGGCAGAGTCAGGTGGAATCAGAAGCCACCAACTGGCAGGTCTCATACATGATCACAGGGTCCCTTAAGTGCATGTCTGTCCCCTTGGCTGAATACAAATTGTGGTCTATGGGTTAGAAAAAAAATCGACAAAGGCTCGTGGTCTCTGTTTATCCTCTATAATATATAATTATATAACCGAGTATATATTACATAATAATAACAATAAGTGCAGGTTACAGAATAATGGGGTGGGAAAACTCATTTTTTACACTTGACATGGATTACTTAAACTATGATGGTCTTGTAAGCTAGAATGGAAGAAAGAGATTTATGTACCAAAAGAAATGCTTGCAGAAAATGTACTTACAATAATAAGTACATATACTGTATATATGTGCAAATATGCCACGAAGAAATAATTATAATACAGTAGAATGCTTCATTAAATACTAATCAGTTCGTACATTAACTTTCACCCATATACAGATCAAACTGTTTTCAAAGCGAGGAGAGTAAAAGGAAAAGTGTGGGGGGCTTCATCATTTATTCCCTATACTCTTACACCTAAACTATACACACAGCGGTTAGTTCAGATAATATGTAACGTAAATGTATATACATAACTTGAGCTGCTAAAGAAATACACAAACCACATGTAAACAGACAGGTTATAAGGGCGGATCAATGTTGATGTGCAAAGAGGCATCGTACGTCGTCTGAGTCGTCCCTATATGCACTAAAAAAAAAAATGTTAAAAGGGTGAACTGATACTCGTCTCTGTTTGTTCTGTCCATCTAAATAAGGCCTTTCAGTTTAACAAGTCCAAGTTTTAACAGCATAACGATATAAGCATGGAGTGTGTCTCAGAATTTACGCTACTTGTTATCGTCGCTTTAATAGGCTACACGAGTGGATGACAGTTGTTGTGGTTTATAATTATACTCTCAAGTGTGTTTTCCAGCCTGCTTAATTAAATGGGATGTATGTATGTATGGACAGTGTTGGTAAATCTGGAGCAACTGATTCCTCCAAACCATTTCAAGCAACAGGACTTAATTTTTCTTATTCTGCTGGTTCTGTTTCCTGGCATATTTTGGAGGAATCTAGGAGCTCTAATGTACCAAAAATATACTAGCTCTTTCCTTACTCAGCAGACGTGTGTAATAAAATCAAGCGTTTGAGGGTCAGCAGGGACCGCTTTAAAAGGTCAGATGACAAGAAACAACAGTAAAAAATTAACTAAAGCCTTCAGGTTGTGACAAAACTGAACATATATAAGTGTGCGTGAGAAGCTAAAATGAACCCTGGCATCTCACCACGAAGAATGAAAAAAAACACGTATACTACTTTTGAAAAATATTGGTAGACTTTTTTAATTAGACAAGATTAAAAGTCTAATAATTTGTTTTCTACGGTAACTCCACTCAGCTGTTAATTAATCAGTCTCAAGTCACTTCCTGCATGAAAATAGTTATCAATTAAGAATGAACGGGACATCATATTATGGGATGGCCGAAAAGTAGGCTAATGCTAATGTTGGCAGTCATTTGAAAAAAAAAAAAAAAAAAAAAAAAAAAAGTCTCGTTTGCTGGCCCTCAAGCGCTGGTTTTTCTGGGGTTAAAGGGAGAGTATACTTTTGTTACATTAGAGCACCTTGATTCCTCCAATGTATACCAGGAAACAAGACCAAATTGGAAAAAAATAATGGTGGTCTGTTGCTTGAAATAGTTTGGAGGAATCAGTTGCTCCAGATTTACCAACACTAAACGATCTTGAAAAGTGCTAAGCATCCACTTCTCAGTCAGCTGGCAGACCCTTAATTCGCAAGGTGTGGCTCAACCAAACAACAATAAATTCTTGGAGTTGAATGCCTTCTTGATCCAATCCTACTGTGTTGATCGTGTCGTGTATTGTCAATGGATAATTTTAGTCAGTCACGTATAAATATAAAAGTCAATAAGATGGAGTTTTCGCTAAATAATTATGTCATTATATTCACCAAATGACATCCTCAGGCATGACTTTATATTAATTACAAAACTACCTAGAAAAAGTAATTTAAATAAAATATTCACGTATCACTGATGGACGATGATACAAATTAGTAGGTTATCATTTGTCCATCAAAACTATTACAAATAATATTGACCACTAATAGTCCAAGTCAGTTGTCGATCAGTGTGGTTCATGATTTGTATCCTTTCTCTGCACGGCAACAATTCTCATTCATCCACTTGGTATGCAGGAAGTCGGTAGTTACTCATCATACTACAATGAAAATTACATGACAAACAGACAATTATGTTATTTTCTTATTTAACATGTGCATATCAATCAATGTAATATATTGACTATCATTTCGCGTTGCTTAAATATTATTAGAGTTAATTAAGGTCCGACCAACTTGACAACACACACACCAACTTCTTATTTAACATGTGCATACCAATCAATGTAATATATCGACTATCATTTCGCGTTGCTTAAATATTATAGAATTATTAGAGTTAATTAAGGTCCGACCAACTTGACAATTAACACGCACACCAACTTAATTCCTGTCCAGCCAATCCCAGGCGAAGGACCAACAACAACAAACAAACAAATAAACAAACAAAAACAACAACAAACATGGACGTCAAATTAACAAGTGAAGAGGTGGACGAAAAAAATCACGAAATACAGTAATTGGTGAGCAGGTAAAATAATAGACAGACAGATAGACAGACTGATGGCTCCTACATCCTCATTAATTAATATAAACAGTGGTATTATTATGTAACTATAACTTGGGCTCTCCTATGTATATACACGAGGCCCACACTGGCTCACTTAACTACATAATTATGAGTTACAATATAGTAATAATAATAAATATACATATGTGTGTATCGACCAACCAACATCCTGAAGGGTATAGTATCATCATTACAAGAATATATTTATGATAATTCCATAGAATATAATTATTATAGTGAGGAAGTTACAATATTATGTTAAAGGTTAATTATTTATGAAGGTAGCATGTTAACATAGGCAGTCTGAATAATAATAATAATAATAATAATAATAATAATAATAATAATAATAATAATAATAATAATAATAATAATAATAATAATAATAATAATAATAATAATAATAATAATAATAATAATAATAATCTTTATTTTTCCTTCACTGATGTTAATGTCAAAAAATAAAATTGAGGAATATAAACAGGTTAAAACTCCAGTAGGACATTATATGATTAATTAATTACCTTTTCCACCAAGTAATAAACCTACCTACTTCATTAATTAAAATAAATCCTTACAATACAAATCATAATAAAGCTTACAGGATGAGGTTAAAATAATTGCTTGATAGTGCAGAGACAAGGCAATTAATAATGTGTAATTCATTATATATTTTTTTATTCATCATTTTCTTTCGGCCATGGCACCGAGCCTGTTTGACTCCGAATCCTCCACTGCTGTGTGTGTTTCGTCTCACTCATAAGTTCACAAGAAGCAGCAACGGCATGTAAACAAACCACTACTTCTTCCACTTATTCATCTAATATTATGTTGCATTTGCTCTCTCGGTCATTCGTCTCAGAACCCCCTCTTTCCTGGTTTAGCCGTGTTTACATAGGTGATAGTCGAGTGAAAAATTACGTCACAGGAGTACTAGTTCGACAATACCCTATCTAAACACAGGGAAAGAAACAGGGGCACAGGGAAAGAAACAGGGACACAGGGAAAGAAACAGGGGCACATGGAAAGAAGCAGGGACACATGGAAAGAAGCAGGGACACAGGAAAAGAAACAGGGGCACATGGAAAGAAACAGGGACACAGGGAAAGAACAGGGACACAGGGAAAGAAACAGGGACCCAGGGAAAGAAACAGGAACACAGGGAAAGAAGCAGGGACACAGGGAAAGAAACAGGGACACAGGGAAAGAAACAGGGACACAGGGAGGGGCTATACAAAAGAGAGGGTCGAGAGGGGGCCAAGTAGAGGATTGGGAACACAGGAGTAAGAGTAAACACAGGAGGAGGGAACTATACAGAAAAAAAAGGGTCAGAGGAGTGGGGGGACTATACACACGAGAGGGGTGGGGCAGAAGGGGACCACACACGGGAGGGGGGGGCAGGCTCAGAGGGGATATAGGGCAGAGGGAGGGGGGCCAGGGAAGGAGGGGATATAGGGCACAGGGAAGGAAGTCAGGGAAGAAGGGGACCACACAGGGAATGAGGGCCAAGCTAGGAGGGGATATAGGGCACAGGGAAGGAAGTCAGGGAAGAAGGGGACCACACAGGGAATGAGGGCCAGGCTAGGAGGGGATATAGGGCACAGGGAAGGGGGTCAAGGAAGGAGTGAATATACGGCACAGGTACAGGGGAGTGGAGGAGGGGGCCGGGCCAACGATATACAGGTAAAGCGAGCACATGTAGGCCAGTCAGAGTCGGGGCTACCAGTGTTCCTACTCTCAGACCACACACACACACACACACACACACACACATCGCAAAACATGGTACACACGCATCACAGACACTCACACACACACACGCATCACAGACACACACACACACATTAGGAACAGGTGGTTGATAATAATATTTCCTGTTTTCCTCTCACGTGAATAGTCCAACACACGGTGGTTATGGCTCAAGATAGGACGAGTGTGGAATGGGAGTCGGTCGGTGTGTGTCTGTGTAGTGAAGTATGGAAAGGTTGAATCATGTAAATAAGAGGTGATTGTGGATGAGTAATGGTGAGTGGTGGTGGTGGTGGTGGTGGTTTGTGTGGAGCAGAGGATTGAGTTAGTGGTAGAGGATGTGGTGGGAAGGAGGAGAGGAGGGAATGGGGGAGGGGAAGAAGTAGGGGAGGAGATGGTGGGTGTAATAGTTAAGGAGAGAATTGGGGTGTGGTGGTGGGTGTAATGATAAGGAGAGAATTGGGGTGTGGTGGGTGTGGTGGTGGGTAGAAGGGAGCAAGGGGAGGGAGGTAGTGGGTGTGGTGGTGGGTGTAATGGTTAAGGAGAGAATTGGGGTGTGGTGGGTGTAATGGTAAGGAGAGAATTGGGGTGTGGTGGGTGTGGTGGTGGGTGTAATGGTTAAGGAGAGAATTGGGGTGTGGTGGTGGGTGTGGTTGTGGGTGTAGTGGTTAAGGAGGGAAGTATGTTGGGGTGAGGTAGAGGGTGTGGTAGCGTGCGTAGTGGTAGTACCAGGCGGAGACATCAGGCTGACCTCCCCAACACACACACACATACACACACACACACACACACACACACAGTCTCGCCTCCTTCTCTGACCTGTTGACTGTTTGCCTTCCAATATATTCTGCTAACACACACACACACACACACACACACACACATTCAGTCTATACCACTTGATATAAAACAAACATGCTCACGGAAACACATACATATACATACATACAGGCAGGGTGGACACACACACACACAAAACCTTTAGTAAAACAATAGAGGATCGCTTATATAAACATGTAACAAAATATTCTGGCATTGCGCTATAGTTTCTAAAAAATAAAAGTTAATGAATCTAAAAAATATATTCCATTTGAGATTTTTCTTGCGCATCATCATTAATCTACATGGAGAATCCCCCCTGACTCCTATATACAGTTACACACACAACAAAGTCCACCGACCCTTTAGTTTGGACTGTAACCAAAACAAACATATATAATTATTCCGTTTCTGAATATGTTGTGTGTTACATTCCATATCGTGCAGCTCAATATGCAGAACTTTATCATATTTGAGTTTATATCAGCATCACACAAATGAGTAAGATAACATGTACAACAAATCTTTCGTTTCAGAAAATTTAACGAAAAAGATTATCTGAAAAAAACAAAAAACAGTTTAGCTGTCGTAATAATTTTCTAGGGATGCAAACACTTCTAAGGATCATGATATACTTTATGTGACACTTTTGAGTCTACAAAGCACAAGTTAGGTAGTCTACTAGTGGTGTTGCTGTTTACTTTAAGGGGTCGAGACACTTTCTGTGGTGCGTTCTGTACTATAGAGTTGTCGGAGTGTTCCTCTTTTCATTCATACATAAAAGTACAATACTGTACTTGTTGCTCTGAGTTGTGAGTACGTAAGTCGATTAAATATTTACTATTATTGTATTTGTTTTTAGTAATACGTTTGTATATATAAATTGGGGATTAGCGGACAGGGTGGTGCCGAGTTGATTCGCAGGGCAGGGCAGGGCAGGGCAGGGCAGGGCAGGGCAGGGCAGGGCAGGGCAGGGCAGGGCAGGGCAGGGCAGGCCACGTAAGTCCTGAAATAAAGAAAAATATTGTTATTAAAATGCCGACATAAAAAAGGACAATTGAAAAAAAAATTGCTGGTCAAAAATTAATCTGGGTGCATTTTGGTGTTGCACTATGATACTGCATTCCTCAAGATGTTCCCAGACTCATTAGGAAGTGAGGAAGAAGCTGTAGAGGGACACCAACAGAAACTTTTCCTTAACCCATAATTATAGTATCAAAAATCCCCCAAAGTATAGTTCTGCATTACAGGAATTGCAAAGTGTTATGTTATTTTGATGCAATTATTTTATATCTTACAATACGCTATTAATAATACCACACGAACACAGACCACAGATAAAATAAGATTGAAGTAAACAAACACAGTGGCATGGTAAAATATATATAACAACAACTAAATCAACACACCTAAAACTTACTCTGTACAACGATGAGAATGGAGATTGGCAGGTATGAATTTTAACGAGTTGGTGTGTAGGCTAGGTTTAGAAAATGTTGTTGTTAGGAAGGATGACAGCTTGGTTAGATAAGGAAGTCAGCTACACGAGACGCATGTTAGGTGTAATTTAACTCTCTGAGGGATCGTGTATTTACCTCAGTTAAGGGGGTGCGGTTGTAGGGGACAGGCTTGGGGGAGGGGGGGTTTAGGGGGGTGCGGTTTTTTTTTTGGGGGGTGCGGGAATAGGAGGACAGGCTCGGGGGGGGGGGGGTTTAGGGGGGTGCGGGTTTTTTTGGGGGGGTGCGGGAGTAGGGGACAGGCTTGGGGGGGAGGGGTTAGGGGGGTGCGGGTTTTTTTGGGGGGGTGCGGGAGTAGGGGACAGGCTTGGGGGGGGGGGACGGGGGGGTGCGGGAATAGGGGGACAGGCTTGGGGTGGGTAGAAAGCCTGTCCCCTATTCCCACACACCCCTAACCTCCCCCCCCCCATCCAAGCCTGTCCCCCTACTCCCGCACCCCCCAAAAAAAACCCGCACCCCCCTAAATCCCCCCCCCCCAAGCCTGTCCTCCTACTCCCGCACCCCCCAAAAAAAAACCCGCACCCCCCTAAACCCCCCCCCAAGCCTGTCCTCCTATTCCAGCACCTCCTTAAATAGAATCATCTGGAATGAATCATAAACACGTAAGAAAAAGGTTAATCGAAATAATTATCAAGCATTAATTAAAGGAAAACACTCTTGATGTTAATATGGAAGGCTACCTATTTCCTCCAAACAGGTTCCATATTAGTAACTTTTGGTACATTGGAGCGTCTTGATTCCTCCAAAGTATGACTAGAAACGGGACCAGATTAGCAAAAATAATGGTGGTCTGTTGCCTGGACTAGTTTGGAGGAATAGTTTACTCCAGATTCATCAACAGTGTACTACCACCTTAAAGTCACCTGCTGTTTCCTGGAATAGTTTGGAGGAATCAGACTATACAAGATTATATCAGACTGGACCAGATAAATATCACACTAAAATTAATTAAAATATAAAAAAATAGTATAAAAATAACAGGACCACACTAGATTATACCAGACTGAACCACACCACACCATACTAAAATATTAAAAGCCACACCATCACACTAGACCACACCAGTTTATACCAGACTGAACAAATCACACCACACCACAAAAAACAAAGCCTCACCTCCACACTAGACCACACCAGTTTATACCAGACTGAACAAATCACACCACACCACACCACATATATAAATCAAACTATACCACACCAGTTTATACCAGACTGAACAAATCACACCACACCACAAAAAACAAAGCCTCACATCCACTATAAGACCACACCAGGACCAGATTTATACCAGATTATACAGGCTTGACCACAACGCACTAGACTAGACCAAGCAACACCAACCACATCACCATACAAGATCCTCACCACAACACAACACAACACAACAACACACCACACCCAGTCCAGAACATACGGACTCTCTCCTCCTTCCCTTCCCCCTTCCCCTTCCCCCTTCCTTCTCCTCCTCACACACCCAACATTCCTTCCCCCTTCCCCCTCTTCCCCTTCCCTCATGTGGTCAGCTCCAGAAACCCTCCCTGTGTGTGTGTGTGTGTGTGTGTGTCCCATCTTTTCCTGCGTATCCTAGTTATACTGACCGACCTACCTACCAACCCACTCACTCACTCACTCTCTCTCTCACCTACCTACCTACCTACCTATCTACCTACTTACCAGCCCTCCCATTTATCTTACCACTTACCTACTTACTTATCTATCAACCCTCTCATATACCTTTCTCTCAATCAACCAACATACCTTTTCATCTACTTTCCTATCAACCAACTAACCAACCAACCTTTTCATCTACTTTCCTATCAACCAACCAACCAACCAACCACCCTTTCATTTACTTTCCTATCAACCAACCAATCAACCAACCTATTCATCCACTTTCCTATCAACCAACCAACCTTTTCATCTACTTTCCTATCAACCAACCAACCAACCAACGAACCAACCCCTCCATTCACCTACTAACCAACCAAATCTCTCATTCACCTACCAACCCACTCACTCACACACCTCACTTCACTTTCTAACCAACCCCTACCATCTATCCACCTACCTACCCACCTACTCAGCAACCCACCAACCTATCCACCTACAAACTTAACCCACCCTTCCATTCACCCACTTACCATCCACCCACCTGTTCACCTACTTACTGACCAACCCACCAATTTACTTACCTCACTACCTCTCTCCCTTCTTACCTACCTACCTACCAACTCACACACTTACCTACCTACCTACTCACTCACTTACCTACCTACCTAATCACACACTTACCTACCTACCAACTCACACACTCACTTACCTACCTACCAACTCACACACTCACTTACCTACCTACCAACTCACTCACTTTCCTACCTACCTACTCACTCACACACTTACCTACCTACCTACCAACCCACTCACTCACCTACCTACCTACCTACATCCCTCCCTCCTTCCCCACTTATTAACCTACCTACCAAGCCACACTCATTTACTTACCTACCTACCTACCTACCTCCCTCCCTCCCCACTTACTTACCTACCTACCTACTCACACACTTACCTACCTACCCTACCAACCCACTCACTTACCTACCTACCTACCTCCCTCCCTCCCCACCTACTTACCTACCTACCTACCTCCCACCTACTTACCTAACTACCTACCTACAAGTTGTATGTCGTCAAAGGGTAAGGCTCAGACTTTTTGTCCGCCTTTCAAGAGCAAATTAAGGCAAATATCCTCTAAAACCAAGAGAGAGAGAGAGAGAGAGAGAGAGAGAGAGAGAGAGAGAGAGAGAGAGAGAGAGAGAGAGAGAGAGAGAGAGAGAGAGAGAGAGACTTATAGACACAGATTGACAGACAGATATACACAGACACAGACAGACAGACAGACAGAGACAGATATACACAGGAAGACATACAGACAGATATACACAGGAAGACATACAGACAGATATACACAGGAAGACATACAGACAGACATACACAGAAAGACAGACAGACAGACATACACAGAAAGACAGACAGACACAGACAGACAGACAGACAGACAGAGACACAGACACACACACAGACACAGACAAAGATGCAGGGAGGCTCAGATTATTGCGACACTCGAAGGCAATGCGTGAGAGGAAAGGGAATTTGGAAAGAGAATAACGAGAGAGGGAGGGAAGGGGGGAGGAGGGGGGATAAGAAAGGGGGGAGGGGTAAGAGACAAGGAGAGAGAGAGAGAGAGAGAGAGAGAGAGAGAGAGAGAGAGAGAGAGAGAGAGAGAGAGAGAGAGAGAGAGAGAGAGAGAGAGAGAGAGAGAGGAGGAAAAGAAAGAGGGAGGAGAAAAAAACAGGAAGCAAAGAATGAAGAGGAGGAGGAGGAGGGAGGAGAGAAAAAGAGATAGGTAGCTGTGACAAGGAGAGAAGAGGTAAGTAAAAAGGGAGGTGAGGGGAAAAGGGAAGGAAAGTGGGAGGGGAAGGGAAGGGAGCTAGAAAAACAGAGAAGAAGGAAGTTAAGAAAGAATAAATTAGGGAGAGAGAGAGAGAGAGGAGAATAAAGGAATGAGAGACAGGAAGAATGAGAATAAGGAAAAGAGAGGTAGAGCAAGAAATAGATAAGAGGATGGAGGAATAGGGAAAAGGAGAAATAAAGAGAAAGGGGGAATATAAAGATAGGAAGAGATGATTAAAGAGAGAGGAGAATGAAGGAGGAGAAGGAATGTGGAATAATGAGCATAGGGAAAAGAGAGACAGAGATAGAAAAAGATAAGAGGATGGAGGATAGGGGAGAAGGAGAAATAAAGATAAAAGAGGAAAAGTGGAAAATGAAAGAGAGGAAATGTGAAATAATGAGGTTGAGTGAAAAGAGAGACAGAGATAGAAAAGATAAGAGGA
>JAWQEG010001282.1:5000-15000 GCA_033782935.1 Petrolisthes cinctipes
CAAACTCATTCAACATACATAGACACTCGTTAAACAAACACACACACTCGTTAAACAAACACACACTCATTAAACACCCAGTACACCTATAGAGGCTGAGTTCGAATGTAGGGTGTGTGTGTGTGTGTGTGTGTGTGTGTGTATTTGGTCAGGAATTCCGTATTATGAGTGTACTAACCCTCCCCCTCCACACACACACACCTTAAGAAAATGAGAACATGTGTATCAACCACCACTACTACACTACCATAACTATCAATCACCTCCACCTACAACAACAACTACACCTACCTGAACTTCACCAACAACAATAACAACTAACCTGAGCTTCCACCTACACAACTATTACCACCACCACCACCACCACCATCACCACCACCATTACCATCATCACCACCACAACTACCACCAACACCATATAAACTACCACAACTACCACCACCATAACCACCACCTAAACCACACACCTTAACCACCACTTCCACATCCACCACCATCATCACCATTACCACCACCACCACAACTACACCATCTAAACCACCACCACCACCATCTTAAGTCAACTTGTGTACCGTGTTGAACTGATCTTTTAGTGAGCGTTTCCGTCATCTAATCGAGGCAATACTCTTGTCAGTAAACACTCGTCTTTCCTTTACATCCAGACGCACGATACAGCCAGGAGTCAAAAGTTGTGTCCTCCTCCCTATACCCATTCTAAACCTAACCTACTTAACCTAATATAAACCCAATCTAATCTAACCTAACCTAGCCTAACCTAACCTAACTTAACTTAACCTAATATAAACCCAATCTAATCTAACCTAACCTAGCCTAACCTAACCTAACCTAATCTAACCTAACTATAGATACAAACTTATGATTAAACAGATATATACACTCGTTAAGCAGATATATACACACTCGTTAAACAACACACACACTCATTAAACAAACACACACACTCATTAAACAAACACACTCGTTAAACAAACACACACTCATTAAACAAACACACACTCATTAAACAAACACACACTCATTAAACAAACACACACTCATTAAGCAAAAACACACACTCATTAAACAATATATTACCTCCTCACGTCTTGTATGTATGTATGTATGTATGTATTACCTCCTCACCTCGTGTATGTTCGTGTATGTATGTATGTATGTGTGTGTATTACCTCCTCAACTCGTGTATGTATGTAGGTATGTATGTATTACCTCCTCACCTCTTGTATGTATGTATGTATTACCTCCTCACCTCGTGTATATATGTATGTATTACCTACTCACCTCGTATATGTATGTATTACCGACTCACCTCGTGTATGTAGGTATGTATGTATGTATGTGTGTATTACCTCTTCACCTCGTGTATGTATGTATGTAGGTATGTGTGTATTACCTACTCAACTCGTGTATGTATGTATATATGTATTACCTCCTCACCTCGTGTGTGTATGTATGTATGTGCTGTAAACATTGCGTGTGTGTTTGATATCTCTCCGTTTACTTTGTGAGGTACTACATTATCACTCCCCTAGTTCCCTACAACACCTGCAGAGGGACAATTTAAGGGGGGCGGGGAGGGGGGGGCTCAAGTTTAAATAGCAGAATGGGGGGGGTGGCAAGGGGTAAAAGGAAGGAAGGGTGTATTTGACTTATGGGGGAAGGGGGGAGGAAGGGGTAAAAGGAAGGAAGGGTGTATTTGACTTATGGGGAAATGGGGAAGGGGGCTTGAAGGGGGGAGGGGGGGCTCAAGTTTAAATAGTAGAAGGGGGGTGGACAAGGGGTAAAAGGAAGGAAGGGTGTATTTGACTTATGGGGAAATGGGGGAAGGGGGGCTTGAAGAGGGGGGAGGGGGGGCTCAAGTTTAAATAGCAGAAGGAGGGGGGGGGGCAAGGGGTAAAAGGAAGGAAGGGTGTATTTGACTTATGGGGGAAGGGGGGCTTGAAGAAGAAGTAGGGGAGGGATAACTTATGAGGAAGGGGAGGAGGAGGAGGGGGTTTAAGGGGCGGGGGAGGAGGGAGGAAGGGATGAGGGGAGACAGTAATGGGTTGGGGGGGGGGGGTATAATTTTGGTACATTTGGAGCACCCTGATTCCTCCATAGTATGTCAGGAAACAGGAGCAGATTAACAAAAATAATGGTGTCTTGTTGTTGTTGTTTGTTGCTTGGAATAGTTTGGAGGAATCATGTGCTCCAGATTTACTGACACTGTACCTCTCTCCCTTAAGGTTTGAGAGAGAGAGAGAGAGAGAGAGAGAGAGAGAGAGAGAAGCAAAGAGAGAGGTAGATGATGGAGATAATTATTACTCTAGGTTTGGAGGGAGAACTGGGAAATCGATGGTAAGAAGGGAAGGAGGAGGAGGAGGAGGAGGAGGGTGAGGGAAATATGAAGACAAAAGTATGATGGAGGGAAGGGGGAGGATGGAAGAAAGGGGAATAACGAAGAAGAGGGTGAAGGGCAAGGAAAAGGGAGATTAAAGTGATCGTTTCATGGGTCCATGTTTGGTGTGGGGGTTCGTGAAAAGGGATTACATTAAATGACTTTCCGGTATACATGCAAATTGGAATAATCTACACTCATTAATTTTGTACTAGTTACATGAAAACTAAAATGATTCTGAACAACACAAGTTTTCCGGTATACATGCAAATTGGAATAATCTACACTCATTAATTTTGTACTAGTTACATGAAAACTAAAATGATTCTGAACAACATAAGTTTAGTATGATCTCATATAGTAGTCTATTCTATATACAACTTAGATATTTAATACGTATGGATAAACTACTAGTAATGATAAATGTAGTTTAGTGATGTATAAATGAGTGCAATAAGCCCCTCTCTAATGAATCATTTCTCTTCTCTTCCACAGGATCGGCAGGGTAACGTCCTTCATTCTTGGCACATGATGACCCCGGAGGAAGAGACGTTGGTGTTACGACAGTTTCTAAGGTTTGGGGAGACCCGTGCCATCGCCCAGCAACTCCTTCATCATGACGCTGTTTCTCCCAGACCTGACCACGGACCTCCCACCCTTAGAGACCTTAGAGACCTTAGAGACCCTATCAGAGATACCTTGAGGGACCGAGAGCCACACCGTGACATCAGGGAAATACACCATGAAAGCCGTCGAGACTTACATCGGAATCTTTGAGAGAACTACAACGGGAGAACCATCGGGATCTACGGGATATGAGGGACCGGGAGTCGCTGCGGGAAGTGAGGGACTTTCGGGAGGACCTAAGACGGGATGACCGGCGGGATGAGCCACCCCGCTCTCAGCACCAACCTCACCATGTCCCACCCCATCCACCCCCACCCCAGCCAGAGATGCCAAAGGCCATGGATCCAGAGCTGAAAAAATTCCTGGAGCGGACCAACATGCTTTTCAGTCCATTTATCAGGGGAGACCCCACTCTGCTGCGGCCACCACACCCTGCCGGCCCCCCAGGTCTACCCCACGGTCATCCACCCCTGTCTGCTGCTTCTTTGGCATCCAATTTGCTGGCAGCGGCCAACCCTTCCCTTGCCACATCTTTGCTTACCAACCCTCAACTTGCCTCGTCTGCCCTTTCCATGCTTCGCCTTCCTGTGCCGCCTGTCTCTCTCCCTAATATCTCTCCAAATGGCTCCCTCCCTAATAGTTTTGGGTCACCTACCAGTCCTATGGGTGGGTCTCCTCTAAACCGACTCCAAAGTATGCAACCTTATGACATTCGGAAGGAGCGTCAAAGTCCCAGTCCGGCATCACGTGGGGAACCCTCCCTTTCCCACTGTGTACGAGTCACCAGCCCAGCCAGTAGTAGTGGTGGTGGTGGTGGTTGTGGTGGAAGTAGCATCCCGGTGAATGTTAGCTGTGGGAGTGTGACTCCCCTTGCTCCTTCTGCCCAGCCTCCACCACCTACCCCAGTCTCCGTTAACAGTGACCCAGCCACAGATTACACGAGTGAGGATGACGATATATCATTCTCTGCCTGCACTACTGCCCTCAACCTTTCCACCACCTCCACTACAGTAGCCACAAATTCCACCACACCCACACCTTTACCCATGCCCCCTCGCCCACAATCACCTGGTCAACACCCAGGTAAGAGGTCATGGAATCCAATCAACATGGGGACCTCATTGATTAACCCAGTGACAGGCAAGAAAAGAGTTCAATGTAATGTCTGCCTCAAGACATTTTGTGACAAAGGTGCGCTCAAGATCCACTTCTCTGCTGTACACCTTCGTGAGATGCACAAATGCACAGTAGAGGGTTGCAATATGATGTTTAGTTCCCGACGTTCTCGTAATCGTCATTCTGCCAACCCCAACCCCAAGCTACATACGCCGCATGTCCGCCGTAAAATCTCTCCACATGATGGTCGTACCTGTGCAGCACATCCCGTTGGGGTCCCACACCACCCCCAAAGCTTCCAGCCCCCTGTTGGCTTTCCCCCATTGGGTACCTTCCCAGGTAATTTTGGTGGAATCAACCCATTAACAGGACTACCCTTCATATCCCCATCAGCTTCCACTCCTGAGGAACTTCACAAACAAGCCCTCGAGTTTCAACGTCGTACTCTGGAGATGCAGCATGCCATGGGGAAGAGTTCACTTGACCTGTCCATGCGTAGCCGTGAAGAGAGTGGCATGTGGCGAGAGTATGGTGGCTTCAACCCTGGTGGGCCCCCTGGTGAAGATGGCAGCCCTGGCGACAAGATGCAGATGGACAGTAGTGACAAACGTAGTAAAGGTGATGATGACTATAATGCCAATAACAGCTTAGATGATGATGTGGATGATGATAGCATGAGTGTGGACACCCAGAGCATGAAAGGTGAAGGTACTGCTTCCTCCCCCTCTATGACTAATAAACGTAAGCGCAAGAGTCAAAACCCAACAAAGTTTGCCTTCAGACTGGAGGATGATGACCTGATATCAACTGATGATGATGATGATGATGATAATGATGATGACTTAGATGACATAGATGCCAAGGACTCTGAAGATGATAAAAATGAGGACAAGGAACTGGATGCCATGAGTGATGATGATGATGATACTGATGGCACTGTCAAAGAAAGTTCCTCCATCACATCTGTTGAAAAGTCAAAAAATGAAAAAGACCTTGATGGGAGTAACAGGAAGGTATCATCAAGCAGCTATGATGAGCCTGTAGAAACATCCAATGCACTACGGCACCTCGAGGACCTATCCAAGGGTCACTTCGCTCATCTCTCTGGCGCGATGCCCCCAAACGCATCGGCGTCACTCGGCCTCCAGATGACGCCTTCAGGGAACGGCGTGACATCATCGAGTCCCAGGCCAAGTGACCATGACAGCGACAGGGACTCGAACCCCGAGTCCCCGTCAGAGGACTCGGAGGGAGCCTTCCAGTTTGGCGAGGGTGGGTTTCTAAGTAGTATGGATATTCCCATAGATAAGGAGAATCCCAGACGATGCATTGAATGTGGGAAAGTATTCCAGAACCACTTTGGGGTAAAGACACACTACCAGAATGTGCACCTCAAGTTAATGCACAAGTGTACAGTGGAAGGATGCAATGCTGCTTTCCCCTCTAAACGAAGCAGAGACCGTCATGCCTCCAACCTCAATCTGCACCGGAAGTTGTTGTCCACCTCGGGTAATGGGCCAGGCTTCCCAGGTATGCCCTTCCCTGGACTCCCCTTCAACCCTGCACTCAATCCTGAACTGCTGGCCCGCCTCTACTCTGATCCTGGTAGTGGCCTCCCTCTTGGTCTTGATGCTCTCAAAGCTCACATCCCAACTTCCCTGGCAGAGTCACTCTTTAATGGTGATCGAAGTGTAGGAAGTGGCGGTGAAGGGAATGGAAGTGGAGGTCTGCCATCATCAAATCATCCGCCACCACACTTCTTCCTGCCAAACTTGCTGCCTCATTTGGCTGCTAACAACAACTTGGCTGGAACGGAGAGAAAGGACCGGTCTAGTACTCCCTCACCCCAGTCCACCACCCCCACTACCACCACCACATCCACCACCACAGGCCCCCTCGCCTTGGATAACCCCCTCACATCTACCCCACCACCACAGGATATGACAGCCCCCACCACAACCACCACTGGTACCTCTTGCTCTTCTCCCTGCAGCAGACAGGAGGATGAACAGGAAAATGAGTGGGTGTATAACCTGGAGGATGACCTGCCCACACCTGACAGGGATGGTAATATGCCCTGTAAATTCTGCCACAAGACCTTTGAGGATGGCATAGGACTGAAGGCCCACTATGATGAAGGTCATTCCACCGAGCTGTTCCGATGCACTGTGGAGGGCTGTCACAAGGTCTTCAGCTCCCGACGTAAACGGAATGCCCACTCCCTCAATGACAACCATCATCAGCACCTACAGGAGGGTGCGGCAGCGGTGACCACGTGATGTCTTCGCTTTCCATGTTCCCGGGAGCTGCACCTCTTCCCTGGTGCCACCCCCCTATCCTTCTCTGTATAAATGTATAAATGTGCCAATGTTTCACGTCTTATTTATACGTAGTGGTGTTAGTGCCAGTGTCGCCCGCCTGTACATAGCCAGGCTCCAGCCACTTCGCCCCGCCCCGCCCCACCCACTCTGACACGCCCAATCTGTAGTGTGGTTGATGTTTGTCTATCTATCTATATTGGGTCAGCATTGAGGTGGGGTGGGGACTTCTGGACAGTGACTATTGCCACCCGGGGCCTCCCAGTGCTGTGAGCTGTCTTAACGCTGAACAACTTAGAGCTGCATTAATGTTCTCAGGATTCTTTGTGAATCATTTTGCGTACCAAACTGGTATTCAAGAGTCAGTGTTCAACTTATTATTATTATTATTATTATTATTATTATTATTCGGTTTATCCTTGCTGTAAATGTGGGTTTTATACCATGACTTCTTCTGTCATCTGTGTAAATGGTGCTATAATTTAGTTGGCACATCCACGTCTCGACTTCCGTACAACTTGGGTTCACCTCTTCACTTCTGCCTGCCTGCCTGCCTCACTCAGCGCCTTCCACAGTCATCATCATCACTATGGTGGTTGGGTGCTGATCTGGGCAAGCCGGTGCAGTTTGGGGATTACAGGGCACCAAGGGGAGGGGTGGGAGGGAGCTGGTAGTCAACACATCTTGGTATATGCTGGGCTTCACACCCTTTATCCTGGATCATCCATCATCTCTCACTCTCATCATGCAATTCTTACTTTAAAAAAACAATAATACTTTCTTTAATAATGTATCTTATTTATTATTTTTTGTTTGTTTTACGCTTCTGCTCTTTAATAAATGTTCCTTCCCCTCTAGTTTAACATTCTCAATTTCATATTTCTTCCCAGAATAATTCATAATTTTTCAACACACTTCCTAGTCCTGGAGTTTATATTTTATACACGATTAATTCACGTCCTTTGAAGTGTGGGCAGTAAGGTTTGAAATGTGAACTGATCATGTTTAAGGGACCCCGTGATGTAGTCAGAAAATTGGAGGTTAGTGAGTCCTTCAAACATTGCCACGAAACACCAACTATATTGAAGGAGCTTGTTTCGTGGCATAGTCAGGAGGAATCAGAAGTCACCAAGTCTCATACACGATCACAGGGTCCTTAAATAATTATGAAATGTATGTTTGAAACTTAAACGGTAATAATCTTGGAAATGTAAACAGTTGCCTCCACTAGAAAGGAACACAGAACCCACCGGACGCTGTGTTCGTTACTAGTGGAGCCAACTGTATTCGTATGATTTGTCTGTGTTGTTGTTCTCGAGGATAGAGAGTTTTTTCCTTTCTTTTTTTTCATAGATATTATTAAACCGAGGCATCATCATATCAGAGAAAAAAGGGGATAGAATAACACTTTTGGTACATTAGAATGCCTTGATTCCTCCAAAGTATGACAGGAAACAGGACCACATGAACAAAAATAATGGTGATCTGTTGCTTGAAGTAGTTTGGAGGAATCATTTGCTCCAGATTTACCACTAACACTGTACTTTCTTCCCCCTTCAAACTGGTGGCCTTTGCACCTAATTTACCGGTACTCTGTTAATTCTTTTTTATTTTGTGAGTTGAACTGCCCAAATACATAAATTGATTCACTTAATATATATATATATATATTATTATTATTATTATTTTTTTTTTTTTTTTTTTTTTTTTTTTTTTTTATAAGGACATGGGAATTATATTTGTCTTCACAGTTTTTTTTTATTATGAGCTCTGGCAATATGTGTGATGCTCAGATTATCTAATACATAGATAATTATTATAGGAATATAATAATTATGTTTTGCTATAATGTATAATGTCAGGTTTTGTTCCCAGTGCTTCACTAAAAAAAATTTAAAGTGTACTGACTGGTTTTATATGTGGGCAACTGTACACAATTATATTTATTTATTTTCTAAATGTGCAAAAATGAACAACGACAGTAGAATAATAATAATAATAATGTACAGTTGCGACACCTGAAAGAGAGACACCTATAATGGGGCCCCTCATTGAGCATAGGGCAGGATGAGACGTTGTGTTTGTTCTATGCTTGATGAGGGGCCTGTATTTTTTTTTTTTTTTTTTTTTTTTTTTTTTTTTTTTTTTAAGTGTGTCTCTTTTTATGTGTTCGCAACTGTACGTACGTTCCTCAGAATTTTGTATAATTTTGGTTATGCATTACACATCCTTCCTTGACCTATATTGTGAGTATAGAGAAAAGGGAACTACACGTGTATTTCAATATCATTCATTAAGGGAATAATAAACCTCTTGGTCATATGGTACTTTGGAGTGAATTGATTCCTCCAAAGTATACCAGGAAACAGGACCACATGAACAATAATAATGGTCTCCTGTTGCTTGGAATACTTTGGAGGAATCAGTTTGCTCCAGATTTTCCAAAGTATGCCAGGAAACAGGACCACATGAACAATAATAATGGTCTCCTGTTGCTTGGAATACTTTGGAGGAATCAGTTTGCTCCAGAATTACCAACAACACTGTACTTAACCCATAAATTAAAACCTATAGTCTGTCAAATTTCAGGATTATTCACCAAACACACTTTCTTTCCCAGCCTTCAAACCCTGTCGTCATTATTTTCCTATGTTTATTTCCTTCTACGTAAATTTCCTCCTACGTTTATTTCCTTATACGTTTATTTCCTTCTACGTTTATTTCCTCCTACGTTTATTTCCTTCTGGTTCCATTCCTTCCACTTCTTCTATTGGTCCACTGTGAATTGAGCTGCCAAAGACCTCGCTTGACATTCCCTTCTATAACGTACTGGCGACATTCCTCCTTTTTGTTTTGTTTTTTAAATATAACGGTCATAACCGACTTTTAACGGTCATAACCGACTTTAACGGTCATACTGTACTGACGTGGGATTTAGAGAGTCGCTTCATAATCATCATCACTTTCACCCTCATGGTTTAATTTCACCACTACACACACACACACACACACACACATTGTCCTTCTCATTTTCCTTCGTACTTGCTGTCCCTTCTCACTATCTATCACCTTCTCCTTCTCTTCCTCCTCACTATCTATCACCTTCCCTCCCTCCTCTATCTATCACCTTTTCTTCCTCCTCACTATATATCACCTTCTCCTTCCCTCCCTCCTCACTATCTATCACCTTCTCCTTCCCTCCCTCCTCACTATCTATCACCTTCTCCTTCCCTCCCCCCTTCCTCCACCAGCTATCACCTTCTCCTTCCCTCCCTCCTTCCTCCACTATCTATCACCTTCTCCTTCCCTCCCTCCTCACTATCTATCATCTTCTCCTTCCCTCCCTTGTCCTTCAGAGCTTCCAGGCCCAGGACGGACATTTTCTGTTTCCTCTTCAAATCAGTTGGTGAATTGGGAGGTCTGTGATTCCTCCAAACTATGCCACGAAACAACAGATCGCCTATTGGTACCATTGAGGGCGTCTGTGTGTCTGTTTCCTGGTCTAGTTTGGAGGAATCAGTAGCCCTCCAATATACCAACAAGT
>JAWQEG010001282.1:17500-22058 GCA_033782935.1 Petrolisthes cinctipes
CCCCCCCACTCCTCCCAACACCTCCTACTTCCTCCCCCAACCCTCCCCCCACTCGCCCCAACAACCCCCTCCACTCCAAACACCCCCCTCCCCCCAATCCCCCCAACAACCCCCTCCCTCCATTCCTCCCCCCAACACACACCCCTACTCCTCCCCCAACCCTCCCCCCAACACACCCCCCTACCTGCCTCCTCCACCCATCCCCCCACACCCCCTTTTGCACCCTCCCCCCCAGACCCCCCTCCCCCCTCCTTAATTGGGCACCTGTGTAGTAGTGGGCTGACAGAGTTGGCTTGTGGAAGGACCGAATGTGGATGGAATACAATTTGTTAATAAAAATAAGTGTAAGTGTGTGTGTGTTTATTTACTGTAAGGGACCCTGTGTGTGTGTGTTAATGTAGTCGAAAAAAAAATTGGAGGTAAATGAGTCCTTCAAATATTGCCACGAAACACACACACACACCTGCAGTACAGTCACGAGCACTAATAAGTATTCAGGTGTGCTTCAAAATACCTAAAAATAAGACAGTAAATAAATACACAATAATAATAATATCTCCATTGGAATTAGTTCGTTGGTGAATTGGACTGTTCGAAGCTTCAACCAAACCTGTATACTTATTAGTGCTCGTGACTGTACATTCATTCATTACATGGAAAGGAGGAGGAGGTTGTTTTGTTTCGTGGCATAGTCAGGAGGAATCAGAAGCCTCCAATTCTCGTACACGAACACAGGGTCCTTAATTAAAATACTACGATTTCTTAGGATGAATTTATTTGTGTAATTATGCAGCAGAAAGATGCATAGATGTATTTTTTTTTTTTTTCTTGTAATATTTTTTTTTTTTTTTTTTCTTGTAATATTTTTTTTTTTTTTTCTTCTCTTGTAATATATTTTTTATTTTATGTTTGTGTGTGTTTGGGCTATTTGGAGTCCATTGTTGGCAGATTTGTAGTAGAATGGTTTAATAAAAATAAATAAATAAACAAAGAAACAAAAATAATTAAGTAAATAAAATCCTATCAGCCTACTTTGTCAGCCTACTCTATAAAAAAATTGTGGAACCAATTACTGACACTAGGAAAAGTATTTATATATATATTTTATAGTACATAAATATATATAAATAAATCAAACTTTTCTCTCATACTTGAATCATACTTGTAATAATTTAATAACGAAAAAAAAATCTTGATGAGAATTTAATATTATAAATACTAGAAATATTTAAAAAAAAAATATTAAAAAAAAAAATAAAACAAACAAACCATTAAAAAAAAAAAAAAAAAATTCATAAAAAAAAAAAATAACTGCAAAAAAGTGGTTGTTAGCGTTCCGTGCATATGTAGATGTTCTTGTTAATGAAGTGAAGAAATATTACCATCGCGTTGTAAAATCCTTTGTATATACTCTGCAGTGAATAAAGTCTCCCCTCAGAATATTATCGTGTTTAATATTATCCTTGTGTATGTGTGTGTGTGTGTATGCTATGAGTGTTTTGTTTGTGTGTGTGTGTGTGTGTGTGTGTGTTTCCTTGTCTGTGTATGTGTGTGTATGCTATGAGTGTTTGTTTGTGTGTGTGTGTTTCCTTGTCTATGTGTGTGTGTATGTATGTTTCCTTGTGTGTGTATGTATGTATGCTTTGAGTGTTTGTTTGTGTGTGTGTATGTTTCCTTGTCTGTGTGTTTGTGTGTATGCTATGAGTGTTTGTTTGTGTGTGTGTGTGTGTGTGCTATGAGTGTTTGTTTGTGTGTGTATGTATGTTTCCTTGTTTGTGTATGTGTGTATATGCTGTGAGTGTTTGTTTGTGTGTGTGTATGTTTCCTTGTCTGTGTATGTGTGTGTATGCTATGAGTGTTTGTTTGTGTGTGTGTATGTTTCCTTGTCTGTGTATGTGTGTGTGTATGTTTTCTTGTTTGTGTGTGTGTGTGTATGTTTTCTTGTATGTGTGTGTGTGTGTTTCCTTGTCTGTGTATGTGTGTGTGTGTGTGTTTCCTTGTGTGTGTATGTATGTATGCTATGAGTGCTTATTGTGTGCGTATGTATGTATGCTATGATTGTTTTTTTTTTTGTATGTTTATGGATGTATCTCTGTGTATGTATGGGTGTTTCCTTGTGTGTGTATGTATGTATGTAAGTTAAGGGTGTTTTCCTTGTGTATGTATGTTATGAGATGTATCCTCACGTATGTATGGTATGAATATTCACCTTATGTATACAGAACTATGAAAATCTATTATTCAGAAATGTTTACACTATTACAAATAAAAATATATATATTGATAATAAAAAAAAAAATTATTCCATGCATCCATACAGAGGGAAATAAAATAATGGATGATGATGATGATAATGAGTGGATAATAAATAAAAAGGGAACTCATTGACCATAGATAAATAAATTGGAGGGCTCTTGATTCCTCCAAACTATGCCACGAAACAAGGACTCCCTGTTAGCAGTACTGAGGTTGTATGTTTTCTGGCATCGTTTGGAGGAATCATATCCCTTCAATTTACCAACAAAGTATTGATCTTTTAAATTAGGAAGGAAGGAAGGAATCTCTTGTTTGGTCAATTGGAAGGCTACTGATTCCTCCAAACTGTGCCAAGAAACAGATGCCTGGGGATGATGGTGGTGGTGAGCTGAGGTAATCGAGTCGTGGAAATGAAGCCTCGACTCACTTAACTCGACCGTACCAGCCTTCAGAGTTCGAAGCTTGGAAGTGAGTGAGTGAATGTTGTGTTGTTGCACTGTGATATTATTTCTTTAAATATTTCTACTGTACTCTTCCTCTATGTAAACAAAAACAAAATTAGTTATCATGATTCATTATCGTATGCAAATTTACAACAGGTATAAATTCAATTCTACAAACGCTGACGAAAGAAATAAAAAATAAAAGGGAGGAAATGAGATAAATAGGAAAAATACACATAATTGGTATCTCTCAGTAAATCCCCCCCCCACCCTACCTCCTTCTCCCTCGCCCCATCCACCCCACCCCCACCCCCCACCCCCCCATCTCTCCTGCCATCCACCACACATTTAGTTACCCGTCTGACAGTGTGAGTTAGAATTTTACAAGCTGCGAAGTGTACAGTTGCCGGCACTTATAACTGGTACATTCAGAGCTGTTAATCCTCTTTTCGTGTACCAGTTATAAGTGCTGGCAATTGTACATATATTAGTGAAAATTAGTGTTTGCAAAGTGTGGTAGTGTGTTGACAAGTATGGTGATTAGTGTACGGGACATCCCAGAGAAGTGTTGTGTAGTGTGTAGTGTGTATACAGAGATATAAAAGAGTTAACAGAATACCAGAGAGGTGTTGTATAAAGTGTAGTGTGTATACAGAGATATAAATAGTATACAGAATACCAGAGAGGTGTTGTGTAGTGTGTAGGACTCATTTACCTCCAATTTTTCGACTACATAACACACACAGGGTCCCTTACAGTAAATAAACACACACTTACACTTATTTTATGAACAAATTGTATACAGAATATAAATTGTATACAAAATGACATAGAGGAAGGGTACCCAATAATTTGTTTGTTTACATCTGAGTGTCATACCAAAACAAACTAGTGATGATATGAACGAACTACATGACAACATAAGCTGCCAGTGAGGATAGACTCTGGGTCGATTCCACAGTGGTATTGGTTTGTTAGCTTCCCAACCAACCACACTTGTAAGACTTCATTATTTTCCAAAAGCTGAGTATCCACATTCACAAAATTAATCCAACAGTTAGATAATGATGATCACTGCATAGTTTATTCACCAAATTCATTAAATAATTCACCCAAAAGTCATTTAAACTGCTAACATTCTTTCGTTTGCGTGCTTACAAACCAAAATGAACGACTGTGGAATTGACCCTCTGAGAGACCTATTTACCACCGACCTTCAGCCTCCAGTGGTCCATCCTTCAGGTAGTTGGTGGTTTCCTCCGTCCTTCAATCACCAGGCAACACACACATGATGCTGGTAAGTCTTGTAAGATGGTGATGTATGTATGTATGTATGTATGAGTTGACTACACATTATTATAAACGGGATAATGTGTATGTATGAGTTGACTACACATTATTAAAAATACACAAGATAATAATAATGTGTATGTAATAAATTTACTACACATATTATACATACACAGATAATAATGTGTATGTATAAATTCACTACTCATATCATACATACACACGATAATAATGTGTATGTATAAATTTACTACACATATACACAAGATAATAATATGTATGCATAAATTCACTACACATATACACAGGATAATAATGTGTATGTATAAATTTACTACACATTATACATACACAGGATAATAATGTGTATGTATAAATTTACTACACATATTATACACACACAAGATAATAATGTGTATGTATAAATTTAATACACATATACATACACACGATGATAATATGTATGTATAAATTCACTACACATACAATAAATACACAGGATGGAAATTATGTGTATGTGTATGTGTATGACCGTAAAAAAATCTTGTGTCCGATAATATTTTAGTGAA
>JAWQEG010001283.1:0-90000 GCA_033782935.1 Petrolisthes cinctipes
TCACCAACGAACTAATTCCAATGGAGTTCTTAGTGTGCATTTGTTTACTGTCTCTAGGTATTCGAAGCACACCTGAATACTTATTAGTGCTCGTGACTGTACGTAGTGAGGAGGGAGAATGATACCCTAAACATTGACACCAATCTCGTATTTATTTCATTGTGGTTTCATTGGATATTGAAAATGGGTCAATACCTGTCAAATAGAAACAGACAATATCAACATCAACTACATTTTATCATCATTCTTTATCACTTTGCCATTCGTATCAACTCATTATCATCTCAGTATCAGTTCTATATGCATATTAATATACAAGTGATATATTTGTTTTAGTCACCTTACTCATTCACTCATTTAGTACTAGAATGATTGATTGATTGATTGATATTAGGCGCCGCAACAGCGAGGTCATATAGCGCCAGAAAAAGGTGATAGAGAGGTGAGACAGCAAGCAGGAAGGTATTTATAGTACTAGTATAGACTTTGTTACTTACGTATTCCGGGTTGTATAATAAAATAAATCCCATTCCTTGATACTGACACATACAGTGATCATATTCCTACACCAGCCGATATCTTTTCCTCAGTGAATGAATGTCCTGTGGTAACAAAATGGTCTGGGTGCTTTTTGTTCCATTGGAGTGCCAGGAAACAGAACCAGAAGAGCATAAAAAATTGGTGTTCTGTTGCTTGGAATAGTTTGGAGGATTCAACACAAAATTTTCCCCTTAAACAACAAGTCCCTCTTGTTACAATTTCGTCAAGTATATCTTGTCCATAACACGAATCAGTTGCTCTAGATTTATCAACACTGTACACTCGTGATACATAATTTCTGACCAGAGTGTGAGGATCAGAAAGCTTCGAATCACCTGGTATTGCTCTCATTTCCCCACCCAGTACACCTATAGAGGCTGAATTCGAATGTAGGGTATGTGTAGTGCCTGCCGTTCGTCTCTGGTCAGGGATTACGTATCACGAGTGTACTATACCCCCCCCCCCTTTTTTTTTTTTTTTTTTTTCAATTCATTGCGCCGTAGCGTCAGTCAATAGGCAGACAGCAGTACACAAGGGTAGGCGGGACTCACGAGAACCCAATGACCACACACACACACAAGCACACACACATGCGCACACACACACACATCATGAAAACATAACAGAATGAAGCAGAAGCACACAGACAAATATTTACATCATGACCTACTTAAATCAACCAAAACGAGGGTGGCGCACCAGAAGTTCCTCCAGAACCTGATGGTTCAGCAGGTGTCGACAAACCACATCAAGTAGCAGGCCCTGGGGTAGCAAGTGTCGGACAGTGGGGCAGGCCAGGCAATAGTGCTCTATAGTGTTAGCCCGAGGCGCTCGACACAAGCGACACTCAGTGAAGGGAGGCTCACCCTGCATCCCAGCAACCTGCCACGGTGGCCGGTAGCCAAGCCTCAAACGAGCAGAGACTACATTGTGCCTCCGAACCATGAGGCCTCGACGACGGTAGGAATATTTGTGATGGCATACAGACTCGTAATGTGTGATGGAGATGCTGAAGGGCCTCTCTGCATCCCTGCGTCGCCGTACAGGGAGGAGAGCGGCGGAGCGGACTTTAGAGAGGTAACATGTCAGGGAGAGAGAACGTCCATCACCACGAGGAGGCAGATGGCAGGCTTCCTTTGCGAGTCTGTCAACTGTACCATTGTGACATAAACCTACATGGGATGGCACCCATAAAAATTTGACAGTCAAGTTACAATGACACAATAAGGCCAAAAACGATAAAATCTGCTGAATAACAGTAGAGTGTGTGGGCTGAACACTAGAGAGGGAATGAAGGGCAGGTTTGGAGTCACAAAAAATGGCAGCATTCACTCCATGTTGACAAACAAGACTAACAGCATCCAGAATGGCATACAGTTCACACAATGTTGAGCTAGAGTGGTTACAGAGACGACGGCCAACCCAGCCCCCTGGAGGTGACTCCAGGTCAGGCGAGAAAACGGCACAACCTGCTGCACCATCCACCTGCAATGAGCCATCAGTGTAGAGGCAGTATGGATCTGTGATGGAGGAAGTCACTGTTTCTATGTGTTCCAGAGCTAACTGCCACTGTAGAGAAGGCAGCTCCGACTTGGAAGTAGGTGTAAAGCTCACATCAGGTGTTGGTAGCATCCATGGAGGGGGCCCTGGGGGGACGTCTGCAACCATTATATCTATATTAAGACCACGGAGCATAGAGGAAACAGACCTTATAAGAGTACGTCCAACAGGCAGTATGGGAGGGATAGGGGAGTTTGGTCTAAGAGAAGTACTGACTAACTGAGAGTAATGGGGTGAAAGATGTGGGAAATGGAGGCACTTGACAGTGAAGCAAGTAACATTACAATAAATTCTCTCGATTAATGGGGGAAGACGCAACTCACGCTGCATGTTCACTATCCTGGTCGACATTGGACAGCCGAGAATTGTTCTCATTGCTCTATTCTGAAATTTTTCTAAAGTTTCCAGAGTAGCCCTAGGAAGTTGAATCAAAGCAGGGGAAAGGTAATCAACAACTGAACGGATAAAAGCAATATAGATGGTCCTGGCTACTGGGATGGAGATGCCCGAGGAGTTGTTAGATAGCCATTGAAGTGGTGTAAGTCGGCGCTTGAGACGACCCAATAAGTCCTGGACAATGGGATGGTGTTGAGGTCTGGCAGGGACAATCGGCCAAATATTGACTGGCGCACCCAGGTAGCAGTACTGGGAACACATGGGAATGACAATCCCTCCAATGGTGAACACCAGCCGAGCTTGAGGAAGACGGCAGGTGAATATTCTGCTCTTATCTGGGGAGACAATAATGCCACAGTGAGAGGAGGCCACAGAGAAGTAGTCAAGAAACTGCTGGAGATCCCTTGGTGAGGTAGAATGAACACAGATATCATCAGCATAGCACGTAATTGTAGTTCCAGGAATATCAGGGAGAGAAGTGAGCAACCGATGCATCAGAATATTAAATAACAATGGGCTGAGTACACCCCCTTGAGGCGTACCAAGATGAAAACTGCACAAAGGACTGAGTGCACCACTGAAAAACACACGGGAGGTCCTGTTACTCAGGTAGCCCCGAATCCACCGTAGTAGATTACCCTTTATCCCAAAGTCAACCAGTTGATCCAAAATGACGTCTCTATTAGCAACATCGAAGGCACTTCGAAGGTCAATGAAGGCCACCACACTGTCCCTGGAAAGGCGAGAGTACAGGTCGACTACTAGTAGGCAGTGATGTGTGCTCCGCTGGGAAAGGAAACCAAACAGCCATGGAGAAAGGCGATCCTGCAGTCTGTACATGAGACGATTGAGTAAGATTCTCTCCATAATCTTACAAAAACAGGAAGTAAGGAAAATAGGCCTGAACTTCGCAGTGCCGGCCTTAGGGATGGGTATTATTGTGCTGCTGGTCCAGGCTTGTGGTACACAACCGTCACGAAGACAAAGATTGTACAGTCGAAGTAGAGGGTTCCCAGGAACTTGTTGAAGTATACGCAGCACAGCACAAGTAATACCATCATCACCAGGGGAAGAAGCTCTAACCCGAGAGAGAGCACGGCGCAACTCCTCCTCAGTTATCTCCTCTGCATCATCGTCATCATCTTGTAACAGAGCAGACATTAGACGTAGCTGATGGACAGCAGCACGGGAAGCGAGTGCATCTTGTATGTGGATGGGTAGACTGGCTGGGGTAGACTGTTCTGACCAGGCATCGACAAGTTGTTTGGCATAGTCGGCAGGAATGTGATGACGAGCAGTGGCCGGTGTCTTTTTAACAACCCGACGGATGAGGTGCCACATAGAAGCCACACTTGTTTGCTGGTTGATGCTGTCCGTGAACCACTGCCAAGACTCAGTGTGAGCACACTCCTGCAGGGCAACTAAAGCGTCCCTAGACATCTGGTAACGATGGAGCAGGTCAGGGGTTGGGTTGGCTTGAAACAATAGGCCATCACGTTAAGCCTCCTCCTTTGCCTCCTGTATACGTGCATCCAGTGTCCAGGAGTGGGCAGTATGGCGATGCTGGAGGTGTGGCAGGGAGACGTATAGCCTATAAAAGTCATGAGTAGCAGATACAAGATCAGAGTACAACTGTTCAGCTGATGATAAGTCAAATGTAGGGAATACATGGGCCATAAATAAGATGTAAGTCGGGCAATATTTAGGGGGCACAGCAATACGCAAACGAGTGGCGTATTGACCCAGCAGTTAGAGAATAATGAAACCGAAGAGCGATGTGATCAGAGAATAAGTCTGGCATGGAGGAGCACTGGACTTGAGATGCTATCAGGCCAGATGAGAGGATGTAATCCAGAGTACCTCCCCGGCAATGAGTGGCACCGCCAGTGTCCCAGTGTGTCAGATGATGCTTGCGGATGTATGAAAGGAGACGAACACCATTACGATTAATAGAGCCAGAACCATCACCCAAATCAGAATGCCGAGCATTAAAATCTCCCATATACACCATACCACGCACTGTTGGAGAAGGAAGAGCCTCAAGAGTGAGTCTAACTGGGGCAGAATAGACGTTACATAGTTGTAGTACTCCATTCCCAGGTAGAACCTCAAATAGCTAAAAGGTCATGTCAGGATCAGTGGAGGTACGGAGAAGGCGATGTGGCAATGAGCTGTGTATGTAAGTCAGGAGACCATTCCTTACCAGATGAACATATGGCACATAACCTGAGAGGGGAGGAGCTTGCCCAGCAGCGAGCGGCCGTCCTGGAAATGCTTCCTGGAGAAAAATAACACTGGGATGATGACGAAAAACATAGGCCTTGAGTTGAGTGAGCTTAGCATAACTGGTGATACCACATGCATTCCAGGAGATGACATCCAGCCGGCAATCACTAGCGAACTCTGTATTTGGAGGTAGAAGTCCGGTGAGTGGGGGCAGATGAGCGACCTGGAGAAGAAGATGGACCAGGAGAAGGGACTGACTCGAAAAGCTTTTCAAGGCGAGATGCAACAGTATCCATCTTTTCGGTAAGGGTAGTGACAGTTGAGATGATGGCCTGCTGAGCCTCGACCAAGGTGGAGAGTTTGGAGTCATTGGCAGCCTGAGCGGCAACTAGCCCATCAATCCTGGCTTCAAGGGCAGAAAAGCGGTTTTCGAGAGCCGTACATCGTGCCATGAGGGTAGCAACAGACTTGCGAAGGAACAGGTCTGGAGGCGAGGCAGGGCTGGTAGGAGGAGCAGACTGGGGAGGTGGTGGTGGTGGTGGTGGAAGCGGAGCAATAGTAGAGACACGAGCCTGGACCTGACGTCGAGTAAATCCATGCAACACGTTAACCCCTGGCTGAAGGCATCGTGGACACTTCCATTGAGACGTATCCTCACGAGGTGAAGGCTCAGAGGTGGAGGCAGCAGGACGTGATGGTTCACCACTGACAGGACACGTCTTGGAATCATGGTCGGCGGCACACCATGCACACTTCGGCCTGGCAGAACAGTATCGGGAGATGTGCCCAACTCCCCAGCACCTGTAGCACCAAGGCTGGTCATTATGAAGTTTCCTCACCTCACACGGTGGAAGACAAGGGAGGAAATCAAAGGAAATCTCATTTGGAGGTGGATCGGGTTGACTCCAGACAACAACAATACGGCTAATGGGGGAACCATCTTGGAAAAGACGACAGGCAAAGTACACACCAGGGTATCCCTTAGCAAGTTTCGGGTCAACATCAATAGGAAAACGGGTAAGGATGTAGCTGGGGAACTTACGAGGCCTCTCGGGTGAGTCTTCAAGAATGAGAGGCAGAGATAAAAATTCACCAGCCTTCACTCTATCAATGATGTCCTGACGCTTCCTAGAGATGTAGACAAACCGGGAGGTGACAGCAGCCATCTTGACTTCAGCTAGTTCACACTACAGCTGGAAGGCCCTGTTGACATCAGACAACCAACACAGCTTTGTGTCCGTAGATGGGTTTCCAGAGAAGGAGAGTTTGACATAGGCATCTCTCGGGGCAAAAGCAGGAAGGTTGGACGAGGGCAAGGAGTTGGTATACAAAGAATAAACACCAGGGTGAGGCAGAGAAGGTACGTCGTGCACAGCTGAAGCACCCTTGGCAGTCTTGGCAGCTGGAGGCAAACAGTCCACACCATCGGAATCCTGCGAGGAGTCGGACGAGGCATCAACGGGTCGCTTGGTAGAGGTTGAGGAGGTGGAAGGCTGCAACCTGAGGTGCGGAGTGACCGAGGAGAGGGGGGAGGGTTGCGAGAAGGCAGCTCAGGCCAGTCATCCTCGATAGGAGACTCATCCTCCTCCGACATGGCCAAGTCGGCCTCCAAGCAGGAATCTGCACTCTCCATCAGGCCAGGCAAGGCCTAGATGGAAAGCAAACAACAACACACACAACTAAACACTCAATCAGCCAGGGACACACACACACACACCCACAGACAATCACAACAAAACTATACACAGAACCACAACAGACAAACAACACCAGCAACACCACAGAAACAACAACACACAAACAAGAACTCACAAACAACACAAAAAACACAAACAAGAGCTCCAAAACAACACAAACAACAACACAAACGAGAATGGAGGCAGAGCGCCACGAGTACGTCCACACTCCACCTGTTCTGGAGCGAGACTCCTATACCCCCTTAAAGATACCGTAGACTTACAGTTATAATCCAGCACTGTACAGTTACGAGACATAGAAAGTACCCCCATATCTGTTTCGTATAGCCTGTTGGTATATGAAACGAGCTCCAGCAAGTTTTAGAACAGGATAATTAAGCGTTGTTATTGGTTCACTGCATGGCTGGTATGTCGGATTATACGAACTTTTAACGGGACCAGAATGTACACTCGCGATACGTAATTTCTGACCAGAGACGAACGGCAGGCACCACACACACACATACCCTGCATTCGAACTCAGCCTCTATATGTGTACTGGGTGGGGAAATGAGCAATACCAGGCGATTCGAAGCTTTCTGCTCCTCACACTCTGGTCAGAAATTATGTATCACGAGTGTACTTATTATTACAGTATATCTCGTGACTGTAAGTACACTCGACATCCATAATCCCTAGCCCACTTGAGTCGAAGCCTGAGATCTGAAGCAGGAGGTTTCTGGACGACAGCCCATACCCAAACCATCATGAGGCTACACACACACACATACACACACATACATACATACACACACACACACACACACACACACACATATCGAACCAGTGGAGGCTTTGTGTGGGTTGTTGTCTAGAAACCTCCTTTGCTTCAGATCTCGGGCTTCGACTCAGGTGGCCGGGCTAGAGACTATGGTAATCCGAGTGTACAGTACAGTCACGAGCACTAATACGTATACAGCTTTGGTTGAAGCTTTGAACAGTCCACAAATTAACCAACGAAGTAATTCCAATGGAGATCTTATTGTGCATTTACTTACTGTCTCTATGTATTCGAAGCACACCTGGATACTTATTAGTGCTCGTGACTGTACATACATACACATACATACATATTGCATATTCCTAAACATGAAAATATAATGATGTGATTACCAAAACTTATAATCAGCAAGCGAGGGGTCATTAATTAAGGAGACGGTATGGTTGTGGCATTTTTGGAGATAATGATTCCTCCAAACCATTCCCAGCCACAGACCACCAATATATTCGTTCATCTGATCCTGTTCTCTGGCGCACTTTAGAGGAATCAAAAGTATCCTGTCCCCTTAATTAATGAGAAGAATAGCAGGTAGGTGTCCTTTAAAATGAAAACTGGAGTAGAATCTTCAGAGAGAGACTTTACTCCAAACTATGGCAGGAAACAGACGACCTCAACGTTACAGATGGGGTTTTTCTGTTTCTTGGTATAGTTTGGAGGAATCGGTAACCCACCAGTTCACCACCAAGAGAATTTCCCCTTAGGGACTGGTAAAGAGTTGAGACCAGACATGCAAGAATGAATAGGAAAGAGTGATGAGCTTCCCTCTGTTCCTTAGCTGATAAACTTTCCAATAAATAGGTTATTTTTTTACTTTTAATTTACTACAAGAAGCTTATGCACTACTTAATTAAGAGGGTAATTTACATTGGAGTGCCATGATTCCTCCAAATTATGCCAAGAAACAGGACCAGCAGATGAACAAAGATAATGGTGTTCTGTTGCTTGGAATAGTTTGGAGGAATCATTTACTCCAGATTTACTTACGGTATACTTCCCCCTTAAAACAATAACATCACTGTAACAGAATTTGAGGGAAAGAAATTATAGAAAATTAATGAGAGGGAAATGAATCATAGTTCATAATTATGTTTTCCTCATAATTATGTTTTCCCCTCTTTTCCACCCTTCCACCCTTCATCTTCATATCTTCACAACTTAACCACATCTTCCCAACTCAATCACATCTTCACAACTCAATCACACCTTCACAACAACTCAACCACATTTTCACAACTCAATCACATCTTCACAACTCAATCACATTTCGTAACAGAAGATAATAATGTAACCGATTCGATCTGTGTCTCCTAAATGTAAATAAAAACTTTCCGGGTTTCACAACAGATGCATCCAACCCTCCTCCATCCCCACCCCACCCTACTCCCTTCCCAATGCTCCCCAGTCTCCATACCCCTCTTTCCCACACTCTACCTTTTTTCCCTCAAAACAGGTCGTCACTGGAGCCGGCCCCACCAGACACACACACACACACACACGTCCAGGGGTGTATATATAAGGGGACCAAAACACAGAAGGGGTCACAGTCCTCCGGAGACGTCAACACTGAAGACATACTTACTTACATCCTCTCTCCAACTCTATATAAAGGTGAGACAACTCCAGCAACTCGCGACTTTCTTTTCCACTCTCTCTCTCTCTCTCTCTCTGTGTCCTGCTCTATATCTTACATTTTCCGTCCACGTTTTGGTAGTAGTATAATTCCCAGGACGAGAAATGCCTTACAATATTAATTTTATGCCAAAGTTAGTTATTCACTTGTTATGTTAAGGGGGTGCGGGAATAGGGGGACAGGCTTGGGAGGGTTTAGGGGGGTGCGGGAGTAGGGGACAGGCTTGGGGGGTGCTGGAGTAGGGGGACAGGCTTGGGGTGTGTGGGAGTAGGGGGACAGGCTTTCTACCCACCACAAGATTGTCCCCCTATTCCCGCACCCCTGCACCCCCGCCCCCCCAAGCCTGTCCCCTACTCCCACACCCCCTTAAAGGTAACCAGCAGAGAGTAGCAGCCATTACTGAGTTGGGTCGAGACACATTTGATGCCTTAAGGTGGTAAATCTTTTTTGGTACAACATTGGAGTGCCTTGATTCCTCCAAAGTATACCAGGAAACAGGACCAGAAGAGCAAAAATAATGGTGTTCTGCTGTTTCTTGGAATAGTTTGGAGGATTCAGCAGTTGCTCCAGATTTACCAACACAAAACTTCCCTCTTAACCCATTATCTATTTCATTCCGGTGGTGGTATTATTTTAGTGTTATGTGTATCTTAGTCTACATAACGCTATAGACAACACTTCTTCCAGTCTTTGTAATCAGTACTGCATAACATTACGTAATCCAATATATCAGCAGGAATATTCTATGGTTATCATCTCTGACTGACTGACCAACACGGACCCTGAGTAATTTTATAATCATGATGTTGACAGATGGCTCGTATGTTGTTGGTGGTGGGTGTGGTGGCGGCCTGTGTGGCGCTGGTGTCGGCAAGTTGTGTCAAGTTCTGCAACCATCCTAATGGGCGACCCGGAAAATATCTGTGTTGTGACGGTAAGTATATAATGCTTCCTTATTGCTGTATAAAATGAAGGTTTACTTACTCTAATTGGGTGTGAAATTTATGGTACATCTATTTTGATATTTTTGAGCAACGGGTCCATGGTTATGTGACTCTGTATAAGTAAATTGAGAATGGAGAATATTATGAAGTACTGGTCCAACATATCGTTTTGAAGGGAGAGATGTCCAAGAGTTAATCAATCACTTTCCTTCCTCAGAGAACCCCGGGAGCTGCCCCCCGGTGCGTGACATATGCCCTAAATTTGCAGCTGCAGCAGATTACGAAAGCAGGGTAAGTTCACCACTCCGTCCATCAGATACTCAACATATGTCATGGGTGGTGAGGTGAAGTGAAGGGATATCTGGCTGATTCCTCTACGTAAATTATGTCAGGATATGCAATCTTATTTCAGTAGGCGAGTGTGAGATCTGTTATGTTGTATATATAGTTGGATGGGAGAGATCAAAAGCAACATAAAATCATCAGTAGCCTACAATCATATATTGCATAGTCGACATAGTTATGATTTACTGAAGACCTATAGAGGCAAGTGGGGACACCAAGAGTAGTATATCCACTAATGTACTTACAGTAAAGAGCTTGTTTGTTAAGGCAGGAATCTGTTGTTTGGTAAAGTTATGTATGACCAATAGTGATTCCTCCAAATTATGCCACGAAACAGATCCCCTACTAGTAACATGCACTGGGGTCGTCTGTCTCCTGGTATAGTTTGGAGGAATCAGTAGCCTTCCAATTTACCAACAAGAGATTCCTCCCTTATAATAATGGGCACCTCTCTCTCTTTCTCTCCCTCAGCCATGCACCTTTGACCCTGAGTGTGGGACATTCGAGAAGTGCTGCTTTGACATCTGTGAAAGTAGGTCTATCTGTAAGTCACCTCTGTAGGACGTCAGGAGGTGCTATAGGAAGCCTCACTCACTGACACATACACGCTCAAGTTGACAAGATGAGAGTTCGATATGTTCAAAAGGACTCAAGAAAGTGAAGGGGGCTCTCTTAATTAATATGCATGCATGTCTCCAACACACACACACACATACACTGGTTCCATACTTCAAATGGTTGTAACACACACACACACACATACACACACACGTTTCATACTTCAGATGGTTGTAACAAGCGAGTATGTGCTGTATGACATCATGTGTAAAACTTAACTATAACTATTGTTTTTAGGTTTGTTGCTGTTATACCTGAATAAATAAACATTCTGTCTGATATCTACGTGTTTACCTCTCAACTGCGTGGGTTCCTCTTATTAGATTCTGGCAAGGTAAGTAAGGTTGAGGTATAAACAAAAAATAAAATAAAAACACACACAAAAGTTCGACAGAGCATATTTGTGCCATTTTAATACACAGATCCTCAAGGAAAGGGAAATCTTAGTGTGATATCTTAATCATTGGCATATTTAATGTCTGGTTTGTATTGAGACATCATGAGAGCTGTCAAATGTGGTGGTAGGATCTCTGACTTCTTTTCCTTGCCAACTGCATAGAGTTTGACAGGGGTGTGTGTGTCCTTGTCCCCACACTTTTCAATGTCTATATTACCTGTGTGTTTGGTTTCGGCTGTGGAGTATAGTTTCTGCAAGGCATCCATCGGCTATCATAAGATGTCAAATCTGGACTTTGCAGATGATAATGCGTAGTAATGTTGAGACACTGGAGATTGCTGTGATTACCGTCCAAGCATTACACGAGAAGGATAAGGATGGTATTATCAAATTTTCTCTTCGACGAAACAACTTTTCGTCGATAACTCCCATTGTAATATAATGGGTGTCACGAACTCACTCAGCAGTAACATCTGGCATTCTCTCTCTCTCTCTCTGTAATAATCCTTGTCATGTCGTGTGGGGATTCGTATTCTGAAGATTTTGAATAATACACCGTGTTTGAATCTCTTATGGTGTAACTAGTTTTTTACCTGATAGTTTTTATGAGATTTTTCAAACTTTTCCTAGTTGCATTGCTCCCTCCGTTCGTTACCTTTCCTACAATCCGCCCTGCAGCATCTAAACCAGTTCCCACCCTCGCCACCAAGGCACCAAGGCCAGTCTTTGGACGGTATAATAATAAGGGATGGGGTGAGTAGTGATGTCTCAGTAGTCAGCAAAACTTCAACACACAAAACATCCCTTTCTCTTCACTTCTCTTCACTACTCCGCAGACTTGAGGTGAGAGACTCTAGCTATAATCCCTTTGTCATAACTTATTGGGCTCCTTCTTACGTTTATTATTTTCCCCGTTATGATAAAATATATCAGCTATTTTTTATAACTCCACTGACGAGAGGAACTTTTCTATAACATTTTCTGGTATTAAGGAGTGAATCTGTTATGACCGAACAGATAATCTTTTCCCATATTTATAGCCAATAGTCTGGGATAGTTTGGAGGACTCAGTACCCCTCCAGTCAACGTACAACAAACAGACATCCCCCTGAAACTATATAAAAACAACTGAAAAGAGATCATTGAACTTATACCTCTCGAATGATATAAAAAAAGAAAGAAATTGGAAAAGCAAACCCTATAAACATGCACTCCCTCTGAAAGGCTACTCTTTTCCTCCGACGTGATACCGTATAAAGAAAGATACAAGTGATGAGTATTATATTAGAGTATTTCTGTATGTTGTTGACAGATGGCTCGCATGTTGCTGGTGGTGACTGTGGCGGCGGTCTGTGTGGCACTGGCGTCGGCAAGTTGTGTCAGTTTCTGCCAGGATCTTAACCAATGAGGTATGGGGTACAACCATTGCGCACTGGTTACCGTCAAGATTTGGGAAGTTTTTTACAAAGCACCTCGGTGACGCTTACCTCCCTATCTTTTAATAATTATTTTATTTTTATAGAGGCTGGAGGTGGAGCTAAAGGGGGAGGCGGTGTGGGGGCACAGTAGGTTCTCCTACATATAGGTTTGAATTTCCTTTTTAATAATTCTAGGAACAAAATTATTTTAAAATAATAATTGTAATTATTTTTAAAAATGTTAATTGTACAAATTTTTGTTTCTTTTATCGGTCTTTTATTAGTATCTAGTGTTTTAATTATTTTTAATATTTTAATATTTTTAATAGTGTTAGAGACAATTATTTTTACACTATAATTGTAATTTATTTTTAAAAGTGTTAATTGTGCATATTTTTTTTATCTTTTAACTGTCTATTATTATTATTTAGTGTTTTGTGAAAGGGCTTGACAATCTTGATGGCCCGTATCCCTCCGGGGATGAGCGCATACAGATAAATATTTACATTATGACCTATTTAAATCCACCAAAACGAGGGTGGCGTACCAGAAGTTCCTCCAAAACCTGGTGGTTCAGCAGGTGTCGACAAACCACATCAAGTAACAGGCCCCGGGGCAGCAAGTGTCGGACAGTGGGGCAGGCAAGGCAATAGTCCTCTATAGTGTTAGCACGAGGCGCTTGGCACAAGCGACACTCAGTGAAGGGAGGCTCACCCTGCATCCCAGCAACCTGCCACGGTGGACGGTAGCCAAGCCTCAAACGAGCAGAGACTACATTGTGCCTCCGAACCATGAGGTCTCGACGACAGTAGGAATATTTGTAATGGCAGACAGACTCGTAATGTGTGATGGAGATGTTGAAGGGCCTCTCTGCATCCCTGCGTCGCCGTACAGGGAGGAGATCGGCGGAGCGGACTTTAGAGAGGTAACATGTCAGGGAGAGAGGACGTCCAACACCACGAGGAGGCAGATGGCAGGCTTCCTTTGCGAGTCTGTCAACTGTACCATTGTGACGTAAACCTACATGGGATGGCACCCATAAAAATTTGACAGTCAAGTTACGATGACGCAATAAGGCCAAAAACGATAAAATCTGCTGAACAACAGTAGAGTGTGTGGGCTGAACACTAGAGAGGGAATGAAGGGCAGGTCTGGAGTCACAAAAAATGGCAGCATTCACTCCACGTTGACAAACAAGACTAACAGCATCCAGAATGGCATACAGTTCACACAATTTTGAGCTAGAGTGGTTACAGAGACGACGGCCAACCCAGCCCCCTGGAGGTGACTCCATGTCAGGTGAGAAAACGGCACAACCTGCTGCACCATCCACTTGCAATGAGCCATCAGTGTAGAGGCAGTATGGATCTGTGATTGGGGACGTCACAGTTTCTATGTGTTCCAGAGCCAACTGCCGCTGTAGAGAAGGCAGTTCCGACTTGGAAGTAGGTGTGAAGCTCACATCAGCTGTTGGTAGCATCCACTGAGGGGGCCCTGGGAGGACGTCTGCCACCATTATATCTATATTAAGACTACGGAGCATAGAGGAAACAGACCTTATAAGAGTATGTCCAGCAGGCAGTATGGGAGGGACCGGGTAGTTTGGTCTAAGAGAAGTCCTGACTAACTGAGAGTAATGGGGTGAAAGATGTGGGAAATGGAGGCACTTGACAGTGAAGCAAGTAACATTACAATAAATTCTCTCCACTAACGGGAGAAGACGCAACTCACGCTGCATGTTCACTATCCTGGTTGACATTGGACAAATGAGAATTATTCTCATTGCTCTATTCTGAAATTTTTCTAAAGTTTCAAGAGTAGCCCTGGGAAGTTGAATCAGAGCAGGGGAGAGGTAATCAACAACTGAACGGATTAAATCAATATAGATAGTCCTGGCTACTGGGATGGAGATGCCCGAGGAGTTGTTAGTGAGCCATTGAAGTGGCGTAAGTCGGCGCTGGAGACGACCCAATAAGTCCTGGACAATGGGATGGTCTTGAGGTCTGGCAGGGACAATCGGCCAAATATTGACTGGTGCGCCTAGGTAGCGATACTGGGAACACATGGGAATGACAGTCCTTCCAATGGTGAACACCAGCCGAGCTTGAGGAAGGCGGCAGGTGAATATTCTGCTCTTATCTGGGGAGACAATAATGCCACAGTGAGAGGAGGACACAGAGAAGGAGTCAAGAAACCGCTGGAGATCCCTTGGTGAGGTAGAATGAACACAGATATCATCAGCATAGCACGTAATTGTAGCTCCAGGAATATCAGGGAGAGAAGTGAGCAGCCGATGCATTAGAATATTAAATAACAATGGGCTGAGAACACCCCCTTGAGGCGTACCAAGATGAAAACTGCGCAAAGGACTGAGCGCACCACTGAAAAACACACGGGAGGTCCTGTTACTCAGGTAGCCCCGAATCCACCGTAATAGATTACCCTTTATCCCAAAGTCAACCAGTTGATCCAAAATGACGTCTCTATTAGCAACATGGAAGGCACTTCGAAGGTCAATGAAGGCCACCAGACTGTCCCTGTTAAGGCGAGTGTACAGGTCGACTAAGCAGTGGTGTATGCTCCGCTGGGAAAGGAAACCAAACAGCCATGGAGAAAGGCGATCTTGCAGTCTGTACATGAGACGATTGAGTAAGATTCTCTCCATAACCTTACAAAAACAGGAAGTAAGGGAAATAGGCCTGAACTTCGCAGTGCCGGGCTTAGGGATGGGTATTATTGTGCTGCTGGTCCAGGCTCGTGGTACACAACCATCACGAAAACAAAGATTGTACAGTAGAAGTAGAAGGTTCCCAGGAACTTGTTGAAGTAGGCACAGCACAGCATAAGTAATACCATCATCACCAGGGGAAGAAGCTCTACCCTGAGAGAGAGCACGTCGCAACTCCTCCTCAGTTATCTCCTCTGCATCATCGTCATCATCTTGTAACAGAGCAGACATTAGACGTAACCGATGGACAGCAGCACGGGAAGTGAGTGTATCTTGTATGTGGATGGGTAGACTGGCTGAGGTAGATTGTTCTGACCAGGCATCGACAAGTTGTTTGGCATAGTCGGCAGGAGTGTGATGACGAGTAGTGGTTGGTGTCTTTTTAACAACCCGACGGATGAGGTGCCACATAGAAGCCACACTTGTTTGCTGGTTGATGCTGTCCGTGAACCACTGCCAAGACTCAGTGTGAGCACACTCCTGCAGGGCAACTAAAGCGTCCCTAGACATCTGGTAACGATGGAGCAGGTCAGGGGTTGGGTTGGCTTGAAACAATATGCCATCACGTTCAGCCTCCTCCTTTGCCTCCTGTATACGTGCATCCAGCGTCCAGGATTGGGCAGTATGGCGATGCTGGAGGTGTGGCCGGAAGATGTATAGCCTATAAAAGTCATGAGTAGCAGATACAAGATCAGAGTACAACTGTTCAGCTGATGATATGTCAAATGTAGGGAATACATGGGCCATGAATAAGATGTAAGTCGGGCAATATTTAGGGGGCACAGCAATACGCAAACGAGTGGCTGAAGCACTTGACCCAGCAGTTAGAGAATAATGAAACCGAAGAGCGATGTGATCAGAGAATAAGTCTGGCACGGAGGAGCACAGGACCTGAGATGCTATCAGGCCAGATGAGAGGATGTAATCCAGAGTACCTCCCCGGCAATGAGTGGCACCGCCAGTGTCCCAGCGTGTCAGATGATGCTTGCGGATGTATGAAAGGAGACGAACACCATTACGATTAATAGAGCCAGAACCATCACCCAAATCAGAATGCCGAGCATTAAAATCTCCCATATACACCATACCACGCACTGTTGGAGAAGGAAGAGCCTCAAGAGTGAGTCTAGCTGGGGCAGAATAGACATTACATAGTTGTAGTACTCCATTCCCAGGTAGAACCTCAAATAGCTGAAAGGTCATGTCAGGATCAGTGGAGGTACGGAGAAGGCGATGTGGCAAGGAGCTATGTGTGTAAGTTAGGAGACCATTCCTTGCTAGATGAACATATGACACATAACCTGACAGAGGAGGAGCTTGCCCAGCAGCGAGCGGCCATCCTGGAAATGCTTCCTGGAGAAAAATATCACTGGGATGATGACGAAAAACATAGGCCTTGAGTTGAGTGAGCTTAGCATAACTAGTGATACCACATACATTCCAGGAGATGACATCCAGCCGGCAATCACTAGCGAACTCTGTATTTGGAGGTAGAAGTCCGGTGAGTGGGGGCAGATGAGCGACCTGGAGAAAAAGAAGGACCAGGAGAAGGGACTGACTCGAAAAGCTTTTCAAGGCGAGATGCAACAGTATCCATCTTTTCGGTAAGGGTAGTGACAGTTGAGATGATGGCCTGCTGAGCCTCGACCAAGGTGGAGAGTTTGGAGTCATTGGCAGCCTGTGCGGCAACCAGCCCATCAATCCTGGCTTCAAGGGCAGAAAAGCAGTTCTCGAGAGCCGTACATCGTGCCATGAGGGTAGCAACAGACTTGCAGAGGGCCAGGTCTGAAGGTGAGGCAGGGCTGGTAGGAGGAGCAGACTGGGGAGGTGGTGGTGGTGGTGGTGGTGAAGGCGGAGCAATAGTAGTGAGACGAGCCTGGACCTGACGTCGAGTACATCCATGCCACACGTTAACCCCTGGCTGAAGGCTTCGTGGACACTTACATCGAGACGTATCCTCAGGAGGTGAAGGCTCAGAGGTGGAGGCAGCAGGTCGTGATGGTTCACCTCTGACAGGACACGTCTTGGAATCATGGTCGGCGGCACACCATGCACACTTCGGCCTTGTAGAACAGTATCGGGAGATATGCCCAACTCTTCAGCACCTGTAGCACCAAGGCTGGTCATTATGAAGTTTCCTCACCTCACACGGTGGAAGGCAGGGGAGGAAATCAAAGGAAATCTCATTTGGAGGTGGATTGGGTTGACTCCAGACAACAACAATACGGCTAATGGGGGAACCATCTTGGAAAAAACGACGGGCAAAGTACACACCAGGGTATCCCTTAGCAAGTTTCGGGTCAACATCAATAGGAAAACGGGTAAGGATGTAGCTGGGGAACTTACGAGGCCTCTCGGTTGAGTCTTCAAGAATGAGAGGCAGAGACAAAAATTCACCAGCCTTGACTCTATCAATGATGTCCTGACGCTTCCTAGAGATGTAGACAAACCGGGAGGTGACAGCAGCCATCTTCACTTCAGCCAGTTCACGCTGCAGCTGGAGGGCCCTGTTGACATCAGACAACCAATGCAACTTTGTGTCCGTAGATGGGTTCCCAGAGAAGGAGAGCTTGACATAGGCATTTCTTGGAGCAAAAGCAGGAAGGTTGGACGAGGGCAAGGAGTTGGTATACAAAGAAGAAACACCACGTTGAGGCAGAGAAGGTATGTCATGCACAGCTGAAGCACCCTTGGCAGTCTTGGCAGCCGGAGGCAAACAGTCCACACCATCGGAATCCTGCAAGGAGTCGGACGAGGCATCAACGGGTCGCTTGGTAGAGGTTGAGGAGGTGGAAGGCTGCAACCTGAGCTGCAGAGTGACCGAGGAGAGGGGGGAGGGTTGCGAGAGGGCAGCTCAGGCCAGTGATCCTCGATAGGAGACTCATCCTCCTCCGACATGGCCAAGTCGGTCTCCAGGCAGGAAGCCACATCCGAATCCGCGCTCTCCATCAGGCCAGGCAAGGCCTAGATGGGAAGCGAACAACTGAACACACACGAACATACACACACAGAACCACAATAAAACAAATAAACCACAAACAACAATACCACAAACAGCAAAACCACAAAAAAAAACAAGATAGAAAATATACACAACCCCTATAACACCACAGATACAACAACACACAAACAAGACAAACAACAACACAAACAACAACACAGGCAAAGCGCCAGGAACACGTCTTCACTCCAGGAAGGTTTGGGTGAGACTGTTGGTATAGTTTGGAGGAATCGGTAACCCACCAGTTAACCACTAAGAGAATTTCCCCTTAGGGACTGGTAAAGAGTTGAGACCAGACAAGCAAGAATGAATAGGAAAGAGTGATGAGTTTCCCTCTGTTTCTTAGCTGATAAACTTTCCAATAAATAGGTTATTTTTTTACTTTTAATTTACTACAAGAAGCTTATGCACTACTTAATTAAGAGGGTAATTTACATTGGAGTGCCATGATTCCTCCAAATTATGCCAAGAAACAGGACCAGCAGATGAACAAAGATAATGGTGTTCTGTTGCTTGGAATAGTTTGGAGGAATCATTTACTCCAGATTTACTAATGGTATACTTCCCCCTTAAAACAATAACATCACTGTAACAGAATTTGAGGGAAAGAAATTATAGAAAATTAATGAGAGGGAAATGAATCATAGTTCATAATTATGTTTTCCTCATAATTATGTTTTCCCCTCTTTTCCACCCTTCCACCCATCATCTTCATATCTTCATAACTTAACCACATCTTCCCAACTCAATCACAGCTTCACAACTCAATCACATTTCGTAACAGAAGATAATAATGTAACCGATTCGATCTGTGTCTCCTAAGTGTAAATAAAAACTTTTCGGGTTTCACAACAGATGCATCCAACCCTCCTCAATCCTGACCCCACCCTACTCCCTTCCCAATGCACCCCAGTCCCCATACCCCTCTTTCCCACACTCTACCTTTTTTCCCTCAAAACAGGTCGTCACTGGAGCCGGTCCCACCAGACACACACACACACACACACACGCGTCCAGGGGTGTATATATAAGGGGACCAAAACACAGTCCTCCGGAGACGTCAACACTGAAGACATACTTACTTACATCCTCTCTCCAACTCTAAAGGTGAGACAACTCCAGAAACTCGTGACTTTCTTTTCCACTCTCTCTCTCTCTCTCTCTCTCTCTCTCTCTCTCTCTCTCTCTCTCTCTCTGTATGTCCTGATCTATATCTTACATTTTCCGTCCACGTTTTAGTAGTAGTCTAATTCCCAGGACGAGAAATGCCTTACAATATTAATCTTATGCCAAAGTTAAGCCTCAGTTAGTTTAAAGGTAACCAGCAGAGAGTAGCAGCCATTACTGAGTTGGGTCGAGACACATTTGATGCCTTAAGGTGGTAATTCTTTTTTGGTACAACATTGGAGTGCCTTGATTCCTCCAAAGTATACCAGGAAACAGGAACAGAAGAGCAAAAATAATGGTGTTCTGCTGTTGCTTGGAATAGTTTGGAGGATTCAGCAGTTGCTCCAGATTTACCAACACAAAACTTCCCCCTTAACCCATTATCTATTTCATTCCGGTGGTGGTATTATTTTAGTGTTATGTGTATCTTAGTTTACATAACGCTATAGACAAACACTTCTTCCAGTGTTTGTAATCAGTACTGCATAACATTACGTAATCCAATATATCAGCAGGAATATTCTATGGTTATCATCTCTGACTGACTGACCAACACGGACCCTGAGTAATTTTATAATCATAATGTTGACAGATGGCTCGTATGTTGTTGGTGGTGGGTGTGGTGGCGGCCTGTGTGGCGCTGGTGTCGGCAAGTTGTGTCAAGTTCTGTAACCATCCTAATGGGCGACCCGGAAAATATCTGTGTTGTGACGGTAAGTATATAACGCTTCCTTATTGCTGTATAAAATGAAGGTTACTTACTATAATTGGGTGTGAAATTTATGGTACATCTATTTTGATATTATTGAGCAACGGGTCCATGGTTATGTGACTCTGTTTAAGGGGGTGCGGGAATAGGGGGACAGTCTTGGGGGGGTTTAGGTGGGTGCGGGGGGTTTTGGGGAGTTCGGGAGTAGGGGGACAGGCTTGGGGGGGGGGTTAGGGGGATGCAGGAATAGGGGACAGGCTTTCTATCCACCCCAAGCCTGTCCCCCTATTCCCGCACCCCCCAACCTGTCCCCTACTCCCGCACCCCCTTAAGTAAATTGAGAATGGAGAATTTTATGAAGCACTGGTCCAACATATCGTTTTGAAGGGGAGATGTCCAAGAGTTAATCAATCACTTTCCTTCCTCAGAGAGCCCCGGGAGGTGCCCCCCGGTGCATGACGATTGTTCTGCATATATAGCTGGGGGAAATTACGAAAGCTGGGTAAGTCCACCACTCCGTCCACCAGATACTCAACATATGTCATGGGTGGTGAGGTGAAGTGAAGGGATATCTGGCTGATTCCTCTACGTAAATTATGTCAGGATATCCAATCTTAACTCAGTAGGCGAGTGTGAGATCTGTTATGTTGTATATAGAATTGGATGGGAGAGATCAAAATCATTCTTGCTATAATATAATGGAAATCTGTTCAGAAACAATATATTTTTCGTTTTATAACTGATATGTGCAGTGTGTGTGTGTGTGTGTGTGTGTGTGTGTGTGTGTGTGTGTGTTGTAGATGGCCTGTTGCTCGTATTATAACTGATGTGTGTGTGTGTGTGTTGAAGATGACTTGTCACTACATAACCACTGTACCATACTCCTTTTCATTCATTCTTCCACAGAGATGCCACTTCGACCCCGAGTGCAGACGGGACCAGAAGTGTTGCTTTGACCCTTGTTTACAAACTAAAATTTGCAAACCGGTCATTTACTGAGACATCAAACGGGAGGAAGACAGTCTTGCATACACACCAAAGTAAAACAAACAAACAAACAAATGAAAGTAGTAATGAGGAGCATAAATAAAGTGACACACACACACACACTAAAGTAAAACAAACAAACAAACAAATGAAAGTAGTAACGAGGAGCATAAAAAAAGTGACACACACACACACACACACACACACCGAAATTACATGCTCCCAGGTGTATGTTATGTGGACGTGTGTGTGTGTGTGTCAATGTCTATGTAGCATTTCTGTTATTGTTACTAAATAAAATGTCTGATGTTGGCTATCTGTGTTTGTCTTCATATACTCGCTACAGATTTGTGTGTGTGTGTGTGTGTGTGTGTGTGTGTGTGTGTGTGTGTGTGTGATGAAGATAGATAGATGGCTTGTTGCTGTATACATAAACAAGGGAAACATTATCATCATACATGTACACCCAAGCTCGTAATTTCGCGACCACGTAAAAAACTATATTGTGTTCACATTTTGGTTGGCACACGAATATAATATTGATCTTTCCTCTAATGACCAATTCTCCATGGGTAAGTTTAGGGAAGATGTGTGTGTGTGTGTGTGTGTGTGTGTGTGTGAGCTGGTGCCTGGAACACAATGGTAGTGCTATCGAGTGTAGTGGTGTGAGTGGTGGTGGTGGCTTCTGATTCCTCCTGACTGTGCCACGAAACAAGCTCTTTTAATGATGTAAGTGTTTTGTGTGTTTCGTAGCAATGTTTGAAGGACTCTCTCTTACCCCCAATTTTCTGACTACATCACGGGGGTCCTTAAATAATTAAAGGGGAAAGAAAAAAGAAAGACCCCCCCCCCCTCTCTCTCTCTCTCTCTCTCTCTCTCTCTCTCTCTCTCTCTCTCTCTCTCTCTCTCTCTCTCTCTCTCTCTCTCTCTCTCTCTCTCTCTCTCTCTCTCTCTCTCTCTCTCTCTCTCTCAGGATAAAGAAGGAAAAAAGGGACAGTTGAAGAGAGAAAAGGGATTGGCTCGGATCCGAAAGGGCGCCATTATAGACAACAATATATATATAAAGTTAAGGAATATATATATAAAGTTAAGGAATTTTATGTGTACTTCTTAGTTAAAGATTTGACACCTTAAGAAAACATTACACTTCAAGGGGGAAGTTTTGTGTTGGTAAATCTGGAGCAACTGAATCCTCCAAACTATTCCAAGCAACAGAACACTATTATTTTTGTTCTTCTGGTCCTGTTTCCTAGCATACTTTGGAGGAATCAAGGCACTCCAATGTATGTACCAAAAAAGAATTTCCACCTCAATTTGATATACTGGATTTTCCTTGATTCCTCCAAAGTATGTCAGGAAACAGGGCCAGATTAATTAAGGACCCTGTGATCGTGTATGAGAATTGGAGGCTTCTGATTCCTCCTGACCATGCCACGAAACAAACAAGCTCCTTCCATATAGGTGTGTGTGTGTTTCGTGGCAATATTTGAAGGACTCATTTACCTCCAATTTTCCGACTACATCACAGGGTCCCTTAAGAAAAATAAGGAGAGTAACCTATTAGGGGAAATCTGAAGGCTACTGATTCCTCCAAACTATGCCAGGAAACAGAACTCCTCCATATGGAATTAAATAGGGGATGTGTTTTATAACTGAGTTTGAAGGCCTACATTGACTCCAAATTAAACACAAAAGGCTGCTTCCCTTAAGGTGGAAATTCTTTTTTGGTACATTGGAGTGCCTTGATTCCTCCAAAGTATGCTAGGAAACAGGACCAGAAGAACAAAAATAATAGTGTTCTGTTGCTTGGAATAGTTTGGAGGATTCAGTTGCTCCAGATTTACCAACACATAAGGCTGCCTCCCTTAAGGACATAGATCACATTACTAAAAGTTCATAAATAAACCTTTTTATTTACATTCGACTTGCAAAATTTGATTCTTGAAACGGCCACCAGGTGATTATGTAAAAAGAGGTACAGTCACGAGCACTAATAAGTATACAGCTTTGGTTGAAGCATTGAACAGTCAAATTCACCAACGAATTAATTCCAATGGAGTTCTTAGTGTGCATTTGTTTACTGTCTCTAGGTATTCGAAGCACACCTGAATACTTATTAGTGCTCGTGACTGTACGTAGTGAGGAGGGAGAATGATACCCTAAACATTGACACCAATCTCGTATTTATTTCATTGTGGTTTCATTGGATATTGAAAATGGGTCAATACCTGTCAAATAGAAACAGACAATATCAACATCAATATCGTATCAACTCATTATCATCTCAGTATCAGTTCTATATGCATATTAATATACAAGTGATATCTCTGTTTTAGTCACCTTACTGATTCACTCATTTAGTACTAAAATGATTGATTGATTGATATTAGGCGCCACAACAGCGAGGTTATAAAGCGCCAGAAAAAGGTGATAGAGAGGTGAGACAGCAAGCAGGAAGGTATTTATAGTACTAGTATAGACTTTGTTACTTACGTATTCCGGGTTGTATAATAAAATAAATCCCATTCCTTGATACTGACACATACAGTGATCATATTCCTACACCAGCCAATATCTTTTCCTCAGTGAATGAATGTCCTGTGGTAACAAAATGGTCTGGGTGCTTTTTGTTCCATTGGAGTGCCTTGATTCCTCCAAAGTATGCCAGGAAACAGAACCAGAAGAGCATAAAAAAATGGTGTTCTGTTGCTTGGAATAGTTTGGAGGATTCAGTTGCTCCAAATTTACCAACACAAAATTTTCCCCTTAAACATCTGTTATTTGTTAACTGTCAAACACAACAAGTCCCTCTTGTTACAATTTCGTCAAGTATATCTTGTCCATAACACGAATCAGTTGCTCTAGATTTATCAACACTGTACACTCGTGATACATAATTTCTGACCAGAGTGTGAGGATCAGAAAGCTTCGAATCACCTGGTATTGCTCTCATTTCCCCACCCAGTACACCTATAGAGGCTGAGTTCGAATGTAGGGTATGTGTAGTGCCTGCCGTTCGTCTCTGGTCAGGGGTTACGTATCACGAGTATACTATACCCCCTTAAAGATACTGTAGACTTACAGTTATAATCCAGCACTGTACAGTTACGAGACATAGAAAGTACCCCCATATTTTTTTTTTTTTTTTTTTTTTTAATTCATTGCGCCGTAGCGTCAGTCAATAGGCAGACAACAGTACACAAGGGTAGGCGGGACTCACGAGAACCCAATGACCAAACACACACACAAGCACACACACATGCGCACACACACACATCACAAAAACATAACAGAATGAAGCACAAGCATACAGACAAATATTTACATCATGACCTACTTAAATCCACCAAAACGAGGGTGGCGCACCAGAAGTTCCTCCAGAACCTGATGGTTCAGCAGGTGTCGACAAACCACATCAAGTGGCAGGCCCTGGGGCAGCAAGTGTCGGACAGTGGGGCAGGCTAGGCAATAGTGCTCTATAGAGTTAGCACGAGGCGCTCGACACAAGCGACACTCAGTGAAGGGAGGCTCACCCTGCATCCCAGCAACCTGCCACGGTGGACGGTAGCCAAGCCTCAAACGAGCAGAGACTACATTGTGCCTCCGAACCATGAGGCCTCGACGACGGTAGGAATATTTGTGACGGCAGACAGACTTGTAATGGGTGATGGAGATGCTAAAGGGCCTCTCTGCATCCCTGCGTCGCCGTACAGGGAGGAGAGCGGCGGAGCGGACTTTAGAGAGGTAACATGTCAGGGAGAGAGGACGTCCAGCAGCACGAGGAGGCAGATGGCCGGCTTCCTTTGCGAGTCTGTCAACTGTACCATTGTGACGTAAACCTACATGGGATGGCACCCATAAAAATTTGACAGTCAAGTTATGATGACGCAATAAGGACAAAAATGATAAAATCTGCTGAATAACAGTAGAGTGTGTGGGCTGAACACTAGAGAGGGAATGAAGGGCAGGTTTGGAGTCACAAAAAATGGCAGCATTCACTCCACGTTGACAAACAACACTAACAGCATCCAGAATGGCATACAGTTCACACAATGTTGAGCTAGAGTGGTTACAGAGACGACGGCCAACCCAGCACCCTGGAGGTGACTCCAGGTCAGGCGAGAAAACAGCACAACCTGCTGCACCATCCACCTGCAATGAGCCATCAGTGTAGAGGCAGTATGGATCTGTGATGGAGGAAGTCACTGTTTCTATGTGTTCCAGAGCCAACTGCCGCTGTAGAGAAGGCAGCTCCGACTTGGAAGTAGGTGTAAAGCTCACATCAGGTGTTGGTAGCATCCATGGAGGGGGCCCTGGGGGGTCGTCTGCAACCATTATATCTATATTAAGACCACGGAGCACAGAGGAAACAGGCCTTATAAGAGTACGTCCAGCAGGCAGTATGGGAGGGACCGGATAGTTTGGTCTAAGAGAAGTCCTGACTAACTGAGAGTAATGGGGTGAAAGATGTGGGAAATGGAGGCACTTGACAGTGAAGCAAGTAACATTACAATAAATTCTCTCGATTAATGGGGGAAGACGCAACTCACGCTGCATGTTCACTATCCTGGTCGACATTGGACAGCCGAGAATTATTCTCATTGCTCTATTCTGAAATTTTTCTAAAGTTTCCAGAGTAGCCCTAGGAAGTTGAATCAAAGCAGGGGAAAGTTCATCAACAACTGAACGGATAAAAGCAATATAGATGGTCCTGGTTACTGGGATGGAGATGCCCGAGGAGTTGTTAGATAGCCATTGAAGTGGTGTAAGTCGGCGCTGGAGACGACCCAATAAGTTGTGGACAATGGGATGGTCTTGAGGTCTGGCAGGGACAATCGGCCAAATATTGACTGGTGCACCCAGGTAGCAGTACTCGGAACACATGGGAATGACAATCCCTCCAATGGTGAACACCAGCCGAGCTTGAGGAAGGCGGCAGGTGAATATTCTGCTCTTATCTGGGGAGACAATAATGCCACAGTGAGAGGACACAGAGAAGGAGTCAAGAAACTGCTGGAGATCCCTTGGTGAGGTAGAATGAACACAGATATCATCAGCATAGCACGTAATTGTAGCTCCAGGAATATTAGGGAGAGAAGTGAGCAGCCGATGCATCAGAATATTAAATAACAATGGGCTGAGAACACCCCCTTGAGGTGTACCAAGATGAAAACTGCGCAAAGGACTGAGCGCACCACTGAAAAACACACGGGAGGTCCTGTTACTCAGGTAGCCCCGAATTCACCATAGTAGATTACCCTTTATCCCAAAGTCAACCAGTTGATCCAAAATGACATCTCTATTAGCAACATCGAAGGCACTTCGAAGTTCAATGAAGGCCACCACACTGTCCCTGGAAAGGCGAGAGTACAGGTCGACTAAGCAGTGATGTGTGCTCTGCTGGGGAAGGAAACCAAACAGCCATGGAGAAAGGCGATCCTGCAGTCTGTACATGAGACGATTAAGTAAGATTCTCTCCATAACCTTACAGAAACAGGTAGTAAGGGAAATAGGCCTGAACTTCGCAGTGCCGGGCTTAGGGATGGGTATTATTGTGCTGCTGGTCCAGGCTCGTGGTACACAACCGTCACGAAGACAAAGATTGTACAGTCGAAGTAGAGGGTTCCCAGGAACTTGTTGAAGTAGGCACAGCACAGCATCATCACCAGGGGAAGAAGCTCTACGCCGAGAGAGAGCATGGCGCAACTCCTCCTCAGTTATCTCCTCTGCATCATCGTCATCATCTTGTAACAGAGCAGACATTAGACGTAGCTGATGGACAGCAGCACGGGAAGCGAGTGCATCTTGGATGGGTAGACTGGCTGGGGTAGATTGTTCTGACCAGGCATCGACAAGTTGTTTGGCATAGTCGGCGGGAGTGTGATGACGAGCAGTGGCGGGTGTCTTTTTAACAACCCGACGGATGAGGTGCCACATAGAAGCCACACTTGTTTGCTGGTTGATGCTGTCCGTGAACCGCTGCCAAGACTCAGTGCGAGCACAATCCTGCAGGGCAACTAAAGCGTCCCTAGACATCTGGTAACGATGGAGTAGGTTAGGGGTTGGGTTGGCTTGAAACAATAGGCCATCACGTTCAGCCTCCTCCTTTGCCTCCTGTATACGTGCATCCAGCATTTAGGAGTGGGCAGTATGGCGATGCTGGAGGTGTGGCCGGGAGATGTATAGCCTATAAAAGTCATGAGTAGCAGATACAAGATCAGAGTACAACTGTTCAGCTGATGATATGTCAAATGTAGGGAATACATGGGCCACAAATAAGATGTAAGTCGGGCAATATTTAGGGGGCACAGCAATACGCAAATGAGTGGCTGAAGCACCTGACCCAGCAGTTAGAGAATAATGAAACCGAAGAGCAATGTGATCAGAGAATAAGTCTGGCACGGAGAAGCACTGGACCTGAGATGCTATCAGGCCAGACGAGAGGATGTAATCCAGAGTACCTCCCCGGCAATGAGTGGCACCGCCAGTGTCCCAGCGTGTCAGATGATGCTTGCGGATGTATGAAAGGAGACGAACACCATTACGATTAATAGAGCCAGAACCATCACCCAAATCAGAATGCCGAGCATTAAAATCTCCCCTATACACCATACCACGCACTGTTGGAGAAGGAAGAGCCTCAAGAGTGAGTCTAGCTGGGGCAGAATAGACATTACATAATTGTAGTACTCCATTCCCAGGTAGAACCTCAAATAGCTGAAAGGTCATGTCAGGATCAGTGGAGGTACGGAGAAGGCGATGTGGCAAGGAGCTATGTATGTAAGTTAGGAGACCATTCCTTGCCAGATGAACATATGGCACACAACCTGAGATGGGAGGAGCTTGCCCAGCAGCGAGCGGCCATCCTGGAAATGCTTCCTGGAGAAAAATAACACTGGAATGATGACGAAAAACATAGGCCTTGAGTTGAGTGAGCTTAGCATAACTGGTGATACCACATACATTCCAGGAGATGACATCCAGCCGGCAATCACTAGCGAACTCTGTATTTGGAGGTAGAAGTCCAGTAAGTGGGGGCAGATGAGCGACCTGGAGAAGAAGATGGACCAGGAGAAGGGACTGACTCGAAAAGCTTTTCAAGGCGAGATGCAACAGTATCCATCTTTTCGGTAAGGGTAGTGACAGTTGAGATGATGACCTGCTGAGCCTCGACCAAGGTGAAGAGTTTGGAGTCATTGGCAGCCGGCGCGGCAACCAGCCCATCAATCCTGGCTTCAAGGGCAGAAAAGCGGTTCTCGAGAGCCGTACATCGTGCCATGAGGGTAGCAACAGACTTGCAGAGGGCCAGGTCTGAAGGTGAGGCAGGGCTGGTAGGAGGAGCAGACTGGGGAGGTGGTGGTGGTGGCGGTGGTGGAGGCGGAGCAATAGTAGTGACACGAGCCTGGACCTGACGTCGAGTACATCCATGCCACAAGTTAACCCCTGGCTGAAGGCATCGTGGACACTTCCATCGAGACGTAGCCTCAGGAGGTGAAGGCTCAGAGGTGGAGGCAGCAGGACGTGATGGTTCACCACTGACAGGACACGTCTTGGAATCATGGTCGGCGGCACACCATGCACACTTCGGCCTGGCAGAACAGTATCGGGAGATATGCCCAACTCCTCAGCACCTGTAGCACCAAGGCTGGTCATTATGAAGTTTCCTCACCTCACACGGTGGAAGGCAGGGGAGGAAATCAAAGGAAATCTCATTTGGAGGTGGATCGGGTTGACTCCAGACAACAACAATACGGCTAATGGGGGAACCGTCTTGGAAAAAACGACGGGCAAAGTACACACCAGGGTATCCCTCAGCAAGTTTCGGGTCAACATCAATAGGAAAACGGGTAAGGATGTAGCTGGGGAACTTACGAGGCCTCTTGGGTGAGTTTTCAAGAATGAGAGGCAGAGATAAAAATTCACCAGCCTTGACTCTATCAATGATGTCCTGACGCTTCCTAGAGATGTAGACAAACCGGGAGGTGACAGCAGCCATCTTCACTTCAGCCAGTTCACGCTGCAGCTGGAAGGCCCTGTTGACATCAGACAACCAATACAACTTTGTGTCCATAGATGGGTTCCCAGAGAAGGAGAGCTTGACATAGGCATTTCTTGGGGCAAAAGCAGGAAGGTTGGACGAGGGCAAGGAGTTGGTATACAAAGAAGAAACACCACGTTGAGGCAGAGAAGGTATGTCATGCACAGCTGAAGCACCCTTGGCAGTCTTGGCAGCCGGAGGCAAACAGTCCACACCATCGGAATCCTGCAAGGAGTCGGACGAGGCATCAACGGGTCACTTGGTAGAGGTTGAGGAAGTGGAAGGCTGCAACCTGAGCTGCGGAGTAACCGAGGAGAGGGGGGAGGGTTGCGAGAGGGCAGCTCAGGCCAGTGATCCTCGATAGGAGACTCATCCTCCTCCGACATGGCCAAGTCGGTCTCCAGGCAGGAAGCCACATCCGAATCCGTGCTCTCTATCAGGCCAGGCAAGGCCTAGATGGGAAGCGAACAACTGAACACACACGAACATACACACACAGAACAACAATAAAACAAAAAAAAACACAAACAACAATACCACAAACAGCAAAACCACCAAAAAAATCGTGATAGAAATTATAAACAACCCCTATAACACCACAGACACAACAACACACAAACAAGAACGTAGAAACAAGACAAACAACAACACAAACAACAACATAAACAACAACACAGGCAGAGCGCCAGGAAGGTTGGGGTGAGACTGTTGGTATAGTTTGGAGGAATCGGTAACCCACCAGTTCACCACCAAGAGAATTTCCCCTTAGGGACTGGTAAAGAGTTGAGACCAGACATGCAAGAATGAATAGGAAAGAGTGATGAGCTTCCCTCTGTTCCTTAGCTGATAAACTTTCCAATAAATAGGTTATTTTTTTACTTTTAATTTACTACAAGAAGCTTATGCACTACTTAATTAAGAGGGTAATTTACATTGGAGTGCCATGATTCCTCCAAATTATGCCAAGAAACAGGACCAGCAGATGAACAAAGATAATGGTGTTCTGTTGCTTGGAATAGTTTGGAGGAATCATTTACTCCAGATTTACTAACGGTATACTTCCCCCTTAAAACAATAACATCACTGTAACAGAATTTGAGGGAAAGAAATTATAGAAAATTAATGAGAGGAAAATGAATCATAGTTCATAATTATGTTTTCCTCATAATTATGTTTTCTCCTCTTTTCCACCCTTCCACCCTTCATCTTCATATCTTCATAACTTAACCACATCTTCCCAACTCAATTACATCTTCACAACTCAATCACACCTTCACAACAACTCAACCACATTTTCACAACTCAATCACATCTTCACAACTCAATCACATTTCGTAACAGAAGATAATAATGTAACCGATTCGATCTGTGTCTCCTAAGTGTAAATAAAAACTTTCCGGGTTTCACAACAGATGCATCCAACCCTCCTCCATCCCGACCCCACCCTACTCCCTTTCCAATGCACCCCAGTCCCCATACCCCTCTTTCCCACACTCTACCTTTTTTCCCTCAAAACAGGTCGTCACTGGAGCCGGTCCCACCAGACACACACACACACACACACACACGCGCGTGTCCAGGGGTGTATATATAAGGGGACCAAAACACAGAAGGGGTCACAGTCCTCCGGAGACGTCAACACTGAAGATATACTTACTTACATCCTCTCTCCAACTCTAAAGGTGAGACAACTCCAGAAACTCGCGACTTTCTTTTCCACTCTCTCTCTCTCTCTCTCTCTCTCTCTCTCTCTCTCTCTCTCTCTCTCTCTCTCTCTCTCTCTGTATGTCCTGATCTATATCTTACATTTTCCGTCCACGTTTTAGTAGTAGTCTAATTCCCAGGACGAGAAATGCCTTACAATATTAATCTTATGCCAAAGTTAAGCCTCAGTTAGTTTAAAGGTAACCAGCAGAGAGTAGCAGTTATTACTGAGTTGGGTCGAGACATATTTGATGCCTTAAGGTGGTAATTCTTTTTTGGTACATTTGAGTGCCTTGATTCTTCCAAAGTATACCAGGAAACTGGACCAGAAGAGCAAAAATAATGGTGTTCTGCTGTTGCTTGGAATAGTTTGGAGGATTCAGCAGTTGCTCTAGATTTACCAACACAAAACTTTCCCCTTAACCCATTATCTATTTCATTCAGGTAGTGGTATTATTTTAGTGTTATGTGTATCTTAGTCTACATAACGCTATAGACAACACTTCTTCCAGTCTTTGTAATCAGTACTGCATAACATTACGTAATCCAATATATCAGCAGGAATATTCTATGGTTATCATCTCTGACTGACCAACACGGACCCCGAGTAATTTTATAATCATGATGTTGACAGATGGCTCGTATGTTGTTGGTGGTGGGTGTGGTGGCGGCCTGTGTGGCGCTGGTGTCGGCAAGTTGTGTCAAGTTCTGCAACCATCCTAATGGGCGACCCGGAAAATACCTGTGTTGTGACGGTAAGTATATAACGCTTCCTTAATGTTGTATAAAATGAAGGTTACTTACTATAATTGGGTGTGAAATTTATGGTACATCTATTTTGATATTATTGAGCAACGGGTCCATGGTTATGTGACTCTGTATAAGTAAATTGAGAATGGAGAATATTATGAAGCACTGGTCCAACATATCGTTTTGAAGGGAGAGATGTCCAGGAGTTAATCAATCACTTTCCTTCCTCAGAGAACCCCGGGAGCTGCCCCCCGGTGCGTGACATATGCCCTAAATTTGCAGCTGCAGCAGATTACGAAAGCAGGGTAAGTTCACCACTCCGTCCATCAGATACTCAACATATGTCATGGGTGGTGAGGTGAAGTGAAGGGATATCTGGCTGATTCCTCTACGTAAATTATGTCAGGATATGGAATCTTAACTCAGTAGGCGAGTGTGAGATTTGTTATGTTGTATATAGAGTTAGATGGGAGAGATCAAAAGCAACATAAAATCATCAGTAGCCTACAATCATATATTGCATAGTCGACATAGTTATGATTTACTGAAGACCTATAGAGGCAAGTAGGGACACCAAGAGTAGTATATCCACTAATGTACTTACAGTAAAGAGCTTGTTTTTTAAGGCAGGAATCTGTTGTTTGGTAAAGTTATGTATGACCAATAGTGATTCCTCCAAATTATGCCACGAAACAGATCCTCTACTAGTAATATGCACTGGGGTCGTCTGTCTCCTGGTATAGTTTGGAGGAATCAGTAGCCTTCCAATTTACCAACAAGAGATTCCTCCCTTATAATAATGGGCACCTCTCTCTCTCTCTCTCCCTCAGCCATGCACCTTTGACCCTGAGTGTGGGACATTCGAGAAGTGCTGCTTTGACATCTGTGAAAGTAGGTCTATCTGTAAGTCACCTCTGTAGGACGTCAGGAGGTGCTATAGGAAGCCTCACTCACTGACACATACACGCTCAAGTTGACAAGATGAGAGTTCGATATGTTCAAAAGGACTCAAGAAAGTGAAGGGGGCTCTCTTAATTAATATGCATGCATGTCTCCAACACACACACACACATACACTGGTTCCATACTTCAAATGGTTGTAACACACACACACACACATACACACACACGTTTCATACTTCAGATGGTTGTAACAAGCGAGTATGTGCTGTATGACATCATGTGTAAAACTTAACTATAACTATTGTTTTTAGGTTTGTTGCTGTTATACCTGAATAAATAAACATTCTGTCTGATATCTACGTGTTTACCTCTCAACTGCGTGGGTTCCTCTTATTAGATTCTGGCAAGGTAAGTAAGGTTGAGGTATAAACAAAAAATAAAATAAAAACACACAAAAAAGTTCGACAGAGCATATTTGTGCCGTTTTAATACACAGATCCTCAAGGAAAGGGAAATCTTAGTGTGATATCTTAATCATTGGCATATTTAATGTCTGGTTTGTATTGAGACATCATGAGAGCTGTCAAATGTGGTGGTAGGATCTCTGACTTCTTTTCCTTGCCAACTGCATAGAGTTTGACAGGGGTATGTGTGTCCTTGTCCCCACACTTTTCAATGTCTATATTACCTGTGTGTTTGGTTTCGGCTGTGGAGTATAGTTTCTGCAAGGCATCCATCGGCTATCATAAGATGTCAAATCTGGACTTTGCAGATGATAATGCATAGTAATGTTGAGACACTGGAGATTGCTGTGATTACCGTCCAAGCATTACACGAGAAGGTTAAGGATGGTATTATCAAACTTTCTCTTAGACGAAACAACTTTTCGTCGATAACTCCCATTGTAATATAATGGGTGTCACGAACTCACTCAGCAGTAACATCTGGCATTCTCTCTCTCTCTCTCTCTCTCTCTGAAATAATCCTTGTCATGTCGTGTGGGGATTCGTATTCTGAAGATTTTGAATAATACACCGTGTTTGAATCTCTTATGGTGTAACTAGTTTTTTACCTGATAGTTTTTATGAGATTTTTCAAACTTTTCCTAGTTGCATTGCTCCCTCCGTTACCTTTCCTACAATCCGCCCTGCAGCATCTAAACCAGTTCCCACCCTCGCCACCAAGGCACCAAGGCCAGTCTTTGGACGGTATAATAATTAAGGGATGGGGTGAGTAGTGATGTCTCAGTGGTCAGCAAAACTTCAACACACAAAACATCCCTTTCTCTTCACTTCTCTTCACTACTCTGCAGACTTGAGGTGAGAGACTCTAGCTATAATCCCTTTGTCATAACTTATTGGGCTCCTTCTTACGTTTATTATTTTCCCCGTTATGATAAAATATATCAGCTATTTTTTATAACTCCACTGACGAGAGGAACTTTTCTATAAAATTTTCTGGTATTAAGGAGTGAATCTGTTATGACCGAACAGATAATCTTTTCCCATATTTATAGCCAATAGTCTGGGATAGTTTGGAGGACTCAGTACCCCTCCAGTCAACGTACAACAAACAGACAGCCCCCTGAAACTATATAAAAACAACTGAAAAGAGATCATTGAACGTATACCTCTCGAATGATATAAAAAAAGAAAGAAATTGGAAAAGCAAACCCTATAAACATGCACTCCCTCTGAAAGGCTACTCTTTTCCTCCGACGTGATACCGTATAAAGAAAGATACAAGTGATGAGTATTATATTAGAGTATTTCTGTATGTTGTTGACAGATGGCTCGCATGTTGCTGGTGGTGACTGTGGCGGCAGTCTGTGTGGCACTGGCGTCGGCAAGTTGTGTCAGTTTCTGCCAGGATCTTAACCAATGAGGTATGGGGTACAACCATTGCGCACTGGTTACCGTCAAGATTTGGGAAGTTTTTTACAAAGCACCTCGGTGACGCTTACCTCCCTATCTTTTAATAATTATTTTATTTTTATAGAGGCTGGAGGTGGAGCTGAAGGGGGAGGCGGTGTGGGGGCACAGTAGGTTCTCCTACATATAGGTTTGAATTTCCTTTTTAATAATTCTAGGAACAAAATTATTTTAAAATTATAATTGTAATTATTTTTAAAAGTGTTAATTGTACAAATTTTTGTTTCTTTTATCGGTCTTTTATTAGTATCTAGTGTTTTAATTATTTTTAATATTTTAATATTTTTAATAGTGTTAGAGACAATTATTTTTACACTATAATTGTAATTTATTTTTAAAAGTGTTAATTGTGCATATTTTTTTATCTTTTAACTGTCTATTATTATTATTTAGTGTTTTGTGAAAGGGCTTGACAATCTTGATGGCCCGTATCCCTCCGGGGATGAGCGCATACAGATAAATATTTACATTATGACCTATTTAAATCCACCAAAACGAGGGTGGCGTACCAGAAGTTCCTCCAAAACCTGGTGGTTCAGCAGGTGTCGACAAACCACATCAAGTAACAGGCCCCGGGGCAGCAAGTGTCGGACAGTGGGGCAGGCAAGGCAATAGTCCTCTATAGTGTTAGCACGAGGCGCTTGGCACAAGCGACACTCAGTGAAGGGAGGCTCACCCTGCATCCCAGCAACCTGCCACGGTGGCCGGTAGCCAAGCCTCAAACGAGCAGAGACTACATTGTGCCTCCGAACCATGAGGTCTCGACGACGGTAGGAATATTTGTAATGGCAGACAGACTCGTAATCTGTGATGGAGATGTTGAAGGGCCTCTCTGCATCCCTGCGTCGCCGTACAGGGAGGAGATCGGCGGAGCGGACTTTAGAGAGGTAACATGTCAGGGAGAGAGGACGTCCAACACCACGAGGAGGCAGATGGCAGGCTTCCTTTGCGAGTCTGTCAACTGTACCATTGTGACGTAAACCTACATGGGATGGCACCCATAAAAATTTGACAGTCAAGTTACGATGACGCAATAAGGCCAAAAACGATAACATCTGATGAACAACAGTAGAGTGTGTGGGCTGAACACTAGAGAGGGAATGAAGGGCAGGTCTGGAGTCACAAAAAATGGCAGCATTCACTCCACGTTGACAAACAAGACTAACAGCATCCAGAATGGCATACAGTTCACACAATTTTGAGCTAGAGTGGTTACAGAGACGACGGCCAACCCAGCCCCCTGGAGGTGACTCCATGTCAGGTGAGAAAACGGCACAACCTGCTGCACCATCCACTTGCAATGAGCCATCAGTGTAGAGGCAGTATGGATCTGTGATGGAGGACGTCACAGTTTCTATGTGTTCCAGAGCCAACTGCCGCTGTAGAGAAGGCAGTTCCGACTTGGAAGTAGGTGTGAAGCTCACATCAGCTGTTGGTAGCATCCACTGAGGGGGCCCTGGGAGGACGTCTGCCACCATTATATCTATATTAAGACTACGGAGCATAGAGGAAACAGACCTTATAAGAGTATGTCCAGCAGGCAGTATGGGAGGGACCGGGTAGTTTGGTCTAAGAGAAGTCCTGACTAACTGAGAGTAATGGGGTGAAAGATGTGGGAAATGGAGGCACTTGACAGTGAAGCAAGTAACATTACAATAAATTCTCTCCACTAACGGGAGAAGACGCAACTCACGCTGCATGTTCACTATCCTGGTTGACATTGGACAAATGAGAATTATTCTCATTGCTCTATTCTGAAATTTTTCTAAAGTTTCAAGAGTAGCCCTGGGAAGTTGAATCAGAGCAGGGGAGAGGTAATCAACAACTGAACGGATTAAATCAATATAGATAGTCCTGGCTACTGGGATGGAGATGCCCGAGGAGTTGTTAGTGAGCCATTGAAGTGGCGTAAGTCGGCGCTGGAGACGACCCAATAAGTCCTGGACAATGGGATGGTCTTGAGGTCTGGCAGGGACAATCGGCCAAATATTGACTGGTGCGCCTAGGTAGCGATACTGGGAACACATGGGAATGACAGTCCTTCCAATGGTGAACACCAGCCGAGCTTGAGGAAGGCGGCAGGTGAATATTCTGCTCTTATCTGGGGAGACAATAATGCCACAGTGAGAGGAGGACACAGAGAAGGAGTCAAGAAACCGCTGGAGATCCCTTGGTGAGGTAGAATGAACACAGATATCATCAGCATAGCACGTAATTGTAGCTCCAGGAATATCAGGGAGAGAAGTGAGCAGCCGATGCATTAGAATATTAAATAACAATGGGCTGAGAACACCCCCTTGAGGCGTACCAAGATGAAAACTGCGCAAAGGACTGAGCGCACCACTGAAAAACACACGGGAGGTCCTGTTACTCAGGTAGCCCCGAATCCACCGTAATAGATTACCCTTTATCCCAAAGTCAACCAGTTGATCCAAAATGACGTCTCTATTAGCAACATGGAAGGCACTTCGAAGGTCAATGAAGGCCACCAGACTGTCCCTGTTAAGGCGAGTGTACAGGTCGACTAAGCAGTGGTGTATGCTCCGCTGGGAAAGGAAACCAAACAGCCATGGAGAAAGGCGATCTTGCAGTCTGTACATGAGACGATTGAGTAAGATTCTCTCCATAACCTTACAAAAACAGGAAGTAAGGGAAATAGGCCTGAACTTCGCAGTGCCGGGCTTAAGGATGGGTATTATTGTGCTGCTGGTCCAGGCTCGTGGTACACAACCATCACGAAAACAAAGATTGTACAGTAGAAGTAGAAGGTTCCCAGGAACTTGTTGAAGTAGGCACAGCACAGCATAAGTAATACCATCATCACCAGGGGAAGAAGCTCTACCCCGAGAGAGAGCACGTCGCAACTCCTCCTCAGTTATCTCCTCTGCATCATCGTCATCATCTTGCAACAGAGCAGACATTAGACGTAACCGATGGACAGCAGCACGGGAAGTGAGTGTATCTTGTATGTGGATGGGTAGACTGGCTGAGGTAGATTGTTCTGACCAGGCATCGACAAGTTGTTTGGCATAGTCGGCAGGAGTGTGATGACGAGTAGTGGTTGGTGTCTTTTTAACAACCCGACGGATGAGGTGCCACATAGAAGCCACACTTGTTTGCTGGTTGATGCTGTCCGTGAACCACTGCCAAGACTCAGTGTGAGCACACTCCTGCAGGGCAACTAAAGCGTCCCTAGACATCTGGTAACGATGGAGTAGGTCAGGGGTTGGGTTGGCTTGAAACAATATGCCATCACGTTCAGCCTCCTCCTTTGCCTCCTGTATACGTGCATCCAGCGTCCAGGATTGGGCAGTATGGCGATGCTGGAGTGTGGCCGGAAGATGTATAGCCTATAAAAGTCATGAGTAGCAGATACAAGATCAGAGTACAACTGTTCAGCTGATGATATGTCAAATGTAGGGAATACATGGGCCATGAATAAGATGTAAGTCGGGCAATATTTAGGGGGCACAGCAATACGCAAACGAGTGGCTGAAGCACTTGACCCAGCAGTTAGAGAATAATGAAACCGAAGAGCGATGTGATCAGAGAATAAGTCTGGCACGGAGGAGCACAGGACCTGAGATGCTATCAGGCCAGATGAGAGGATGTAATCCAGAGTACCTCCCCGGCAATGAGTGGCACCGCCAGTGTCCCAGCGTGTCAGATGATGCTTGCGGATGTATGAAAGGAGACGAACACCATTACGATTAATAGAGCCAGAACCATCACCCAAATCAGAATGCCGAGCATTAAAATCTCCCATATACACCATACCACGCACTGTTGGAGAAGGAAGAGCCTCAAGAGTGAGTCTAGCTGGGGCAGAATAGACATTACATAGTTGTAGTACTCCATTCCCAGGTAGAACCTCAAATAGCTGAAAGGTCATGTCAGGATCAGTGGAGGTACGGAGAAGGCGATGTGGCAAGGAGCTATGTGTGTAAGTTAGGAGACCATTCCTTGCTAGATGAACATATGACACATAACCTGACAGAGGAGGAGCTTGCCCAGCAGCGAGCGGCCATCCTGGAAATGCTTCCTGGAGAAAAATATCACTGGGATGATGACGAAAAACATAGGCCTTGAGTTGAGTGAGCTTAGCATAACTAGTGATACCACATACATTCCAGGAGATGACATCCAGCCGGCAATCACTAGCGAACTCTGTATTTGGAGGTAGAAGTCCGGTGAGTGGGGGCAGATGAGCGACCTGGAGAAAAAGAAGGACCAGGAGAAGGGACTGACTCGAAAAGCTTTTCAAGGCGAGATGCAACAGTATCCATCTTTTCGGTAAGGGTAGTGACAGTTGAGATGATGGCCTGCTGAGCCTCGACCAAGGTGGAGAGTTTGGAGTCATTGGCAGCCTGTGCGGCAACCAGCCCATCAATCCTGGCTTCAAGGGCAGAAAAGCAGTTCTCGAGAGCCGTACATCGTGCCATGAGGGTAGCAACAGACTTGCAGAGGGCTAGGTCTGGAGGTGAGGCAGGGCTGGTAGGAGGAGCAGACTGGGGAGGTGGTGGTGGTGGTGAAGGCGGAGCAATAGTAGTGACACGAGCCTGGACCTGACGTCGAGTACATCCATGCCACACGTTAACCCCTGGCTGAAGGCATCGTGGACACTTCCATCGAGACGTATCCTCAGGAGGTGAAGGCTCAGAGGTGGAGGCAGCAGGACGTGATGGTTCACCTCTGACAGGACACGTCTTGGAATCATGGTCGGCGGCACACCATGCACACTTCGGCCTTGTAGAACAGTATCGGGAGATATGCCCAACTCCTCAGCACCTGTAGCACCAAGGCTGGTCATTATGAAGTTTCCTCACCTCACACGGTGGAAGGCAGGGGAGGAAATCAAAGGAAATCTCATTTGGAGGTGGATTGGGTTGACTCCAGACAACAACAATACGGCTAATGGGGGAACCATCTTGGAAAAAACGACGGGCAAAGTACACACCAGGGTATCCCTTAGCAAGTTTCGGGTCAACATCAATAGGAAAACGGGTAAGGATGTAGCTGGGGAACTTATGAGGCCTCTCGGTTGAGTCTTCAAGAATGAGAGGCAGAGACAAAAATTCACCAGCCTTGACTCTATCAATGATGTCCTGACGCTTCCTAGAGATGTAGACAAACCGGGAGGTGACAGCAGCCATCTTCACTTCAGCCAGTTCACGCTGCAGCTGGAGGGCCCTGTTGACATCAGACAACCAACACAACTTTGTGTCCGTAGATGGGTTCCCAGAGAAGGAGAGCTTGACATAGGCATTTCTTGGAGCAAAAGCAGGAAGGTTGGACGAGGGCAAGGAGTTGGTATACAAAGAAGAAACACCACGTTGAGGCAGAGAAGGTACGTCATGCACAGCTGAAGCACCCTTGGCAGTCTTGGCAGCCGGAGGCAAACAGTCCACACCATCGGAATCCTGCAAGGAGTCGGACGAGGCATCAACGGGTCGCTTGGTAGAGGTTGAGGAGGTGGAAGGCTGCAACCTGAGCTGCAGAGTGACCGAGGAGAGGGGGGAGGGTTGCGAGAGGGCAGCTCAGGCCAGTGATCCTCGATAGGAGACTCATCCTCCTCCGACATGACCAAGTCGGTCTCCAGGCAGGAAGCCACATCCGAATCCGCGCTCTCCATCAGGCCAGGCAAGGCCTAGATGGGAAGCGAACAACTGAACACACACGAACATACACACACAGAACCACAATAAAACAAATAAACCACAAACAACAATACCACAAACAGCAAAACCACAAAAAAAAAACAAGATAGAAAATATACACAACCCCTATAACACCACAGATACAACAACACACAAACAAGACAAACAACAACACAAACAACAACACAGGCAAAGCGCCAGGAACACGTCTTCACTCCAGGAAGGTTGGGGTGAGACTGTTGGTATAGTTTGGAGGAATCGGTAACCCACCAGTTAACCACTAAGAGAATTTCCCCTTAGGGACTGGTAAAGAGTTGAGACCAGACATGCAAGAATGAATAGGAAAGAGTGATGAGCTTCCCTCTGTTCCTTAGCTGATAAACTTTCCAATAAATAGGTTATTTTTTTACTTTTAATTTACTACAAGAAGCTTATGCACTACTTAATTAAGAGGGTAATTTACATTGGAGTGCCATGATTCCTCCAAATTATGCCAAGAAACAGGACCAGCAGATGAACAAAGATAATGGTGTTCTGTTGCTTGGAATAGTTTGGAGGAATCATTTACTCCAGATTTACTAACGGTATACTTCCCCCTTAAAACAATAACATCACTGTAACAGAATTTGAGGGAAAGAAATTATAGAAAATTAATGAGAGGGAAATGAATCATAGTTCATAATTATGTTTTCCTCATAATTATGTTTTCCCCTCTTTTCCACCCTTCCACCCTTCATCTTCATATCTTCATAACTTAACCACATCTTCCCAACTCAATCACATCTTCACAACTCAATCACACCTTCACAACAACTCAACCACATTTTCACAACTCAATTACATCTTCACAACTCAATCACATTTCGTAACAGAAGATAATAATGTAACCGATTCGATCTGTGTCTCCTAAGTGTAAATAAAAACTTTTCGGGTTTCACAACAGATGCATCCAACCCTCCTCCATCCCCACCCCACCCTACTCCCTTCCCAATGCACCCCAGTCCCCATACCCCTCTTTCCCACACTCTACCTTTTTTCCCTCAAAACAGGTCGTCACTGGAGCCGGTCCCACCAGACACACACACACACACACACACACACACACACACGTCCAGGGGTGTATATATAAGGGGACCAAAACACAGTCTTCTGGAGACGTCAACACTGAAGACATACTTACTTACATCCTCTCTCCAACTCTATAGGTGAGACAACTCCAGAAACTCGTGACTTTCTTTTCCACTCTCTCTTTCTCTCTCTCTCTCTCTCTCTCTCTCTGTATGTCCTGCTCTATATCTTACATTTTCCGTCCACGTTTTAGTAGTAGTCTAATTCCCAGGACGAGAAATGCCTTACAATATTAATCTTATGCCAAAGTTAAGCCTCAGTTAGTTTAAAGGTAACCAGCAGAGAGTAGCAGCCATTACTGAGTTGGGTCGAGACACATTTGATGCCTTAAGGTGGTAATTCTTTTTTGGTACATTGGAGTGCCTTGATTCCTCCAAAGTATACCAGGAAACAGGACCAGAAGAGCAAAAATAATGGTGTTCTGCTGTTGCTTGGAATAGTTTGGAGGATTCAGCAGTTGCTCCAGATTTACCAACACAAAACTTCCCCCTTAACCCATTATCTATTTAATTCCGGTAGTGGTATTATTTTAGTGTTATGTGTATCTTAGTTTACATAACGCTATAGACAACACTTCTTCCAGTCTTTGTAATCAGTACTGCATAACATTACGTAATCCAATATATCAGCAGGAATATTCTATGGTTATCATGTCTGACTGACCAACACGGACCCTGAGTAATTTTATAATCATGATGTTGACAGATGGCTCGTATGTTGTTGGTGGTGGGTGTGGTGGCGGCCTGTGTGGCGCTGGTGTCGGCAAGTTGTGTCAAGTTCTGCAACCATCCTAATGGGCAATTCGGAAAATATCTGTGTTGTGACGGTAAGTATATAACGCTTCCTTATTGTTGTATAAAATGAAGGTTACTTACTATAATTGGGTGTGAAATTTATGGTGCATCTATTTTGATATTATTGAGCAACGGGTCCATGGTTATGTGACTCTGTTTAAGGGGGTGCGGGAATAGGGGGACAGTCTTGGGGGGGTTTAGGTGGGTGCGGGGGGTTTTGGGGAGTTCGGGAGTAGGGGGACAAGCTTGGGGTGGGTGGGTTAGGGGGATGCAGGAATAAGGGACAGGCTTTCTATCCACCCCAAGCCTGTCCCCCTATTCCCGCACCCCCCAACCTGTCCCCTACTCCCGCACCCCCTTAAGTAAATTGAGAATGGAGAATTTTATGAAGCACTGGTCCAACATATCGTTTTGAAGGGGAGATGTCCAAGAGTTAATCAATCACTTTCCTTCCTCAGAGAGCCCCGGGAGGTGCCCCCCGGTGCATGACGATTGTTCTGCATATATAGCTGGGGGAAATTACGAAAGCTGGGTAAGTCCACCACTCCGTCCATCAGATACTCAACACATGTCATGGGTGGTGAGGTGAAGTGAAGGGATATCTGGCTGATTCCTCTACGTAAATTATGTCAGGATATCCAATCTTAACTCAGTAGGCGTGTGTGAGATCTGTTATGTTGTATATAGAATTGGATGGGAGAGATCAAAATCATTCTTGCTATAATATAATGGAAATCTATTCAGAAACAATATATTTCTCGTTTTATAACTGATATGTGCAGTGTGTGTGTGTGTGTGTGTGTGTGTGTGTGTGTTGTAGATGGCCTGTTGCTCGTATTATAACTGATGTGTGTGTGTGTGTGTTAAAGATGGCCTGTTGCTCGTATTATAACTGATGTGTGTGTGTGTGTGTGTGTGTTGAAGATGACTTGTCACTACATAACCACTGTACCATACTCCTTTTCATTCATTCTTCCACAGAGATGCCACTTCGACCCCGAGTGCAGACCGGACCAGAAGTGTTGCTTTGACCCTTGTTTACAAACTAAAATTTGCAAACCGGTCATTTACTGAGACATCAAACGGGAGGAAGACAGTCTTGCATACACACTAAAGTAAAACAAACGAACAAACAAATGAAAGTAGTAATGAGGAGCATAAATAAAGTGACACACACACACACACACACAAAGTAAAACAAACAAACAAACAAATGAAAATAGTAACGAGGGGCATAAATCAAGTGACACACACACACACACACACACCGAAATTACATGCTCCCAGGTGTATGTTATGTGGACGTGTGTGTGTGTGTCAATGTCTATGTAGCATTTCTGTTATTGTTACAAAATAAAATGTCTGATGTTGGCTATCTGTGTTTGTCTTCATAATATACCGGTACAGATGTGTGTGTGTGTGTGTGTGTGTGTGTGTGATGAAGATAGATAGATGGCTTGTTGCTGTATACATAAACAAGGGAAACATTATCATCATACTTGTACACCCAAGCTCGTAATTTCGGGACCACGTACATACATACTTAGATATTTATGCCATTTGAGCTTGTAACACATATTTGGTGAGGAATCAGAGTAGGTGGAACATAGTAGAGGGACATGATACAATCTTTCACCTATAATCATGACACCTTCCCCACACAGTGTTACCAGCTCAGATGACATATAAACATTTGGGGACGTGGTCGCGAGTTTACGAGCTCGAGTGTATATCGACTCAGTGAAAAACTATATTGTGTTCACATTTCGGTTGGCACACGAATATAATATTGATCTTTCCTCTAATGACCAATTATCCATGGGTAAGTTTAGGGAAGATGAGTGTGTGTGTGTGTTTTTTTTTTTTAATTAATTGCGCCGTAGCGTCTATCAACAGGCAGGCAACAATACATACGGGTAGGCGGGACCCATGAGAATCCAATGACTACAACCACACATACACACGCACACACACACACACACATCACGAAAACATAACAGAATGGAGCACAAGCATACAGACAAATATTTACATCATGACTTATTTAAATCCACCAAAACGAGGGTGGCGTACCAGAAGATCCTCCAGAACCTGGTGGTTCAGCAGGTGTCGACAAACCACATCAAGTGGCAGGCCCCGGGGCAGCAAGTGTCGGACAGTGGGGCAGGCTAGGCAATAGTGCTCTATAGTGTTAGCACGAGGCGCTCGACACAAGCGACACTCAGTGAAGGGAGGCTCACCCTGCATCCCAGCAACCTGCCACGGTGGCCGGTAGCCAAGCCTCAAACGAGCAGAGACTACATTGTGCCTCCGAACCATGAGGCCTCGACGACGGTAGGAATATTTGTGACGGCAGACAGACTCGTAGTGGGTGATGGAGATGCTGAAGGCAGGGAGGAGAGCAGCGGAGCGGACTTTAGAGAGGTAACATGTCAGGGAGAGAGGACGTCCAACACCACGAGGAGGCAGATGGCAGGCTTCCTTTGCGAGTCTGTCAACTGTACCATTGTGACGTAAACCTACATGGGATGGCACCCATAAAAATTTGACAGTCAAGTTACGATGACGCAATAAGGCCAAAAACGATAACATCTGCTGAACAACAGTAGAGTGTGTGGGCTGAACACTAGAGAGGGAATGAAGGGCAGGTCTGGAGTCACAAAAAATGGCAGCATTCACTCCACGTTGACAAACAAGACTAACAGCATCCAGAATGGCATACAGTTCACACAATGTTGAGCTAGAGTGGTTACAGAGACGACGGCCAACCCAGCCCCCTGGAGGTGACTCCATGTCAGATGAGAAAACGGCACAACCTGCTGCACCATCCACTTGCAATGAGCCATCAGTGTAGAGGCAGTATGGATCTGTGATGGAGGACGTCACTGTTTCTATGTGTTCCAGAGCCAACTGCTGTTGTAGAGAAGGCAGTTCCGACTTGGAAGTAGGTGTGAAGCTCACATCAGGTGTTGGTAGCATCAACGGAGGGGGCCCTGGGGGACGTCGGCCACCATTATATCTATATTAAGACCACGGAGCACAGAGGAAACAGGCCTTATAAGAGTACGTCCAGCAGGCAGTATGGGAGGGACCGGATAGTTTGGTCTAAGAGAAGTCCTGACTAACTGAAAGTAATGGGGTGAAAGATGTGGGAAATGGAGGCACTTGACAGTGAAGCAAGTAACACTAAAATAAATTCTCACGCTGCATGTTCACTCTCCTGGTCGACATTGGACAGCCGAGAATTATTCTCATTGCTCTATTCTGAAATTTTTCTAAAGTTTCCAGAGTAGCCCTAGGAAGTGGAATCAAAGCAGGGGAAAGTTCATCAACAACTGAACGGATAAAAGCAATATAGATGGTCCTGGCTACTGGGATGGAGATGCCCGAGGAGTTGTTAGTGAGCCATTGAAGTGGTGTAAGTCGGCGCTGGAGACGACCCAATAAGTCCTGGACAATGGGATGGTCTTGAGGTCTGGCAGGGACAATCGGCCAAATATTGACTGGTGCACCCAGGTAGCGATACTGGGAACACATGGGAATGACAGTCCCTCCAATGGTGAACACCAGCCGAGCTTGAGGAAGGCGGCAGGTGAATATTCTGCTCTTATCTGGGGAGACAATAATGCCACAGTGAGAGGAGGACACAGAGAAGGAGTCAAGAAACTGCTGGAGATCCCTTGGTGAGGTAGAATGAACACAGATATCATCAGCATAGCACGTAATTGTAGCTCCAGGAATATTAGGGAGAGAAGTGAGCAGCCGATGCATCAGAATATTAAATAACAATGGGCTGAGAACACCCCCTTGGGGCGTACCAAGATGAAAACTGCGCAAAGGACTGAGCACACCACTGAAAAACACACGGGAGGTCCTGTTACTCAGGTAGCCCCGAATCCACCGTAGTAGATTACCCTTTATCCCAAAGTCAACCAGTTGATCCAAAATGACATCTCTATTAGCAACATCGAAGGCACTTCGAAGTTCAATGAAGGCCACCACACTGTCCCTGGAAAGGCGAGAGTACAGGTCGACTAGGCAGTGATGTGTGCTCCGCTGGGGAAGGAAACCAAACAGCCATGGAGAAAGGCGATCCTGCAGTCTGTACATGAGACGATTGAGTAAGATTCTCTCCATAACCTTACAGAAACAGGAAGTAAGGGAAATAGGCCTGAACTTCGCAGTGCCGGGCTTAGGGATGGGTATTATTGTGCTGCTGGTCCAGGCTCGTGGTACACAACCGTCACGAAGACAAAGATTGTACAGTCGAAGTAGAGGGTTCCCAGGAACTTGTTGAAGTAGGCGCAGCACAGCATAAGTAATACCATCACCACCAGGGGAAGAAGCTCTACGCCGAGAGAGAGCATGGCGCAACTCCTCCTCAGTTATCTCCTCTGCATCATCGTCATCATCTTGTAACAGAGCAGACATTAGACGTAGCCGATGGACAGCAGCACGGGAAGCGAGTGCATCTTGTATGTGGATGGGTAGACTGGCTGGGGTAGATTGTTCTGACCAGGCATCGACAAGTTGTTTGGCATAGTTGGCAGGAGTGTGATGACGAGCAGTGGCCGGTGTCTTTTTAACAACCCGACGGATGAGGTGCTACATAGAAGCCACACTTGTTTGCTGGTTGATGCTGTCCGTGAACCGCTTCCAAGACTCAGTGTGAGCACAATCCTGCAGGGCAACTAAAGCGTCCCTAGACATCTGGTAACGATGGAGTAGGTCAGGGGTTGGGTTGGCTTGAAACAATAGGCCATCACGTTCAGCCTCCTCCTTTGCCTCCTGTATACGTGCATCCAGCGTCCAGGAGTGGGCAGTATGGCGATGCTGGAGGTGTGGCCGGGAGACGTATAGCCTATAAAAGTCTTGAGTAGCAGATACAAGATCAGAGTACAACTGTTCAGCTGATGATATGTCAAATGTAGGGAATACATGGGCCATAAATAAGATGTAAGTCGGGCAATATTTAGGGGGCACAGCAATACGCAAATGAGTGGCTGAAGCACCTGACCCAGCAGTTAGAGAATAATGAAACCGAAGAGCGATGTGATCAGAGAATAAGTCTGGTACGGAGAAGCACTGGACCTGAGATGCTATCAGGCCAGACAAGAGGATGTAATCCAGAGTACCTCCTCGGCAATGAGTGGCACCGCCAGTGTCCCAGCGTGTCAGATGATGCTTGCGGATGTATGAAAGGAGACGAACACCATTACGATTAATAGAGCCAGAACCATCACCCAAATCAGAATGCCGAGCATTAAAATCTCCCATATACACCATACCACGCACTGTTGGAGAAGGAAGAGCCTCAAGAGTGAGTCTAGCTGGGGCAGAATAGACATTACATAGTTGTAGTACTCCATTCCCAGGTAGAACCTCAAATAGCTGAAAGGTCATGTCAGGATCAGTGGAGGTACGGAGAAGGCGATGTGGCAAGGAGCTATGTGTGTAAGTTAGGAGACCATTCCTTGCCAGATGAACATATGGCACATAACCTGAGAGAGGAGGAGCTTGCCCAGCAGTGAGGGGCCGTCCTGGAAATGCTTCCTGGAGAAAAATAACACTGGGATGATGACGAAAAACATAGGCCTTGAGTTGAGTGAGCTTAGCATAACTGGTGATACCACATACATTCCAGGAGATGACATCCAGCTGGCAATCACTAGAGAACTCTGTATTTGGATGTAGAAGTCCGGTGAGTGGGGGCAGATGAGCGACCTGGAGAAGAAGATGGACCAGGAGAAGGGACTAACTCGAAAAGCTTTTCAAGGCGAGATGCAACAGTATCCATCTTTTCGGTAAGGGTAGTGACAGTTGAGATGATGGCCTGCTGAGCCTCGACCAAGGTGGAGAGTTTGGAGTCATTGGCAGCCTGCGCAGCAACCAGCCCATCAATCCTGGCTTCAAGGGCAGAAAAGCGGTTCTCGAGAGCCGTACATCGTGCCATGAGGGTAGTAACAGACTTGCGGAGGGCCAGGTCTGAAGGTGCGGCAGGGCTGGTAGGAGGAGCAGACTGGGGAGGTGGTGGTGGTGGCGGTGATGGAGGCGGAGCAATAGTAGTGACACGAGCCTGGACCTGACGTAGAGTACATCCATGCCACAAGTTAACCCCTGGCTGAAGGCATCGTGGACACTTTCATCGAGACGTATCCTCAGGAGGTAAAGGCTCAGAGGTGGAGGCAGCAGGACGTGATGGTTCACCTCTGACAGGACACGTCTTGGAATCATGGTCGGCGGCACACCATGCACACTTCGGCCTTGCAGAACAGTACCGGGATATATGCCCAACTCCTCAGCACCTGTAGCACCAAGGCTGGTCATTATGAAGTTTCCTCACCTCACACGGGGGAAGGCAGGGGAGGAAATCAAAGGAAATCTCATTTGGAGGTGGATCGGGTTGACTCCAGACAACAACAATTCGTCTAATGGGGGAACCATCTTGGAAAAAACGACGGTCAAAGTACACACCAGGGTATCCCTTAGCAAGTTTCGGGTCAACATAAATAGGAAAACGGGTAAGGATGTAGCTGGGGAACTTACGAGGCCTCTTGGGTGAGTCTTCAAGAATGAGAGGCAGAGATAAAAATTCACCAGCCTTGACTCTATCAATGATGTCTTGACGATTCCTAGAGATGTAGACAAACCGGGAGGTGACAGCAGCCATCTTCACTTCAGCCAGTTCACGCTGCTGTTGACATCAGGCAACCAACGCAACTTTGTGTCCGTAGATGGGTTCCCAGAGAAGGAGAGCTTGACATAGGCATTTCTTGGGGCAAAAGCAGGAAGGTTGGACGAGGGCAAGGAGTTGGTATACAAAGAAGAAACACCATGTTGAGGCAGAGAAGGTACGTCATGCACAGCTGAAGCACCCTTGGCAGTCTTGGCAGCTGGAGGCAAACAGTCCACACCATCGGAATCCTGCAAGGAGTCGGACGAGGCATCAACGGGTCGCTTGGTAGAGGTTGAGGAAGTGGAAGGCTGCAACCTGAGCTGCGGAGTGACCGAGGAGAGGGGGGAGGGTTGCGAGAGGGCAGCTCAGGCCAGTGATCCTCGATAGGAGACTCATCCTCCTCCGACATGGCCAAGTCGGCCTCCAGGCAGGAAGCCACATCCGAATCCGTGCTCTCTATCAGGCCAGGCAAGGCCTAGATGGGAAGCGAACAACTGAACACACACGAACATACACATAGAACCACAATAAAACAAATAAACCACAAACAACAATACCACAAACAGCAAAACCACAAAAAAAACGAGATAGAAAATATAAACAACCCCTATAACACCACAGACACAACAACACACAAACAAGAACGTAGAAACAAGACAAACAACAACACAAACAACAACACAGGCAGAGCGCCAGGAACACGTCTTCACTCCAGGAAGGTTGGGGTGAGACTGTTGGTATAGTTTGGAGGAATCGGTAACCCACCAGTTAACCACTAAGAGAATTTCCCCTTAGGGACTGGTAAAGAGTTGAGACCAGACATGCAAGAATGAATAGGAAAGAGTGATGAGCTTCCCTCTGTTCCTTAGCTGATAAACTTTCCAATAAATAGGTTATTTTTTTACTTTTAATTTACTACAAGAAGCTTATGCACTACTTAATTAAGAGGGTAATTTACATTGGAGTGCCATGATTCCTCCAAATTATGCCAAGAAACAGGACCAGCAGATGAACAAAGATAATGGTGTTCTGTTGCTTGGAATAGTTTGGAGGAATCATTTACTCCAGATTTACTAACGGTATACTTCCCCCTTAAAACAATAACATCACTGTAACAGAATTTGAGGGAAAGAAATTATAGAAAATTAATGAGAGGGAAATGAATCATAGTTCATAATTATGTTTTCCTCATAATTATGTTTTCCCCTCTTTTCCACCCTTCCACCCTTCATCTTCATATCTTCATAACTTAACCACATCTTCCCAACTCAATCACATCTTCACAACTCAATCACACCTTCACAACAACTCAACCACATTTTCACAACTCAATTACATCTTCACAACTCAATCACATTTCGTAACAGAAGATAATAATGTAACCGATTCGATCTGTGTCTCCTAAGTGTAAATAAAAACTTTTCGGGTTTCACAACAGATGCATCCAACCCTCCTCCATCCCCACCCCACCCTACTCCCTTCCCAATGCACCCCAGTCCCCATACCCCTCTTTCCCACACTCTACCTTTTTTCCCTCAAAACAGGTCGTCACTGGAGCCGGTCCCACCAGACACACACACACACACACACACACACACACACACACACGTCCAGGGGTGTATATATAAGGGGACCAAAACACAGTCTTCCGGAGACGTCAACACTGAAGACATACTTACTTACATCCTCTCTCCAACTCTATAGGTGAGACAACTCCAGAAACTCGTGACTTTCTTTTCCACTCTCTCTCTCTCTCTCTCTCTCTCTCTCTCTCTCTCTCTCTCTCTCTCTCTCTCTGTATGTCCTGCTCTATATCTTACATTTTCCGTCCACGTTTTAGTAGTAGTCTAATTCCCAGGACGAGAAATGCCTTACAATATTAATCTTATGCCAAAGTTAAGCCTCAGTTAGTTTAAAGGTAACCAGCAGAGAGTAGCAGCCATTACTGAGTTGGGTCGAGACACATTTGATGCCTTAAGGTGGTAATTCTTTTTTGGTACATTGGAGTGCCTTGATTTCTCCAAAGTATACCAGGAAACAGGACCAGAAGAGCAAAAATAATGGTGTTCTGCTGTTGCTTGGAATAGTTTGGAGGATTCAGCAGTTGCTCCAGATTTACCAACACAAAACTTCCCCCTTAACCCATTATCTATTTCATTCCGGTGGTGGTATTATGTTAGTGTTATGTGTATCTTAGTCTACATAACGCTATAGACAACACTTCTTCCAGTCTTTGTAATCAGTACTGCATAACATTACGTAATCCAATATATCAGCAGGAATATTCTATGGTTATCATCTCTGACTGACCAACACGGACCCTGAGTAATTTTATAATCATGATGTTGACAGATGGCTCGTATGTTGTTGGTGGTGGGTGTGGTGGCGGCCTGTGTGGCGCTGGTGTCGGCAAGTTGTGTCAAGTTCTGCAACCATCCTAATGGGCGACCCGGAAAATATCTGTGTTGTGACGGTAAGTATATAACGCTTCCTTAATGATGTATAAAATGAAGGTTACTTACTATAATTGGGTGTGAAATTTATGGTACATCTATTTTGATATTTTTGAGCAACGGGTCCATGGTTATGTGACTCTGTATAAGTAAATTGAGAATGGAGAATATTATGAAGTACTGGTCCAACATATCGTTTTGAAGGGAGAGATGTCCAAGAGTTAATCAATCACTTTCCTTCCTCAGAGAACCCCGGGAGCTGCCCCCCGGTGCGTGACATATGCCCTAAATTTGCAGCTGCAGCAGATTACGAAAGCAGGGTAAGTTCACCACTCCGTCCATCAGATACTCAACATATGTCATGGGTGGTGAGGTGAAGTGAAGGGATATCTGGCTGATTCCTCTACGTAAATTATGTCAGGATATGCAATCTTAACTCAGTAGGCGAGTGTGAGATCTGTTATGTTGTATATATAGTTGGATGGGAGAGATCAAAAGCAACATAAAATCATCAGTAGCCTACAATCATATATTGCATAGTCGACATAGTTATGATTTACTGAAGACCTATAGAGGCAAGTGGGGACACCAAAAGTAGTATATCCACTAATGTACTTACAGTAAAGAGCTTGTTTGTTAAGGCAGGAATCTGTTGTTTGGTAAAGTTATGTATGACCAATAGTGATTCCTCCAAATTATGCCACGAAACAGATCCCCTACTAGTAACATGCACTGGGGTCGTCTGTCTCCTGGTATAGTTTGGAGGAATCAGTAGCCTTCCAATTTACCAACAAGAAGTTCCTCCCTTATAATAATGGGCACCTCTCTCTCTCTCTCTCTCCCTCAGCCATGCACCTTTGACCCTGAGTGTGGGACATTCGAGAAGTGCTGCTTTGACATCTGTGAAAGTAGGTCTATCTGCAAGTCACCTCTGTAGGACGTCAGGAGGCGCTATAGGAAGCCTCACTCACTGACACATACACGCTCAAGTTGACAAGATGAGAGTTCGATATGTTCAAAAGGACTCAAGAAAGTGAAGGGGGCTCTCTTAATTAATATGCATGCATGTCTCCAACACACACACACACATACACTGGTTCCATACTTCAAATGGTTGTAACACACACACACACACATACACACACACGTTTCATACTTCAGATGGTTGTAACAAGCGAGTATGTGCTGTATGACATCATGTGTAAAACTTAACTATAACTATTGTTATTAGGTTTGTTGCTGTTATACCTGAATAAATAAACATTCTGTCTGATATCTACGTGTTTACCTCTCAACTGCGTGGGTTCCTCTTATTAGATTCTGGCAAGGTAAGTAAGGTTGAGGTATAAACAAAAAATAAAATAAAAACACACAAAAAAGTTCGACAGAGCATATTTGTGCCATTTTAATACACAGATCCTCAAGGAAAGGAAAATCTTAGTGTGATATCTTAATCATTGGCATATTTAATGTCTGGTTTGTATTGAGACATCATGAGAGCTGTCAAATGTGGTGGTAGGATCTCTGACTTCTTTTCCTTGCCAACTGCATAGAGTTTGACAGGGGTGTGTGTGTCCTTGTCCCCACACTTTTCAATGTCTATATTACCTGTGTGTTTGGTTTCGGCTGTGGAGTATAGTTTCTGCAAGGCATCCATCGGCTATCATAAGATGTCAAATCTGGACTTTGCCGATGATAATGCATAGTAATGTTGAGACACTGGAGATTGCTGTGATTACCGTCCAAGCATTACACGAGAAGGATAAGGATGGTATTATCAAACTTTCTCTTCGACGAAACAACTTTTCGTCGATAACTCCCATTGTAATATAATGGGTGTCACGAACTCACTTAGTAGTAACATCTGTCTCTCTCTCTCTCTCTCTCTCTCTCTCTCTCTCTCTCTCTCTCTCTGTCTCTGAAATAATCCTTGTCATGTCGTGTGGGGATTCGTATTCTGAAGATTTTGAATAATACACCGTGTTTGAATCTCTTATGGTGTAACTAGTTTTTTACCTGATAGTTTTTATGAGATTTTTCAAACTTTTCCTAGTTGCATTGCTCCCTCCGTTACCTTTCCTACAATCCGCCCTGCAGCATCTAAACCAGTTCCCACCCTCGCCACCAAGGCACCAAGGCCAGTCTTTGGACGGTATAATAATTAAGGGATGGGGTGAGTAGTGATGTCTCAGTGGTCAGCAAAACTTCAACACAAAAAACATCCCTTTCTCTTCACTTCTCTGCAGACTCGAGGTGAGAGACTCTAGCTATAATCCCTTTGTCATAACTTATTGGGCTCCTTCTTACGTTTATTATTTTCCCCGTTATGATAAAATATATCAGCTATTTTTTATAACTCCACTGACGAGAGGAACTTTTCTATAACATTTTCTGGTGTTAAGGAGTGAATCTGTTATGACCGAACAGATAATCTTTTCCCATATTTATAACCAATAGTCTGGGATAGTTTGGAGGACTCAGTACCCCTCCAGTCAACGTACAACAAACAGACAGCCCCCTGAAACTATATAAAAACAACTGGAAAGAGATCATTGAACGTATACCTCTCGAATGATATAAAAAAAGAAAGAAATTGGAAAAGCAAACCCTATAAACATGCACTCCCTCTGAAAGGCTACTCTTTTCCTCCGACGTGATACCGTATAAAGAAAGATACAAGTGATGAGTATTATATTAGAGTATTTCTGTATGTTGTTGACAGATGGCTCGCATGTTGCTGGTGGTGACTGTGGCGGCGGTCTGTGTGGCACTGGCGTCGGCAAGTTGTGTCAGTTTCTGCCAGGATCTTAACCAATGAGGTATGGGGTACAACCATTGCGCACTGGTTACCGTCAAGATTTGGGAAGTTTTTTACAAAGCACCTCGGTGACGCTTACCTCCCTATCTTTTAATAATTATTTTATTTTTATAGAGGCTGGAGGTGGAGCTAAAGGGGGAGGCGGTGTGGGGGCACAGTAGGTTCTCCTACATATAGGTTTGAATTTCCTTTTTAATAATTCTAGGAACAAAATTATTTTAAAATTATAATTGTAATTATTTTTAAAAATGTTAATTGTACAAATTTTTGTTTCTTTTATCGGTTTTTTATTAGTATCTAGTGTTTTAATTATTTTTAATATTTTAATATTTTTAATAGTGTTAGAGACAATTATTTTTACACTATAATTGTAATTTATTTTTAAAAGTGTTAATTGTGCATATTTTTTTTATCTTTTAACTGTCTATTATTATTATTTAGTGTTTTGTGAAAGGGCTTGACAATCTTGATGGCCCGTATCCCTCCGGGGATGAGCGCATACAGATAAATATTTACATTATGACCTATTTAAATCCACCAAAACGAGGGTGGCGTACCAGAAGTTCCTCCAAAACCTGGTGGTTCAGCAGGTGTCGACAAACCACATCAAGTAACAGGCCCCGGGGCAGCAAGTGTCGGACAGTGGGGCAGGCAAGGCAATAGTCCTCTATAGTGTTAGCACGAGGCGCTTGGCACAAGCGACACTCAGTGAAGGGAGGCTCACCCTGCATCCCAGCAACCTGCCACGGTGGCCGGTAGCCAAGCCTCAAACGAGCAGAGACTACATTGTGCCTCCGAACCATGAGGTCTCGACGACGGTAGAAATATTTGTAATGGCAGACAGACTCGTAATCTGTGATGGAGATGTTGAAGGGCCTCTCTGCATCCCTGCGTCGCCGTACAGGGAGGAGATCGGCGGAGCGGACTTTAGAGAGGTAACATGTCAGGGAGAGAGGACGTCCAACACCACGAGGAGGCAGATGGCAGGCTTCCTTTGCGAGTCTGTCAACTGTACCATTGTGACGTAAACCTACATGGGATGGCACCCATAAAAATTTGACAGTCAAGTTACGATGACGCAATAAGGCCAAAAACGATAAAATCTGCTGAACAACAGTAGAGTGTGTGGGCTGAACACTAGAGAGGGAATGAAGGGCAGGTCTGGAGTCACAAAAAATGGCAGCATTCACTCCACGTTGACAAACAAGACTAACAGCATCCAGAATGGCATACAGTTCACACAATTTTGAGCTAGAGTGGTTACAGAGACGACGGCCAACCCAGCCCCCTGGAGGAGACTCCATGTCAGGTGAGAAAACGGCACAACCTGCTGCACCATCCACTTGCAATGAGCCATCAGTGTAGAGGCAGTATGGATCTGTGATTGGGGACGTCACAGTTTCTATGTGTTCCAGAGCCAACTGCCGCTGTAGAGAAGGCAGTTCCGACTTGGAAGTAGGTGTGAAGCTCACATCAGCTGTTGGTAGCATCCACTGAGGGGGCCCTGGGAGGACGTCTGCCACCATTATATCTATATTAAGACTACGGAGCATAGAGGAAACAGACCTTATAAGAGTATGTCCAGCAGGCAGTATGGGAGGGACCGGGTAGTTTGGTCTAAGAGAAGTCCTGACTAACTGAGAGTAATGGGGTGAAAGATGTGGGAAATGGAGGCACTTGACAGTGAAGCAAGTAACATTACAATAAATTCTCTCCACTAACGGGAGAAGACGCAACTCACGCTGCATGTTCACTATCCTGGTTGACATTGGACAAATGAGAATTATTCTCATTGCTCTATTCTGAAATTTTTCTAAAGTTTCAAGAGTAGCCCTGGGAAGTTGAATCAGAGCAGGGGAGAGGTAATCAACAACTGAACGGATTAAATCAATATAGATAGTCCTGGCTACTGGGATGGAGATGCCCGAGGAGTTGTTAGTGAGCCATTGAAGTGGCGTAAGTCGGCGCTGGAGACGACCCAATAAGTCCTGGACAATGGGATGGTCTTGAGGTCTGGCAGGGACAATCGGCCAAATATTGACTGGTGCGCCTAGGTAGCGATACTGGGAACACATGGGAATGACAGTCCTTCCAATGGTGAACACCAGCCGAGCTTGAGGAAGGCGGCAGGTGAATATTCTGCTCTTATCTGGGGAGACAATAATGCCACAGTGAGAGGAGGACACAGAGAAGGAGTCAAGAAACCGCTGGAGATCCCTTGGTGAGGTAGAATGAACACAGATATCATCAGCATAGCACGTAATTGTAGCTCCAGGAATATCAGGGAGAGAAGTGAGCAGCCGATGCATTAGAATATTAAATAACAATGGGCTGAGAACACCCCCTTGAGGCGTACCAAGATGAAAACTGCGCAAAGGACTGAGCGCACCACTGAAAAACACACGGGAGGTCCTGTTACTCAGGTAGCCCCGAATCCACCGTAATAGATTACCCTTTATCCCAAAGTCAACCAGTTGATCCAAAATGACGTCTCTATTAGCAACATGGAAGGCACTTCGAAGGTCAATGAAGGCCACCAGACTGTCCCTGTTAAGGCGAGTGTACAGGTCGACTAAGCAGTGGTGTATGCTCCGCTGGGAAAGGAAACCAAACAGCCATGGAGAAAGGCGATCTTGCAGTCTGTACATGAGACGATTGAGTAAGATTCTCTCCATAACCTTACAAAAACAGGAAGTAAGGGAAATAGGCCTGAACTTCGCAGTGCCGGGCTTAGGGATGGGTATTATTGTGCTGCTGGTCCAGGCTCGTGGTACACAACCATCACGAAAACAAAGATTGTACAGTAGAAGTAGAAGGTTCCCAGGAACTTGTTGAAGTAGGCACAGCACAGCATAAGTAATACCATCATCACCAGGGGAAGAAGCTCTACCCCGAGAGAGAGCACGTCGCAACTCCTCCTCAGTTATCTTCTCTGCATCATCGTCATCATCTTGCAACAGAGCAGACATTAGACGTAGCCGATGGACAGCAGCACGGGAAGTGAGTGTATCTTGTATGTGGATGGGTAGACTGGCTGGGGTAGATTGTTCTGACCAGGCATCGACAAGTTGTTGGGCATAGTCGGCAGGAGTGTGATGACGAGTAGTGGTTGGTGTCTTTTTAACAACCCGACGGATGAGGTGCCACATAGAAGCCACACTTGTTTGCTGGTTGATGCTGTCCGTGAACCACTGCCAAGACTCAGTGTGAGCACACTCCTGCAGGGCAACTAAAGCGTCCCTAGACATCTGGTAACGATGGAGCAGGTCAGGGGTTGGGTTGGCTTGAAACAATATGCCATCACGTTCAGCCTCCTCCTTTGCCTCCTGTATACGTGCATCCAGCGTCCAGGATTGGGCAGTATGGCGATGCTGGAGGTGTGGCCGGAAGATGTATAGCCTATAAAAGTCATGAGTAGCAGATACAAGATCAGAGTACAACTGTTCAGCGATATGTCAAATGTAGGGAATACATGGGCCATGAATAAGATGTAAGTCGGGCAATATTTAGGGGGCACAGCAATACGCAAACGAGTGGCTGAAGCACTTGACCCAGCAGTTAGAGAATAATGAAACCGAAGAGCGATGTGATCAGAGAATAAGTCTGGCACGGAGGAGCACAGGACCTGAGATGCTATCAGGCCAGATGAGAGGATGTAATCCAGAGTACCTCCCCGGCAATGAGTGGCACCGCCAGTGTCCCAGCGTGTCAGATGATGCTTGCGGATGTATGAAAGGAGACGAACACCATTACGATTAATAGAGCCAGAACCATCACCCAAATCAGAATGCCGAGCATTAAAATCTCCCATATACACCATACCACGCACTGTTGGAGAAGGAAGAGCCTCAAGAGTGAGTCTAGCTGGGGCAGAATAGACATTACATAGTTGTAGTACTCCATTCCCAGGTAGAACCTCAAATAGCTGAAAGGTCATGTCAGGATCAGTGGAGGTACGGAGAAGGCGATGTGGCAAGGAGCTATGTGTGTAAGTTAGGAGACCATTCCTTGCTAGATGAACATATGACACATAACCTGACAGAGGAGGAGCTTGCCCAGCAGCGAGCGGCCATCCTGGAAATGCTTCCTGGAGAAAAATATCACTGGGATGATGACGAAAAACATAGGCCTTGAGTTGAGTGAGCTTAGCATAACTAGTGATACCACATACATTCCAGGAGATGACATCCAGCCGGCAATCACTAGCGAACTCTGTATTTGGAGGTAGAAGTCCGGTGAGTGGGGGCAGATGAGCGACCTGGAGAAAAAGAAGGACCAGGAGAAGGGACTGACTCGAAAAGCTTTTCAAGGCGAGATGCAACAGTATCCATCTTTTCGGTAAGGGTAGTGACAGTTGAGATGATGGCCTGCTGAGCCTCGACCAAGGTGGAGAGTTTGGAGTCATTGGCAGCCTGTGCGGCAACCAGCCCATCAATCCTGGCTTCAAGGGCAGAAAAGCAGTTCTCGAGAGCCGTACATCGTGCCATGAGGGTAGCAACAGACTTGCAGAGGGCCAGGTCTGGAGGTGAGGCAGGGCTGGTAGGAGGAGCAGACTGGGGAGGTGGTGGTGGTGGTGGTGGTGAAGGCGGAGCAATAGTAGTGACACGAGCCTGGACCTGACGTCGAGTACATCCATGCCACACGTTAACCCCTGGCTGAAGGCTTCGTGGACACTTCCATCGAGACGTATCCTCAGGAGGTGAAGGCTCAGAGGTGGAGGCAGCAGGACATGATGGTTCACCTCTGACAGGACACGTCTTGGAATCATGGTCGGCGGCACACCATGCACACTTCGGCCTTGCAGAACAGTATCGGGAGATATGCCCAACTCCTCAGCACCTGTAGCACCAAGGCTGGTCATTATGAAGTTTCCTCACCTCACACGGTGGAAGGCAGGGGAGGAAATCAAAGGAAATCTCATTTGGAGGTGGATTGGGTTGACTCCAGACAACAACAATACGGCTAATGGGGGAACCATCTTGGAAAAAACGACGGGCAAAGTACACACCAGGGTATCCCTTAGCAAGTTTCGGGTCAACATCAATAGGAAAACGGGTAAGGATGTAGCTGGGGAACTTACGAGGCCTCTCGGTTGAGTCTTCAAGAATGAGAGGCAGAGACAAAAATTCACCAGCCTTGACTCTATCAATGATGTCCTGACGATTCCTAGAGATGTAGACAAACCGGGAGGTGACAGCAGCCATCTTCACTTCAGCCAGTTCACGCTGCAGCTGGAGGGCCCTGTTGACATCAGACAACCAATGCAACTTTGTGTCCGTAGATGGGTTCCAAGAGAAGGAGAGCTTGACATAGGCATTTCTTGGAGCAAAAGCAGGAAGGTTGGACGAGGGCAAGGAGTTGGTATACAAAGAAGAAACACCACGTTGAGGCAGAGAAGGTATGTCATGCACAGCTGAAGCACCCTTGGCAGTCTTGGCAGCCGGAGGCAAACAGTCCACACCATCGGAATCCTGCAAGGAGTCGGACGAGGCATCAACGGGTCGCTTGGTAGAGGTTGAGGAGGTGGAAGGCTGCAACCTGAGCTGCAGAGTGACCGAGGAGAGGGGGGAGGGTTGCGAGAGGGCAGCTCAGGCCAGTGATCCTCGATAGGAGACTCATCCTCCTCCGACATGGCCAAGTCGGCCTCCAGGCAGGAAGCCATATCCGAATCCGTGCTCTCTATCAGGCCAGGCAAGGCCTAGATGGGAAGCGAACAACTGAACACACACGAACATACACACACAGAACCACAATAAAACAAATAAACCACAAACAACAATACCACAAACAGCAAAACCACAAAAAAAAACAAGATAGAAAATATACACAACCCCTATAACACCACAGATACAACAACACACAAACTAGACAAACAACAACACAAACAACAACACAGGCAAAGCGCCAGGAACACGTCTTCACTCCAGGAAGGTTGGGGTGAGACTGTTGGTATAGTTTGGAGGAATCGGTAACCCACCAGTTCACCACCAAGAGAATTTCCCCTTAGGGACTGGTAAAGAGTTGAGACCAGACATGCAAGAATGAATAGGAAAGAGTGATGAGCTTCCCTCTGTTCCTTAGCTGATAAACTTTCCAATAAATAGGTTATTTTTTTACTTTTAATTTACTACAAGAAGCTTATGCACTACTTAATTAAGAGGGTAATTTACATTGGAGTGCCATGATTCCTCCAAATTATGCCAAGAAACAGGACCAGCAGATGAACAAAGATAATGGTGTTCTGTTGCTTGGAATAGTTTGGAGGAATCATTTACTCCAGATTTACTAACGGTATACTTCCCCCTTAAAACAATAACATCACTGTAACAGAATTTGAGGGAAAGAAATTATAGAAAATTAATGAGAGGGAAATGAATCATAGTTCATAATTATGTTTTCCTCATAATTATGTTTTCCCCTCTTTTCCACCCTTCCACCCTTCATCTTCATATCTTCATAACTTAACCACATCTTCCCAACTCAATCACATCTTCACAACTCAATCACACCTTCACAACAACTCAACCACATTTTCACAACTCAATTACATCTTCACAACTCAATCACATTTCGTAACAGAAGATAATAATGTAACCGATTCGATCTGTGTCTCCTAAGTGTAAATAAAAACTTTTCGGGTTTCACAACAGATGCATCCAACCCTCCTCCATCCCCACCCCACCCTACTCCCTTCCCAATGCACCCCAGTCCCCATACCCCTCTTTCCCACACTCTACCTTTTTTCCCTCAAAACAGGTCGTCACTGGAGCCGGTCCCACCAGACACACACACACACACACACACACACACGTCCAGGGGTGTATATATAAGGGGACCAAAACACAGTCTTCCGGAGACGTCAACACTGAAGACATACTTACTTACATCCTCTCTCCAACTCTATAGGTGAGACAACTCCAGAAACTCGTGACTTTCTTTTCCACTCTCTCTCTCTCTCTCTCTCTCTCTCTCTCTCTCTCTCTCTCTGTATGTCCTGCTCTATATCTTACATTTTCCGTCCACGTTTTAGTAGTAGTCTAATTCCCAGGACGAGAAATGCCTTACAATATTAATCTTATGCCAAAGTTAAGCCTCAGTTAGTTTAAAGGTAACCAGCAGAGAGTAGCAGCCATTACTGAGTTGGGTCGAGACACATTTGATGCCTTAAGGTGGTAATTCTTTTTTGGTACATTGGAGTGCCTTGATTCCTCCAAAGCATACCAGGAAACAGGACCAGAAGAGCAAAAATAATGGTGTTCTGCTGTTGCTTGGAATAGTTTGGAGGATTCAGCAGTTGCTCCAGATTTACCAACACAAAACTTCCCCCTTAACCCATTATCTATTTCATTCCGGTGGTGGTATTATTTTAGTGTTATGTGTATCTTAGTCTACATAACGCTATAGACAACACTTCTTCCAGTCTTTGTAATCAGTACTGCATAACATTACGTAATCCAATATATCAGCAGGAATATTCTATGGTTATCATCTCTGACTGACCAACACGGACCCTGAGTAATTTTATAATCATGATGTTGACAGATGGCTCGTATGTTGTTGGTGGTGGGTGTGGTGGCGGCCTGTGTGGCGCTGGTGTCGGCAAGTTGTGTCAAGTTCTGCAACCATCCTAATGGGCGACCCGGAAAATATCTGTGTTGTGACGGTAAGTATATAATGCTTCCTTATTGCTGTATAAAATGAAGGTTACTTACTATAATTGGGTGTGAAATTTATGGTACATCTATTTTGATATTTTTGAGCAACGGGTCCATGGTTATGTGACTCTGTATAAGTAAATTGAGAATGGAGAATATTATGAAGTACTGGTCCAACATATCGTTTTGAAGGGAGAGATGTACAAGAGTTAATCAATCACTTTCCTTCCTCAGAGAACCCCGGGAGCTGCCCCCCGGTGCGTGACATATGCCCTAAATTTGCAGCTGCAGCAGATTACGAAAGCAGGGTAAGTTCACCACTCCGTCCATCAGATACTCAACATATGTCATGGGTGGTGAGGTGAAGTGAAGGGATATCTGGCTGATTCCTCTACGTAAATTATGTCAGGATATGGAATCTTATCTCAGTAGGCGAGTGTGAGATCTGTTATGTTGTATATAGAGTTGGATGGGAGAGATCAAAAGCAACATAAAATCATCAGTAGCCTACAATCATATATTGCATAGTCGACATAGTTATGATTTACTGAAGACCTATAGAGGCAAGTGGGGACACCAAGAGTAGTATATCCACTAATGTACTTACAGTAAAGAGCTTGTTTGTTAAGGCAGGAATCTGTTGTTTGGTAAAGTTATGTATGACCAATAGTGATTCCTCCAAATTATGCCACGAAACAGATCCCCTACTAGTAACATGCACTGGGGTCGTCTGTCTCCTGGTATAGTTTGGAGGAATCAGTAGCCTTCCAATTTACCAACAAGAAGTTCCTCCCTTATAATAATGGGCACCTCTCTCTCTCTCTCTCCCTCAGCCATGCACCTTTGACCCTGAGTGTGGGACATTCGAGAAGTGCTGCTTTGACATCTGTGAAAGTAGGTCTATCTGTAAGTCACCTCTGTAGGACGTCAGGAGGTGCTATAGGAAGCCTCACTCACTGACACATACACGCTCAAGTTGACAAGATGAGAGTTCGATATGTTCAAAAGGACTCAAGAAAGTGAAGGGGGCTCTCTTAATTAATATGCATGCATGTCTCCAACACACACACACACATACACTGGTTCCATACTTCAAATGGTTGTAACACACACACACACACACATACACACACACGTTTCATACTTCAGATGGTTGTAACAAGCGAGTATGTGCTGTATGACATCATGTGTAAAACTTAACTATAACTATTGTTTTTAGGTTTGTTGCTGTTATACCTGAATAAATAAACATTCTGTCTGATATCTACGTGTTTACCTCTCAACTGCGTGGGTTCCTCTTATTAGATTCTGGCAAGGTAAGTAAGGTTGAGGTATAAACAAAAAATAAAATAAAAACACACACAAAAGTTCGACAGAGCATATTTGTGCCATTTTAATACACAGATCCTCAAGGAAAGGGAAATCTTAGTGTGATATCTTAATCATTGGCATATTTAATGTCTGGTTTGTATTGAGACATCATGAGAGCTGTCAAATGTGGTGGTAGGATCTCTGACTTCTTTTCCTTGCCAACTGCATAGAGTTTGACAGGGGTGTGTGTGTCCTTGTCCCCACACTTTTCAATGTCTATATTACCTGTGTGTTTGGTTTCGGCTGTGGAGTATAGTTTCTGCAAGGCATCCATCGGCTATCATAAGATGTCAGATCTGGACTTTGCAGATGATAATGCATAGTAATGTTGAGACACTGGAGATTGCTGTGATTACCGTCCAAGCATTACACGAGAAGGATAAGGATGGTATTATCAAACTTTCTCTTCGACGAAACAACTTTTCGTCGATAACTCCCATTGTAATATAATGGGTGTCACGAACTCACTCAGTAGTAACATCTGTCTCTCTCTCTCTCTCTCTCTCTCTCTGAAATAATCCTTGTCATGTCGTGTGGGGATTCGTATTCTGAAGATCTTGAATAATACACCGTGTTTGAATCTCTTATGGTGTAACTAGTTTTTTACCTGATAGTTTTTATGAGATTTTTCAAACTTTTCCTAGTTGCATTGCTCCCTCCGTTACCTTTCCTACAATCCGCCCTGCAGCATCTAAACCAGTTCCCACCCTCGCCACCAAGGCACCAAGGCCAGTCTTTGGACGGTATAATAATTAAGGGATGGGGTGAGTAGTGATGTCTCAGTAGTCAGCAAAACTTCAACACAAAAAACATCCCTTTCTCTTCACTTCTCTTCACTACTCTGCAGACTTGAGGTGAGAGACTCTAGCTATAATCCCTTTGTCATAACTTATTGGGCTCCTTCTTACGTTTATTATTTTCCCCGTTATGATAAAATATATCAGCTATTTTTTATAACTCCACTGACGAGAGGAACTTTTCTATAAAATTTTCTGGTATTAAGGAGTGAATCTGTTATGACCGAACAGATAATCTTTTCCCATATTTATAACCAATAGTCTGGGATAGTTTGGAGGACTCAGTACCCCTCCAGTCAACGTACAACAAACAGACAGCCCCCTGAAACTATATAAAAACAACTGGAAAGAGATCATTGAACGTATACCTCTCGAATGATATAAAAAAAGAAAGAAATTGGAAAAGCAAACCCTATAAACATGCACTCCCTCTGAAAGGCTACTCGTTTCCTCCGACGTGATACCGTATAAAGAAAGATACAAGTGATGAGTATTATATTAGAGTATTTCTGTATGTTGTTGACAGATGGCTCGCATGTTGCTGGTGGTGACTGTGGCGGCGGTCTGTGTGGCACTGGTGTCGGCAAGTTGTGTCAGTTTCTGCCAGGATCCTGATAGACCTCGGGGAAAAAATATCTGTGTTGTGACGGTAAGTATAAAAGGTCCCCATACTGTGTTGTGACGGTAAGTATAAAAGGTGCCATACTGTGTTGTGACGGTAAATATAAAAGGTTACCATACTGTGTTGTGACGGTAAATATAAAAGGTCCCCCTCTATACTGTGTTGTGACGGTAAGTATAAAAGGTCCCCATACTATGTTGTGATGGTAAATATAAAAGGTCCCCATACTGTGTTGTGACGGTAAGTATAAAAGGTCCCCATACTGTGTTGTGACGGTAAGTATAAAAGGTTCCCATACTGTGTTGTGACGGTAAGTATAAAAGGTCCCCATACTGTGTTGTGACGGTAAGTATAAAAGGTTCCCATACTGTGTTGTGATGGTAAGTATAAAAGGTCCCCATACTGTGTTGTGACGGTAAGTATAAAAGGTGCCCATACTGTGTTGTGACGGTAAATATAAAAGGTCCCCCTCCTTCTGTGTTGTGACGGTAAGTATTGGAGGCTTCTGATCCTCCTGAATTTGCCACGAAACAAGTTTCTTACATATAGGTCGTATTTTGTGACAATATTTGAAGGACTCAATAACCTCCAATATTTAATGCAACCAAACCTAGCCTTTATATACAATAGCCTACTATACCGTATTTTTATGTACAAGCACACACGTGGGACACTCCAGTAATGGTTTGTAGCAACGAACACTACATGCAAACCTCTGGGTAGAAAGTTGGGTTCATAACTGTACATACATTGACTCTCTCGCTTGCTGGTGACTCGAGTTGGTGTCAGACTTCCAGCAGAATTATAAGTTTTGAACACAGAGGACTGCAGCCCCGATATTCTCATAGTTTTACACGATTAAGGTATATTCAAATTTGTTACTAGATCATATTTCTGTATATGTATGATACGAGACTAGCTGAGTTAATGTACAATTCCATTATATATTATATATATTCAATTTGTAGATGTGTTCATGACATTTTCTTCCTCTTGGATTATGAATTAAGAACAAGAGCAGGTGTGGGTAAAGCGAAGATGGTGCATGGAAGCTGATGAATACTGAATACACTTCCAATTATAGTCTTATTGTTCACATACATACATACATACTGTACATACAGCCTTGGCGATGGTTTGTTGTCACTATCTCTTGTTGGTTTGCTATTGCTAGTGTTTATATTGGCCATAAGTACTCTGAATTTACTTTAGGTTTGAGGTTTTTCTTATTCTTCGTTAAGGTAAGTACAGTTGGACACAGCAATTCGTGGTACAGCCCAAGTGAAAGATGGTCAATTTCTCCCAATATCAAGTTCCTTAGTGCCAAATAGGAGACATCAGGCTGAACTTCCTGAAGGAGAAGCTTTGCGCAGTGTCAGTATCTTAACCAATGAGGTATGGGGTACAACCATTGCGCACTGGTTACCGTCAAGATTTGGGAAGTTTTTTACAAAGCACCTCGGTGACGCTTACCTCCCTATTTTTCAATTATTATTTTATTTTTATAGAGGCTGGAGGTGGAGCTGAAGGGGGAGGCGGTGTGGGGGCACAGTAGGTTCCCCCACATATAGGTTCGAATTTCCTTTTTAATAATTCTAGGAACAAAATTATTTTTAAATTATAATTGTAATTATTTTTAAAAGTGTTAATTGTGCAAATTTTTGTTTCTTTTATCGGTCTTTTATTAGTATCTAGTGTTTGAATTATTTTTAATATTTTAATATTTTTAATAGTGTTAGAGACAATTATTTTTAAACTATAATTGTAATTTATTTTCAAAAGTGATAAGTGTGCATATTTTTTTTGATCTTATATCTGTCTTTTATTATCAATTAGTGTTTTGTAAAAGGGCTTGACAATCTTGATGGTTCGTGTCCCTCCGGGGATGAGCGCTGCGTTGGCCTTGCCAGCCACCAGCGGCCCCCCAGTGGGGGGATGGACGGCTGTAGCTAGTGGCGGGGAGGAGTCTCCAGTCTGCCCTGTGGGGGGCAGGAAAGGGGATGAATGCTTGAGAGTAGTAGCGATCAATGTAAATGGAATGGTGAATGAGGTGAAAAGGAGAGAGAGATAGTGGAGTGTGCTAGAAGGAGTAGAATAGATGTGTGTGGGGTGACCAAGATGCATATGAAAGGATGGAGGGTAGAAGAGTGGAAGAGTGTAGAGATGGAAGGAAGAGTAAGTTGTGGGAAGGAATGGAAGGAGGCGTGATATGGATGTGACGGTGATGTGAGAATGATAGATAATGTAATTTTATAATATGACAATTACAACTTACCTTGCCCGGTTAATTTATGATCTTCGTTGGTTGGCTGCAGCGAAGAGAGTACTCAGGGTTAACTCCCCGTTTTTAGGCCTCAAGCACCACGCACATAATAAATTTTTATGTTAAGGGTTCTTCCCGATATATATGTATTTATATAGATAACAAATCTACTGGTGCATTTAAACAACCAATTGCAAATTTTCTATATTTATTCAACTCCAGTATGCCAACATGAATAAATTAATTTCACACACACACACACACTCACGCCACGCTAACTAGCTACTCGCTCTCGCTACGTCTCGTTCGTATACGTGACGATAGTCTAGGTTACGTTAACACTTGTAGTAATTCTATCAATTGTTACGCGAGTTGGAATATTTCTTAATGTCTCACACTTGGGAATAATTTAGAGTCTCACAACACACTCGTAATTTTCAAAGATCCAGCTCCCTTACCTTAATTCAGTCACTGAACCAGCGTCAATGCAACTAGTCAGTATACAACTGTAAAGCCTTGTGAATCGCGTAATATACAACGAATTCGGCGTTTACGTTGACCACTCCCCACTGCACACGTGGAGGATTGATCTAGGTAAGGGAAGCTGACGAACGAGTGTGTCCTTCCTTCAAGTGTCCTGTTCCAACTGACCTAATTCTTCCTCCTTAACTGGTTCAAAATTTCTCTGACTCCTCCTCCTATTTTTGTTCGTTTCTCCTAATTGGCTACGATTTACATTGTACCCTCTCATTCCTTAGTTATACCTGCAATTGCAATTTACCTATGGCGTGCTAATAATTCCCAATGATTTCCCTCCACTTCACGATCATTTGCAATACCATAAGTTACCCTGGTAGCATAATTTATCAATACAAGATGTACTTAATGTACGAACACCTATATGACTGAATGTGACAAATTCAGTTGAAACCCAGCCTTCCTGACCCTTTTCTAATTACCTGGTCTATTTTCGGATACTACCAGCGGATTAAGACTACCTGCAGATTAACCCGCACCCATCTCCTTTGTCTCAGGAATGGAATATTCCAGAACCTTCTCTAGAACATTCTCCAGTATGGAATTTTCCACTCTCTGTAATTCAAATTACGTCACGAGTATTATGTCTGACTCGTGACATTCGCCCACACAAAGAGACATTGCTCTATGCAATGTTTAATAGATTCGTGAAGTGGTAACAACGCCTTTGCATGTATAACTATTACAATAACAATTCATCCACACTTCACTTATTCTTGTATGTGTCAATTACTATCACCAGTTACGTGTTCATTTTTGCCAATGAGTGGAAAACTCCCAACAGTTACTTTAGCTTTTCAATCTTAGGAAGAAACTCCGAGACAAGAATGAATGTACCTGGTAATTTCTGCTCAGTACAATTTGTACACATTTAAGCAATATATAAGTGTGGTGTATGTAATGCATTGTGTATTTGTTACATAATATGTAGGAAATGCAACAATATCTCTGGAAGGCAATACATATATTAGTGAATTATCCGAGCCTTGGATCAGAGTAAACCGCTAGAATCTGTGTCTTGGATAAGGTTACACAAAATAATGCAATAATATTCTGGAAGGCAATATATTGTTAGTAAATTATCCGAGCCTGGGATCAGAGTAAACCGCTAGAATCCGTGTCTTGGATAAGTTGCACAAAATACAATACATATAACATCGGATTTTCCCAACACCCTAGGAACCCCCTTGATCTGAGTCGCATAAGACTCGTGCTCGTTGCGCTCGGAGAGGTAACCATTAACGAGCAATTCGACCCGGAGGATACTTCTGCCGGTCGATCTTCGCATGAATATTTACTCGGTTAACACTAATTAACGAGCAATTTGACCCGGAGGATAATTCTGCCGGTCGATCTTCGCATGATACCAACTGCTTCCATGTCATTAATTTCCTTACGTACTGTATCAATCAGCCGTACAGGAATAGTATATGGTTTCACCCTCACTGGTGTGTCGCTCGTAAGCTGAATCTCATGACAGGCTACGTTGGCAACAGCAGGCCTGTCAGAGAACACACGTGAATATTTTGCCAGTACCGCATTGACTCTTGCAAGTTGGTCTGGTCTTAAATTCTCCGAAACGGAGACCTCAGCCACTGTCTCACCTTGACGAGCTTCAGCCGTCTGGGAGTATATCCCTCGTCACCCTCGGGAATTACCACAGCAGCGCTAACCATGTCTACTGCTGGGGAAAAATGACCACGGACTAGACTTAACACTTCACTCTGTTCTGAGGTGATGTTACAACAGCCTGCCCCAAATGTGGTAACAATGGAAGTACACCCCTGTTGGGTGGTGTAATATTCCTTAAGCATATTAATATGGAACCGCTTGGCTTCACCTTTGATTTTAACTATGTAGTTAAGGTCATTCACCTTCTTGACTACTTCAAAGGGACCCTTCCACTGAGCCAACAACTTATTATGAGCTGTTGGTAACAGAACGAGACACTTCCCCCCTACCTGTAGCGTTCGGAGCTTAGTTTTCCTATCATAGTAGGACTTCTGAATCTCCTTTGCTTTAGATAACTCCTGCTTTGCAATCTCGCAGGTTTGCTGTAATCGTTCTGCCAAATCAATTACATAAGAATAAGTGGTTTTCACCACGGGATCCGATTCCTCATCGTCCCAAAGTTCACGTAGAACCTGAAGTGGTCCTCGAGCAGGTTTACCATACACTAACTCGAATGGACTAAATTGCAACGATGCCTGAGGTGCTTCGCGATACGCGAACAGTAGTGGCGAGATATACCTGGACCACTCCCTAGGTTGTTCTACTGCCATCCTCCTCAACATTTCTTGAGAGTACCATTAAACCTCTCACACAACCCATTACACATTGGATGATAAGGTGTTGTCCTCAACCCTTTAACTGAGAGTAATCTCCACAATTCCTCCATCATAGCAGAGGTAAATTGACTGCCTCGGTCGGACAATACCTGCTTTGGTATGCCGACACGACAGAATATATCTAACAAGGCTTCAGCCACTGTAGTGGCTTCAATATCACGCAGAGGCACTGCTTCAGGCCATCTGGTCGCGAAATCCACACAGGTAAGAATATACTTGGCACCGTCCGTAGCCCTCGGAATAATCGGTCCAACAATATCAACCGCTACTCTCTCAAATGACTCTGAGATAAGCGGTAGAGGATTAAGAGGTGCGGGCTTCACCCGACCCCTGTCACACGTTTTCTGACAAACGTCACATGACCTCAACAACCTCCCTATCTCTCTCCCCATACCTGGCCAATAGAAATGAGACTGAATCCTATCAACTGTTTTCCTCATCCCCATATGACCCCCTAATATAGAATGATGACCCAGGGTAAACACAGCCTGTCGGTATTTCTCTGGTACGAGAAACTGAACCCTCTCTTCCCCATCGGGGTTTACTGTACGTCGGTAAAACCTGTTTCTCCTCCTGACGTAACTGGTTACAATACCATGTCGATCTCTACTGTCACCCTCAAGTGCCTGCTTGCGAACAAGTGCCAATGAAGGGTCACTTGCTTGCTCTGCAATTACATCCTCGCAATTGACGAGGTCGGCGGCAGTTGTCACTTGAAGTGGAACAACCGTTTTCTTTGCATGCGCCATACCCCTGGTTACAGCAGCTGCACCAGTCTGTGTGGAAACTTCCACTGAACATGCATTCTTAACCCCTGGTATATTTCCTATTACCAAATCTGACACAGGATTTTGCATGACTGCTGCAATTACCTGGCCTGTATAAAATGGACTCTCCACTGCAACTTTAGCAAGAGGATAGAGCCTCCTGGTACCATCAATCATAGTGATAGTTACCTGCTCCCCTGTAAAATCATTAGAAGCAACTAAACCATCAGCGACACAACACCCCGATGACCCATTATCTCGAAAGACTTCAACAGATATCCCGTTAACAATTCCAGGACAAATATGAAAACCAGACTTACCTTTCGAGACTCCTGTCGCGTTTAGTCACAATTGATGAGGTTCGTGAACCGACTGAGGCACTCGTGGTTCTACACTAGGTTGAACCACCACAGGTGAATACTGTGGTTCACCTTGTGTTGCAGCTGCCGATCGCTGATAATAACCTTTATTTCCACCGTGGTTATTACTATTTTTCCAGTTACTTTTTCCTTGGTAACGGTACTGATTGGACTGCTGCGAATAGTGATTATTATTACCTTGTTTCTGGGTATGATTAAAATGAGGGTTAGGTTGCAGACGAACAATTTGACTCTGCTGCTGTGACTGATTTTTACTCGACTGGTTATATGAAACAGCAGAGTTCTGAGAAGGCTTATTCGACTGATTAATTTTCTTATTATGCTGAATCCGCGTATGGTAACCATACGCGGTAAAATGCGCGTCGGACATATCCACCATCGTTTGCAACGTTTTCACCTTGTTGGTTTTCAGCTGAGCCGACAATTCTGGAGGGCAAGACTTCTCCAGCTGTGTGCGCAGCAACAAGTCTTTTACCCCCTCCAACGTCTTAGGTGTTTCGGCCTTCTCCAACCACTGATCCAGGTAACTGGTCAGACGTGCACTAAACTGTGCAACAGTCTCCTTATCCTGTAAGGATGCACGCCAAAACTGAGTCCTAGCGTCATCGACCGTCAACCCATACGCTTGTAATAAAGCCTTTTTCATGTTCTCGTAATCTCTGGCGGTACTGTCGAGTCGGTGGAGAATACTAAGTGCTTTTCCATCGAATAAATTAATGAACTCGAGCTTCTTTATATCATCATCTAATCTATACGTGTCTGCAACCATTTCGAATCGCTCAATAAACGGCTCGATATCGTCTCCCTCTACGTATTTTGACAGTTGTAACCTTGGGGTTACGGTGGTTGAGCTTGAGACATTACTTCCACTCGCACTTTGACTTTCACTCGCACGTACTTGCAGTTCCAATACTTCCTTTTCATGTTCCCATTTCAATTTTTCTTGCTCTCTCTGTTCCCTTTCATTTTCTCTTATGGCCGCCCTTTCAATTCTTTCTTCCTCTTGGCGGGTCTTAACGTACACTTGAAGTTCGGCCTTACCTTCAATTCCCAATAGTTGAGCCTCTCCCAACAATTCTTGTACGGTAGACATTTTTAATTTATTTTCTATAGTTTCGGTTGCCTTAATTTCTGGACAGTTATGACTATCTACTCGTGAAAGTGTGCGCGTGTGTGACTGGAGTTAATACAACGCTCAGGTCCCTATGTTCGGGCGCCAATATGTGACGGTGATGTGAGAATGATTGATAATGTAATTTTATAATATGACAATTACAACTTACCTTGCCCGGTTAATTTATGATCTTCGTTGGTTGGCTGCAGCGAAGAGAGTACTCAGGGTTAACTCCCCGTTTTTAGGCCTCAAGCACCACGCACATAATAAATTTTTATGTTAAGGGTTCTTCCCGATATATATGTATTTATATAGATAACAAATCTACTGGTGCATTTAAACAACCAATTGCAAATTTTCTATATTTATTCAACTCCAGTATGCCAACATGAATAAATTAATTTCACACACACACACACACTCACGCCACGCTAACTAGCTACTCGCTCTCGCTACGTCTCGTTCGTATACGTGACGATAGTCTAGGTTACGTTAACACTTGTAGTAATTCTATCAATTGTTACGCGAGTTGGAATATTTCTTAATGTCTCACACTTGGGAATAATTTAGAGTCTCACAACACACTCGTAATTTTCAAAGATCCAGCTCCCTTACCTTAATTCAGTCACTGAACCAGCGTCAATGCAACTAGTCAGTATACAACTGTAAAGCCTTGTGAATCGCGTAATATACAACGAATTCGGCGTTTACGTTGACCACTCCCCACTGCACACGTGGAGGATTGATCTAGGTAAGGGAAGCTGACGAACGAGTGTGTCCTTCCTTCAAGTGTCCTGTTCCAACTGACCTAATTCTTCCTCCTTAACTGGTTCAAAATTTCTCTGACTCCTCCTCCTATTTTTGTTCGTTTCTCCTAATTGGCTACGATTTACATTGTACCCTCTCATTCCTTAGTTATACCTGCAATTGCAATTTACCTATGGCGTGCTAATAATTCCCAATGATTTCCCTCCACTTCACGATCATTTGCAATACCATAAGTTACCCTGGTAGCATAATTTATCAATACAAGATGTACTTAATGTACGAACACCTATATGACTGAATGTGACAAATTCAGTTGAAACCCAGCCTTCCTGACCCTTTTCTAATTACCTGGTCTATTTTCGGATACTACCAGCGGATTAAGACTACCTGCAGATTAACCCGCACCCATCTCCTTTGTCTCAGGAATGGAATATTCCAGAACCTTCTCTAGAACATTCTCCAGTATGGAATTTTCCACTCTCTGTAATTCAAATTACGTCACGAGTATTATGTCTGACTCGTGACAATGGACTGGCATGAATGTAAAAAGTAAAGGGAGAGGAAAGGAAGGATGCGTATTGTTGGTGTCTGGGAGGGTGTGGAAGGGAATGGACGGACATGGAAGGAAGGGAACAAGGATAATGTGGATGACTGGAAAGATTGGTAAGTGAGGTATGCATGGGTCTGCGCGTATGCTCCAGTGAACGCGCATACCAAGGTGGGAAAGATAAAAATGAAAGAGTTCTTGGATGAAGTGAATGAATGTCTGAGAAGTTTTGAGAGTGGGAGGAGGATAGTGCTTGTGGGAGATATGAATGGGAAGGTAGGGAATAAGAAAGTAGTAGGTGTAGTTGGCAAGTGGGGTGTGAATGGTATAAATGAAAATGGTGAGTGCCTGGTGGATGTGTGTGTCGAGGCGGGGTTGTTCCTCGCCTGAAAAAAATTACACATGAAAGAAAATTGCACCTAGAAAAAAATTACACATGAAAAAATAACACCTAAAAGAAAACTACACCTGAAGAAAATACCACCTGAAAAAATACCACTTAAAAACACATAACACCTTAAAAAAAAAAAAAAAAAAAACGACCTCCATCCACAGGGAACTGTGTGGTAAAATTGCATGGACTGTCTTTCACCTTCACAGTTCATTGGCCCCTCCCCGCCGATGACTGTGGTTGTCAACCAAAATATTAATAAATACATAAATAAAATAATATAATAATAATAACAATAATAACAATAATAATAATAATAATAAAAGAAATAACGCCTGAATAAAAACACTTAAAAATAACGCCTGAAAAAAAAATAACGCCTGAAAAAAAAATAACGCCTGAAAAAAAATAACGCCTGAAAAAAAATAACGCCTGAAAAAAAACTCCTGAAAAAAAATAACGCCAGAAAAAAAATAACGCCTAAAAAAAATAACGCCTAAAAAAATAACGCCTAAAAAAAAATAACGCCTGAAAAAAAATAACGCCTGAAAAAAATAACGCCTGAAAAAAATAACGCCTGAAAAAATAACGCCTGAAAAAAATGGCGCCTGAAAAAAATAACGCCTGAAAAAAATAACGCCTGAAAAAAATAACGCCTGAAAAAAATAACGCCTGAAAAAAATGGCGCCTGAAAAAAATAACGCCTGAAAAAAATAACGCCTGAAAAAAATAACGCCTAAAAAAAATAACGCCTGAAAAAAATAAAATAAAAAAAGCGTGAAAAAAATAAATATATATAAAAGCCTGAATAAAATAAAAAAGCCTGAAAAAATAAATAGAAAGGCCTGAAAAAAATAAAAAAGCCTGAACAAATAAATAAAAAAAGCCTGAAAAAATAAAAATAAAAAAAGCCTGAAAAAATAAATAAAAAAAGCCTAAAAAAATAAATAAAAAAAGCCTGAAAAAAATAAATAAAAAAAGCCTAAATAAATAAATAAAAAAAGCCTAAATAAATAAATAAAAAATACTTGAACATAAATAAAAAAATAAATAAAGAAAAACACCTGAATTAAATAAATAAATAAAAAACACCTAAAATAAATAAATAAATAAAACACCTGAAATAAATAACATAAAAAACACCTGAAATAAATAAATACATAAAAAAGCACCTGAAATAAGTAAATAAATAAAAAAGCACCTGAAATAAATAAATAAAAAAAGCCTGAAAAACATAAATAAATAAAAAAAGCCTGAAAAAATTCAATAAAGAAAAAAAAGCCTGAAATAAATAAATAAATATAAAAAGCCTGAAAAAATAAATAAATAAAAAAGCCTGAACAAAATATATAAATAAAAAATGCCTGAAAAATAGATAAATGAAAAGAGCCTGAAAAAATAAATAAATGAATGAAAGCCCGAAAAAAAGCCCCCCCCCAAAATAAAAAAAGCTGAAAAAAAAATAAAAACACCTGAAATAAATAATAATTAAAAAACACCTGAAATAGATAAATAATAAAAAAAACTGAAATAATAAATAAATAAAAAAACACTTGAAATAAATAAATAAATAAAAAAAACATGAAATAAAAAAAAAAAAAAAACCTGAAATAAAAATAAATAAAAAAACACCTGAAATAAAAATAAATAAATAAATAATAAAAAAACTGAAATAAAAAAGAAACTGAAATAAAAAATAAAAAGATAAAAAAACACCTGAAAAAAAAAATAAAACACCTGAAATAAATAAATAAAAACACCTGAAATAAATAAATAAATAAATAAAAGCACCTGAAATAAGTAAATAAAAAAATAAAAAAACACCTAATAAATAAATAAATAAATAAAAAACACAAAAAATAAATAAAAAAAAAACTCGAAAATAAATAAATATAAAAAACACCTGAAAAAATAAATAAAAAAAACACCTGAAAAAGATAAATAAATAAAAAGACCTAAACAAACATCTAAAAAAAAAACTGAAATAAATAAATAAAAGCTTGAAAAAATAAACAAATAAAATAAAACCTGAAAAAACGCCTGAAAAAAAAACTAAAAAAAACACCTGAAAAAATAAAAAATAAATAAATAAAAAACACCTATAATAAATGGAATAAAAAACACCTAAAATAAGTAAAATAAAAAAACACCTGAAATAAATAAATTAAAAATAGCACCTGAAATAAATAAATAAGAAAGATTGAAAAAATAAAAATAAAAAAAGCCTGAAAAAATAAATAAGATAAAAAAAGCCTGAAAAAATAAATAAATAAAAAAAAATAAAAAAAAAAATTAATAAAAACCTGAAAAAATAAATAAATAAAAAAAAGCCTAAAAAAAGATAAATGAAAGAAAAGCCTGAAAAAAATAAATAAATGAAAGAAAATTAAATAAAAAAAGCCTGAAAAAAAAGCCTGAACAAAAAAACTGAAATAATAATAAAAACACCTGAAATAAATAATAAAAAAAACACCTGAAATAAATAAATAGATAAAAAAACACCTTATATAAATAATAAAAAAACCACTTGAAATAAACAAATAAATAAAAAATGCACCTAAAATAAAAATAAATAAATAAATAAAAAAACACTTAAAAATAAATAAATATAAAAAACACCTGAAAAATAAAATAAAAAAAACACCTAAAAAAACACATGAAAAAGATAAATAAATAAAAAAAATGAATAAACACCTGAAAAAAAAACTGAAAAAATAAAATAAATAAAAAAAAACTTGAAAAAATAAATATAAAAAAGCCTGAAAAAAGCCGGAAAAAAGAAAGCCTGAAAAAAATACATAAAAAAACTGAAAAAAAAATAAATAAAAAAAACTGAAAAAACACCTGAAAAAAAACCTGAAAAAAAATATATAAATAAAAAAACACCTAAAATAAATGAAATAAAAAAACACCTAAAGTAAGTAAAATAAAAAAAAACACCTGAAATAAATAAATTAAAAAAAGTAGATGCAGAGAAGAAATATAGCGTCACAAACCTAGAGGCTATGGCGGTAGTTTGGGCCTTAAAGACCTTCAGGGAAATAATTCTGGGGTATCCTATCACTATATATACAGATCATCAACCTGTGTGTGGTCTCTTCAATGGTAAAAATTTGACAGGTCAGTTAGCCAGATGGTACCTAACAATCTCAGAATTTCAACCTACAATTAAATATCTTCCTGGGCGTTTCAATAGAGTTGCAGATGCTTTATCTCGCAATGTATCAGCTGCTGCTGTTATTCCCACTTATAGTGATGTAGACTTCAATGTGGAACTTGTTAAGACTTAACAAAAGAAAGACAAATTTTGGTCACGGGTCATTTATGCTTTGGTTTCAGGTGACGAGACTAACCTACCAGAGTCACCAATCCCACTAACACAGTTTGAGGTAATAGATGACACTTTGTTCAGGAAGCTTGAGAAACAAACTAACATTTCTTTACAAGTGGTAGTCCCTGATACATTAATTAAGACTGTACTAACACTTATGCATAATCATCCACAAGCCGGACATCCGGGAAGAGATCGTTGTATAGCGGAAACTAGACAAAAATATTATTGGTTCACTCTCCGCGCAGACGTGGAGAAACATATCAAGAATTGTGAATCATGTCATGCTCATAGAGGTAATACAATGGGCCCAGCCCCTATTTTAAATTACCCAATACCTGAACAACCATGGGATGTAGTTGGTATAGATATTCTAAGCTTACCAATAAGTCATCAAGGCTCCAAATATTGCCTTGTATATATATATTGCCTTTCTCACGTTATGTGGTCATTACTCCTTTGCAGACAAAATCAGCAGAAGAGGTTGCACACAAACTTGTAACAAATTTACTTTGCCAGTACACCACTCCTAAGGTGATACTAACAGACAATGGTAAAGAATTTACTAATAATTTGTTACGAAACATATGTGATCAATATCATATAAAACAAACTTTTATTACAGCATATCATCCAACCAGCAACGGTCTCACAGAAAGAGCAAATCGTAAAATACTTGAAGTTTTGCGACATGTGGCTAATCCTATGCAAGGCTCATGGGAAGACTGGATATCCTTTACAGCTGCCTCCATTAACGGTTCCATAAATTCATCAGTGGGCAAGTCCCCGCATTATATTCTATATGGAACGGACAAAAGACTTCCATATGACATAATAACTGGAAATTCTTCTCCAGCATATAATATGGATGACTATTCCATTAGACAACTACAAGTGTTTAATAATATCCATAAGGAAGTCAGGAAACACCTAGAAGGTAGCAGGCAGGAGATGATGATCAAACAACATACTCAAGCTGTGAAGATAGATGTTGCTGTAGGGGAGAATGTCATGGTAAAATCCCCAGAAAGAGTATCAAAGTTAACTCCAAAGTTTGTTGGTCCATATGAAATAATTGACATGGCCCATGGAAATAAAATAAAAATAAAGGATATAAAAACGGGGAAGGTAGAAATAGTACATGTGGATAGGTGTAAAAAGATAAACTTAAATGAACCACCTATAACACACACAACACAATCACAATAAATATTAAACTCCACTCCCACATCAAGTAAAAGAAATACATACAGACAAAAACTTAGGTCTGCAAAACAAACTAAATAATGACATTTATTTCAGATGGGGAACAAGACTCTATTACTGTTTTTGCTGGGCACAGCGCTTGTTACACTTGCCCAACAAACAGCAGTTCCAGCCCAAGTACTGAAGACAGGTGCTTTGGTTGAACATAGAGGAAAAGTCTTGATAGTGGAAGATTTAGTTACTGTACAACTTGAAGTTCACGGATTGCTTGATATGCCAGAGATAATCTATAACCTTGGACAGCATGTATCAGAATTACACAGACATGTAGAAGCTGTCACAACACAAGTAAATAATTTTTATAACAACCAGGATATGAATGCTAGCTCTGATGTTAAAACTAACCCACTTCTAGCCTACTTCTATAATAATACTAGACCTGTAAAAATGACTCTACAGTTACAAACTAACAGGGTAGAATCTGATAGCCTAGTAACAATAATACATGATATAAAGTTATAATTTCCTGAAGAATCACATATAAAGTGAGGCAATCTGCCCACGCTCGTCGTCAGAGACGTGGCCTTTTCAATTTCATGGGACTGTTAAGTAAACAATTGTTTGGCACAGCAATGGCCAACGATGTAACTGCATTAGGAAAGAAATTAGGAGAAGTAACCATTGCCCTGGGACAACAGAATAGAATAGTTATTAAAACCTACGAGGCTCTCCAACACCTAAAACAGAAAACTCATGAAATAATAGAAACAACTAACCAATTGACTTCTGTGGTAAACAAATTAATTGGAATAATACCTAACATTGAACAAATCCAATTAATTAGTGAGTACATAGCAGCCATTGAGATAGCTGTTAAGGAACTAAATGATTTAAATGAATTAGTAATAAGTGACCTAGTAGATGCTGGATTGGGTAGAGTGAACTCTAAGTTGTTACCTCTACGGCAGTTGCAAGCAGCAGTGGAAATAGCTATAAATACTTATAAGCTAACCCCTATATTTACCATATCTGACGTGGAATATTATTACCCCATCATTGGATCAATTCTAACTAGTCTAGTATCTTATTAAATATTCCCTTTAAGTCAAAAACGTCATTTAATATTTGGGAATTACGACCTTTTCCAATTAGAGTAAATAATACCCTGCTTGTTGTTGATAAGTCACATCAGTACATAGTCGCATCTGAGGATTATACTGCCATAGACACCTTAGAAAAACATTCATTGGATGACTGTCTCGCCTCGTACTTACACTTGTATGTATGTCCTGCGTATATGTTTACCTTCAGTTTAGCAAACAAGGCAGTGTGAACTTTCATTCATAATTCCTGAATCAACTCTCCCAACATCTTACTGTACTTTCAAAACTGTAAGTAATAATACTTCCTACCATGAGCACTTCGGTACTAACCACTACTACTATTTCCAAAAGAGAACAAGCGTGACATTAATTTGCAATGGTAAAGTCCAACACATTTGGGTGGATGGTTATTATATGGCACCGGACCATTGTGAGGTTAGGAATGAACATTTCCTTAACTTACCTACTCATCACCATAAAGCATTTGTGTCTACACTTTCTACAGAGTTACAATCACTTAACCTTGTAGCAAACATCTCTTTAGATAAAATCACTATTGTTTCAGACAAAATCAAGTTCCTTCAGTATTTAAATGACTCAGAGTTTACCTCAACATTGGATGAATTGTTACCTGTACATCTCTCAAGAGAAGTTGTATTCCCTCTACACATCATACCTGCACTAACGTTGATTGTTTGTACTATTGTGTTTAGCTGGTGTATACGGAAGGTGTATGCTCGGTACCGACAATTATCGGCTCGTGAACGACAGAGACAAGTGTCAGAAGGTAATGAGGATACAAATGTATAGGTTAGTTACACACTCCTACACATTTAGATAGGATGTATTTTACCATAATATATGTTGTACATGTTATAATCATTATTATCTGTAGACATAATAAAATAAAACTATCTACAGATTGCATGTATTAAAATAAGAATATATATATTATGTATATGTGTAATATTCCTTCGAGGGCGAAGGATGGTAGTGGCCGAGCATTGTTCAGGTTAAACTTACATTTAAGAGGCTACTTATAATCACATATACTCACTTACAAGAGTGAGTCACACATCGCATGATGCCGTGAAACTGCTAACGTAGGCTTGGATACAAGACCCTAGCTCACTGTGGGAACCATTAACACGTTAGCAGATAGTGGGCCGATTCCACAGTCGTCAATATTTGTTTGCGAGCCAACAAACGAAAACCTTTGGTAACGTGTCCGATTCCACAGTCGTTTTTCGGGACCCAGTTTGTTCGGGATCCAACCAAAATCATAAGCATTATTGGAACTTTGGTGATGGATCTTTGGTGAAGGGTATACCTCCCCAACCGAGCTAACTAATTATATATTATTGAAAATATTTATATTATTTGCATACCAAATGATTGTTTTTCATTGTATAATGCATGTCCATTGTTTTCTATAGAAGGCATCCAGAAACAAGGTAAAACAGCAAGATTGTATTATTTTTACGATAATCCTGCTGATCGCAGTAAATTCAAGTCTGTCGTCTGCTGCGCTTCAACCAGTGTTGCCAAGTATGGGAAAGTTTCCCTAGACATGAAGAATTAGAGGTAGCAATGGGGAAATTATATTAAGATTATTGAAAAATAAATGGAGAAATTTCTACAAGACGAAATATACGACTATCTTCAAGAGTAAACCGGAAATTTTTGAGGTAAAAAGGGAAAATCTGATGTTGAAGTTGGGGAAATTTCGTCAAGCAGACCTGGCAACACTGGCTTCAACTCGGCTAAAAGCATCACAGCACTTCATTATTTAACATCTATTGTTCTTCCCACAAGTTACTCCAAATTCATTATAGATAAGCCTGTGAAACATTTATTATGGTATAACCTTATGCAAGTACTTAGAACTGAGTACAGGGAACTAATTATAACTCAAATTTACACTAGTGTAGACACGTCCAAGAACAACAGTTTGTATGATCTTTTTAATCATATTACCCGCTATGACAGCAGACAAATGTATTATTAAAACATTATTTATGTATTTGAAATATATTTAACATCAGTATTTCTCAAGTTTTATGTTATTTAGTGAAAATTAACTGCTGATAAGTTAGAGCAGCAGGAGCCTCTGGTCACCAGGAGAAATTGTGGTCGTCAACTCGTCATGTGTTCTCTCTTCCAAGTTTCTTCTGCTCACATGTGACAGTTCATATTTAGGTGCGAGTTTGTTATAGTTATATGGCCAATATCCACCATTCAGGTGTACCAACCCTTCCGGGGATTTGTTTGCGCGGCCACCAAGTTTGTTGGCTCGCAAACCAAAGATCAGACGACTGTGGAATCGGAAAGGCTTATTTGTAAAGGGTCTCACCATGTTCGGGATGGTATTTGTTCGGGCTGTAACAAATCGACTGTGGAATCGGCCCAGTGACGACATAGGTCAAGTGACCTATCAAGTGACGCCCTTTTCCCGCTCCTCCAGCCTCAGTTAGCTATTGATAACCATACCCTCAACAGGTTACCTTAGCATATAATCTCTCTATAAAGTTATCTATGAAGTCTAACTTAACCCAAACATATTTGTGAAACTGTACTCACTCGGGTTATCAATAAATTGTGTAAACTACAGACGCTTGCTACCTCTCCTACACCAAATAGTTATAGAAAACCATATAATTAAAATCAAACTCCGAAGAGACTCCAAAGACTACAAAGACTATAAAAAGACAAAGACCACAACCAGTTTATCTATCATCACATGTCTGGAGTAAGTAAGTCTTTCTTGCTCCAGAACAAATAAATAAATAATTAAAACAACATGAAAAAAATAAAACAAACAAACAAACTGAATAAAATAAATAAATAAACAAATAAAAAAACTGAAAAAAAGAATAAAAAAAAAATAAGACAACCTAAAAAATATTAATATATATATATATATATATATATATATATATATATATATATATATATATATATATATATATATATATATATATATATATATATATATATATATATATATATATATATATATATATAACAAAAATGAAAAAAATAAATAAATAAATAAGTAAATAAATAAAACAACCTTAAAAAAAAAAATAATAAGAACCTGAAAAAAATGAATAAATATAAAAAAACCTGAAAAAAGAGCCTGAACAAAATAAATACAAAAAGCCTGAAAAAAATAAATAAATAAAAAAAAAGCCTGAAATAAATAAATAAATAAAAAATCCTGAAAAAAAATCAATAAAAAAAGCTTGGAAAAAAAAGCCTGAAAAAAATCAATAATAAAAAAAGTTTGAAAAAAAATCAATAAAAAAAGCCTGAAAAAAAATTATAATTATAAAAAGCATGAAAAAAATAAATGAAAAAAGCCTGAACAAAAAATAAACAAAAAAGCCTGAAATAAATAAATAAATAAAAAAGCATTACAAAAATAAATAAATAAAAAAGCATGAAAAAAATAAATAAATAAATAAAAAAAAACATGAAAAAATAATAAAAAAACACATCTCAAAAAAATAAATAAAAAAAATATTAAAAAAACTGAAATAAATAAATACATAAAAAAATTAATAATGAAAAAAAAGAAAAATAAATAAGTAAATAAAAAGAACAGGAAAAAATTAAATAAATAAAACAACATGACAAAAATAAAAATATATAAATAAAAAAATCAACCTAAAAAAAATAAATGAATAAAAAAAGAACCTGAAATAAATAAATAAATGAATAAATAAATAAAACAACCTGAAAAAAATTAAATAAAAAAAAAAAAAAAAAAACTGAAAAAAGTAAATAAAAAAAGCCTGAAATAAATAAATAAATAAATAAATAACCTTAAATAAAAAAATAAAAATTCCTGAAAAAAATAAATAAATAAATAAAAAACATGAAAAAAAAATGAAACCAGAAAAAAATAAAACAAACAAACAAACTGAATAAAATAAATAAATAAATAAATAAATAAAAAACTGAAAAAAATATATAAAAATGAAATAAATAAATAAATAATTTAAAAAAATGAAAATAAATAAATAAAATAAATTATTAATAAATAAATAAATATAAAAAAAAGCCTGAAAAAAAACTGAAAAAAATAATTAAATAAATAAGTAAATAAGTATAACATAAAAAATGATTAAATAAATAAATAAATAAAAACAACCTAAAAAATGAATAAATATAAAAAAGCCTGAAAAAATAAAAAAAAGTCTGAAAAAAATCAATAATAAAAAAAGCCTGAAAAATTCAATAAAAAAAGCCTGAAAAAAAAAATTAAAAAAAGCATGAAAAAAAGCATGAAAAAAAAGATGAAAAAAAAGCCTAAAAAAAACTGAAAAATAAATAAAACACCTAAAAAAAACACCTGAAAAACACACCAGTAATAATAAAAATAAAAATTAAAAAGTATGAAAACAATAAATTAATAAAAAAAAGCTTGAAAAAAAATAAAAAAGCCTGAAAAAAATAAAAAAAGCCTGAAATAAATAAATAAATAAAAAAGCCTGAAAAAAATAAATAAATAAAATAAGCCTGAAAAAAATCAATAAATAAAAAAATCTGAAAAAAAATCAATAATAAAAAAGTCTGAAAAAAAATCAATAAAAAAAGCCTGAAAAAATAAAATAATTATAGAAAGCCTGAAAATAAATAAATAAAAAAAGCCTGAAAAAAAATAAATAAAAGGCCTGAAATAAATAAATAAAAAAGCATTACAAAAATAAATAAAAAAAGCATGAAAAAAATAAATTAATAAATAAAAAAAACACATGAAACAAAAATAAATAAAAAAACACCTTAAAAAATGAATAAAAAAATATTTAGAAAAAACTGAAATAAATAAATAAATAAAAAAACACCTGAAAAAAATTAATAATGAAAAAAACTGAAAAATAAATAAATAAATAAACACAGGAAAATAAATAAATAAATAAAACCTGACAAAAAGAAAAATTTATATTAATAAAAAAATCAACCTAAAAAAATAAAAATAAAAAAGAACCTGAAATAAATAAATAAATGAATAAATAAATAAAACCTGAAAAAAATTAAATAAATAAATAAAAAAAAAATGAAAATGTTGTAAATAAAAAAAGCCTGAAATAATTAAATAACCTGAAATAAATAAAAAAATAAAAAAATAAATAAAATAACCTGAAATAAATAAATAAAAAAATAAAAAAAATAAAAAAAAATAAAACCTGAAAAGAAATAAAACAAACAAACAAACAAACTGAATAAAATAAATAAATAAATAAATAAAAAACTGAAAAAATAGATAAAAAAATGAAATAAATAAATTAATAATTAAAAAAAAAAAAAAATATTAATAAATAAATATAAAATAGACAACCTGAAAAAAAATGAAAAAAATAATTAAATAAATAAGTAAATAAATAAAACAACATAAAAAAAATAATTAAATACATAAATAAACAAATAAAAAAAGCCTGAACAAAATAAATAAATAAAAAAGCCTGAAAAAAATAAATAAATAAAAAAAGTCTGAAAAAAATAAATGAAAAAAAAGTCTGAAAAAAATCAATAAAAAAAAGCCTGAAAAAAATCAATAAAAAAAGCCTGAAAAAAATAATTAAAAAAAGCACGAAAAAAATAAAAAAATAAAAAAAAACCTGACAGAAATAAAAAGCTGAAAAAAATAAAAAAATAAAAAAAGCCTGAAAACAACTGAAAAATAAATAAATCATTAAATAAAACACATGAAAAAAAAACTCCTGAAAAAAACACCAGTAATAAATAAATGAAAAAGCATGAAAAAAATCAATTAATAAAAAAAGCCTGAAAAAAAATAAAAAAGTCTGAAAAAAATATATAAATAAAAAAAAAGCCTGAAAGAAATAAAATAAAAAAAGTATGAAAAAAATTAATAAATAAATAAAAAACACCTGAAAAAAATAAATAAATAAATAAAACACCTAAAAGAAACCTGAAATAAAAATAAATAGATAAAAACACACCTTAAATTAAAAAAAAACTTGAAATAAATAAATAAATAAAAAAAAGCACCTGAATTAAAAAAATAAATAAAAAAAGCACGAAATAAATAAATAAATAACAAAGCATAAAAAATAAATGAATAAAAAAGAGCCTGAAAAAAATAAATCAATAAAAAAAGCCTGAAAATAAAATAAAAATAGCCAAAAAAAAGCCTGAAAAAATAAATAAATAAAGCCTTAAAAAATATATAAATAAAAAAAGCCTAAAAATAAAATAAAAAAGACCTGAAATAAATAAATAAATAAACAAATAAACACCTGAAATAAATAAAAAAATAAAAAAATAAATAAAATAACCTGAAATAAATAAATACAAAAATAAAAAAAATAAAAAAAAATAAAACCTGAAAAGAAATAAAACAAACAAACAAACAAACTGAATAAAATAAATAAATAAATAAATAAAAAACTGAAAAAATAGATAAAAAAATGAAATAAATAAATTAATAATTAAAAAAAAAAAAAAATATTAATAAATAAATATAAAATAGACAACCTGAAAAAAAATGAAAAAAATAATTAAATAAATAAGTAAATAAATAAAACAACATAAAAAAAATAATTAAATACATAAATAAACAAATAAAAAAAGCCTGAACAAAATAAATAAATAAAAAAGCCTGAAAAAAATAAATAAATAAAAAAAGTCTGAAAAAAATAAATGAAAAAAAAGTCTGAAAAAAATCAATAAAAAAAAAGCCTGAAAAAAATCAATAAAAAAAGCCTGAAAAAAATAATTAAAAAAAGCACGAAAAAAATAAAAAAATAAAAAAAAGCCTGACAGAAATAAAAAGCTGAAAAAAATAAAAAAATAAAAAAAGCCTGAAAACAACTGAAAAATAAATAAATCATTAAATAAAACACATGAAAAAAAAACTCCTGAAAAAAACACCAGTAATAAATAAATGAAAAAGCATGAAAAAAATCAATTAATAAAAAAAGCCTGAAAAAAAATAAAAAAGTCTGAAAAAAATATATAAATAAAAAAAAAGCCTGAAAGAAATAAAATAAAAAAAGTATGAAAAAAATTAATAAATAAATAAAAAACACCTGAAAAAAATAAATAAATAAATAAAACACCTAAAAGAAACCTGAAATAAAAATAAATAGATAAAAACACACCTTAAATTAAAAAAAAACTTGAAATAAATAAATAAATAAAAAAAAGCACCTGAATTAAAAAAATAAATAAAAAAAGCACGAAATAAATAAATAAATAACAAAGCATAAAAAATAAATGAATAAAAAAGAGCCTGAAAAAAATAAATCAATAAAAAAAGCCTGAAAATAAAATAAAAATAGCCAAAAAAAAGCCTGAAAAAATAAATAAATAAAGCCTTAAAAAATATATAAATAAAAAAAGCCTAAAAATAAAATAAAAAAGACCTGAAATAAATAAATAAATAAACAAATAAACACCTGAAATAAATAAAAAAATAAAAACACACCTGAACTAAATAAATAAATAATAAAACACCTGAAATAAATAAATAAATAAAAAAACTGAAAAAAACAACCTGAAAAAAAATCTGAAATAAAAAAGAATGAAATAAATAAATAAGTAAAAAAACAACCTATAAAAAACTGAATAAAATAAATAAAGAAAAAAAAACTGAAAAAATAGATGAAAAAAAATAACTAAAAAAAAACTTTAAAAAATGAAAAAATAAAAAAATAAAAAAATAAAAAAACTGAAATAATTAAATATATAAATAAATAAAAACAACCTGAAAAAATAAATAAATAAAAAAAGCCTGAAAAAATAAATAAAAAAGCCTGAAAAAATAAATAAAAAAGCCTGAAAAAAATAAAAAAAGCCTGAAATAAATAAATAAAAAAAGCCTGAAATAAATTAATAAAAAAGTCTGAAATAAATAAATTATAAAGCCTGAAAAAAAAGAATAATTAAAAAAAAAACTAAAAAAATTAATTAATAAAAAAGTAAAAAACAAAACCTGAAAAAATAAATAAATAAATAAAACAACTAAAAAAAATCAGTAAATCAATAAAAAAAAACTGGAAAAATAAATAAATAAATAAAACACCTGAAAAAAACTAAACAAAAATTAATAAAAAAAACACCAGTAATAAATAATTAAATAAAAAAAGCCTGAAAAAAATTAATAAAAAAAGGCCTGAAAAAAATAAAATAAAAAAGCCTGAAAAAAATATATAAATAAAAAAAAGCCTGGAAATAATATATAAATAAAAAAAGCCTGGAAATAATATATAAATAAAAAAAGCCTGAAAAAATATACAAATAAAAAGTCTGAACAAAATAAATAAATGAAAAAAGCCTGAAAATAAAAACACATGAAAAAAAACACCTGATATAAAAAATAAATAAAAAACACTTGATATAAATAAATAAATGAATAAAAAAACTGAAATAAATAAATAAATAAATAAAAAAACTGAAATAAATAAATAAATAAATAAAACACCTGACATAAATGAATAAAAAAAAACTGAAATAAATAATAAAACAAAAAAACTGAAATAAATAAATGAATAAACACCTGAAATAAATAAATAAATAAACAACTGAAATAAATAAATAAATAATTAAACACCTGAAATAAATAAAAATACAATGGAAAAAAAAAACACCTGAAAAAAAATGAAAAAAATAAATAAAAAAACCTGAAATAAATAAATAAAACAAACTGAAAAAAAAATAAATAAAAAAATAGATAAATAAATTAAAAACGACCTAAAAAAAGAAAAACTGAAATAAATAAATAAATAAAAACCTGAATAATTAAATAAATAAATAAATAAAAAATCTGAAATAAATAAATAAATAAATAAAAACCTGAAAAAAATAAAAAAATACAAAAATACAAAAACAAACTGAAAAAATAATTAAATAAATATATAATTTAAAAACAAAACAAAAAAACCTTGAAAAAAACAATTTGGAAAAATAAATAAATAAATAAAAATAGAAAAAAGCAATCTGAAAATAAATAAATAAGAAAAACAACCTAAAAAGATAAATAAATAAATACAATCTGAAAAAATAAAAAAAAAATAACCTGAATGAGCCTGAAAATAAAAAAGCCTTAAAAATAAATCAATAACAAAACTGACAAAAATAAATAAATAAAAAAAGACTGAAAAAAACAGAAAAAAAACTGAAAAAAAAATAAAAAAAGCCCGAAAAAAATAAGTAAATAAAAAATAGCCTGAAAAAAACAAACAAATAAAAAAAGCAAAATAAAAATAAAAATAAAAAAGCCTGAAAAAAATAAAAATAAAAAAAGCCTGAAAAAAATATATAAATAAAAAAAGCCTGAAATAAATGAATAAATTAAAAAAAGCCTGATAATAAAAACGCATGAAAAAAACACACCTGAAATAAATAAAAACTCCTGAAATAAATAAATGAATAAATAAATAAACACCTGATAAAAATAAATAAATAAATACAAAAACACCTGATATAAATAAATAAATTAATAAATAAAACACCTGAAATAGATAAATAAATAAACACCTGAAATAAATAAATAAATAAAAAAACACCTGAAATAAATAAATAAATAAAAAACACATGAAATAAATAAATAAAATAGATAGATAAATAAATAAAACAATCTGAAAAAAATATATATAATTAAAAAACAACCTAAAAAAACTAAATAAAAAAACTAAAAAAACTGAAAAAATAAAACAAATATAAAAATCAACCTGAAAAAACAAATAAATAAAAAAACTGAAAAATGAAAAAATAAATACATAAATAAAATATCTTTAAAAAAATAAAAAAATAAAAAAACTGAAATAAATAAATAAATATATAAAAAACCTGAAATAAATAAATAAATAAATATAAAAACAAATTGAAAAAATAAATAAATAAAAACAACTTGAAAAAAAAAAAATATATATATATATAAAACTGAAAAAATAAATAATAAAACAACCTGAAAAAAACTTGAAAAAACAACCTGAAAAATAAATAAATAAAAGAATCTGGAAAAAATTAATAAAGAAATAAATAAATAAAAAAACAACCTAAAAATAAATAAATAAATAAATAAATACAGTATGAAAAAAATATATAAAAAACAACCTGAAAAATTAAGTAAATAAAAAAAACTGAAAAAAAATAAAAATAATTGAAAAAAATAAATGCATAAAAAAGCCTGAATAAAAAAGCCTGAAAAAATAAATAAATAGAAAAAAATAACTGAATAAATAAACAAATAAAAAGCCTGAAAAAATTAATAAATAAAAAAGCCCGAAAAAAATAAATAAAAAAAGCCCGAAAAAAATAAATAAAAAAGTCTGAAAAAATAAAATGAAAAAAAAGCCTGAAAAAATGAATAAATAAATAAAAAAACAGAAAAAAATAAATAAATAAATAAAAAAACAGAAAAACTAAATAAATAAAAAAAATAAAAAAAACAGATAAATAAATAAATAAAAAACGCCTGAAATAAATAAATAATTAAATAAAAAAACATCTGAAAAAAAACACCTGAAATAAAAAAAAATAAATAAAAAAAGCACCTGAAATAAATGAATAAATAAAAATATCACGAAATAAATGAATAAATAAAAAAAAGCACGAAATAAATTAATATAAAAAAAGGCACGAAATAAATGAATAAATAAAAAAAGGCACGAAATAAATGAATAAATAAAAAATGCACGAAATAAATAAATAAATAAAAAAGCCTGAAATAAATAAATAAATAAAGCCTGAAATAATTGAATAAATAAAAAAGCCTGAAAAAATAAATAAATTA
>JAWQEG010001283.1:95000-224114 GCA_033782935.1 Petrolisthes cinctipes
AATATGCCCTATCTTGGAAATGGGGCATTTGCGGAGGAAATGCTATAGAAGAAAATAGTCTTAGAATGGTCTAAATAAGTGGGTAATGAAGGTAGAAAATAGTCTTAGAATGGTCTAAATAAGTGGGCAATGAAGGTAGAAAATAGTCTTAGAATGGTCTAAATAAGTGGGTAATGAAGGTACACAATAGTCTTAGAATGGTCTAAATAAGTGGGTAATGAAGGTAGAAAATAGTCTTAGAATGGTCTAAATAAGTGGGTAATGAAGGTAGAAAATAGTCTTAGAATGGTCTAAATAAGTGGGCAATGAAGGTAGAAAATAGTCTTAGAATGGTCTAAATAAGTGGGCAATGAAGGTAGAAAATAGTCTTAGAATGGTCTAAATAAGTGGGTAATGAAGGTAGAAAATAGTCTTAGAATGGTCTAAATAAGTGGGTAATGAAGGTAGAAAATAGTCTTAGAATGGTCTAAATAAGTGGGCAATGAAGGTAGAAATTAGTCTTAGAATGGTCTAAATAAGTGGGCAATGAAGGTAGAAATTAGTCTTAGAATGGTCTAAATAAGTGGGTAATGAAGGTAGAAAATAGTCTTAGAATGGTCTAAATAAGTGGGCAATGAAGGTAGAAAATAGTCTTAGAATGGTCTAAATAAGTGGGCAATGAAGGTAGAAAATAGTCTTAGAATGATCTAAATAAGTGGGTAATGAAGGTAGAAAATAGTCTTAGAATGGTCTAAATAAGTGGGCAATGAAGGTAGAAAAACCGTACGGAATAACAGTAATTCTTTCAATATTTACCGTATTTATCATTTGGAGTATATTGGTCTTGATTGCTCGTATCCACTTACTTTTGTTCCTTTTCCACGTACACACAGTATGTTGGTATAGAGTACAATAACTTTATATATATAAATAGTTGTATATAATAACAGCACAGTTTCTGCAAATAAAATCACGAACGAGAGAGCGATATGACCCTTTCCACACCGAGATTAGAAGGCAACTAACATTAATTTTACCTGAATTCACCACAACACCTCAAGGAAGGGTCCGACAGATTAGGCTGACCTGGGATTAGACAAAATTATGTACGCTTTCTCTTTTCATTTTTTTTTTTTTTTAATGCTCCTCGATTTAGTGGACCGTATTCAAGAACATTACTTTGTGGTGTATACGATGGTGTGGTAAAGGTACGATGGATGACTGTAGATGTTGTTTACCTATATAGTCATCATCGTACTATTACCACACCATCGTCAATACCATGGATATAATAATTTCTGGCATACGATTCATTGTTTGTTTTGGTAATTATCAGAGAATTTAATTGGTAGTTTAAATTGTCACGCTTATTATAGGGCTAGTTCCACAGTGGCTTGGGTTTGTTATGATCCTCCCCAACCAACCACATGTACACTTGTCTTTTGGTTCGTTATGATACTCCCCAACAAACCGCACTTGTCTTTTGGTTCGTTATGATCCTCCCCAACCAACCACACTTGTCTTTGGGTTCGTTATGATCCTCCCCAACCAACCACACTTGTTTTTTGGTTCGTTATGATCCTTCCCAACCAACCACACTTGTCTTTGGGTTCGTTATGATCCTCCCCAACCAACCACATTTGTCAGTCTTACTTATATCCAACAACAAACTTAGTCTCCATATCCACTAAATCTGTCTGGTAGTTCCATTATTACCATAGTTTGTTTGGATGCTCCCCAACCACACTGTCATAGTTTCATAGTAGAGTCATCCAATCCATAGAAACACGTGCGTTTTAGTCCTCACCACCAATGACATTCACCGTTCACTGAAAAGTGGCCACACACAATTTGGCAGTATATTATTCATCATATTATCAATCTGTTAGTGCAGCCAAAGACTAAAATAATTAATGACATCGAGTGTGATCATGACTAATAGTTCAATTCATGTTAATGAATATTAAATTAAACTACAAATGAAACCGATATCAAAATTACATACATATAAGCAACTTAATGGTATGTGCGTAGAATACACACTCAGTGTACAGACACACATACGGCTACAAATAAATGAATTACACACACACACACACACACACACACACACACATAATCTATGCATTCTCATACACACAGGTGTAAATCTGGGGAAAGTGTTAAGCATTTCAATTATTTACTTAATATTTTTTCACTGTAAGAGACACGGTGTGCTCGGCAGCCATTTGGTAGTATACCTCTATGTATATGTCACGCTCAATGTGGATAATTGCCTAATGTGAACATTAGGCAGAGAAATTGCCTAATGTTCACATTAAGCAATCAATTTGCACACTGTTTACAATAGGCAAATTTCTTGCTTAATGTTCACTTTAGGCAAGACTTTCAGATTAGGCAAGGGTATTTTGCCTGATGTGAATACGAGTTTTTATAAAGGCAAAGCCCTCCATCACGGTTTTAGCATAGTTTGCCCAGGTTAGGTCCCGGTAGTCTGATGCGGTCTAGGTTAGGTTAGGTTAGGTTAGGTAAGGTCAGGCTAATTTAGGGCAGCCTCGCCGCCCTATTTGGACTTAGGAACTCCTAAGTTAGGAACTGGTTAGGATATCCTATCTCATGCCCTAAGTTGGTATACTCAAAACTTTTTTAGGGCGTCCTATCCTGTTCCTAAATAGTTAGGAAGTCCTAAATCTTCCCGGGTGCCCTATGTTGTTCAGCCAATCAGGGTGGCGCTTTCAAGTGACTCTGACTAATTCCAGCCAATCAAAAGCAAGCTCGATCAGCTGACAAAAGTAAACACGAAACAAAACACAACATTATGCGTATGACGGTATGAGTGGTAGAAATGTGTGTCGAAACTGTGGAGAGGAAGAGAGTGGAGAGGAAGAGAGTAGTATCTACTGCGAAATAAGTGCCACCGCCATTATGATTCATGACAGACAACAGTATGACATTATTGAAAGTCATTAGCAATGTTAGAAATGACTATTTTATCATGTCTACTTGTGTCACATCACATGATTCCCAGCTAAATGTAATAATTATGGAGGATTATGTAACGTAAGATATAAGATTACCAATAGCAGGTAGATAGTGTACGGTAGGTTAGGTCCGTTTAAATATGCATATTTTTAGTCTCATTGGTGTTTTAGTAACGTATACCTTTTTGAGTAATGGTATCCCTAATCAAAATCTGGCAAAACGAAACTAAAATGTAAAAAATACAACACAGCAACATTACTGTAAAAATATTAGTTGGTATCAGTAAATGAACAATTTCCTACAAGTTATCATTAACCTTATTCCTCAATGGTGACCACACACAAATAACCAAGCCCAATATTACCAATAAACTAGTGTTAAAATGAATCCCCTGAATCAAACCAAACCCAAAGGTTGGGCCAAATAACAGATAATGTAAAAAAATTATGGGTGTTTCTGAAGAAAAGTTCAGCAGTTCTAATTAGGTTTATCAAGTGGAGTTAGGTTAGGTTAGATCAGGGTTCTTTCCTCGTGATAATTAGGTAAGATATTAATAGAAAAACCAGAAATATAATGTATTTTTTTTTTTTTGGGGGGGGGGGGGGAGAAATAACAAATCAAGACTGAGCTAGGCCAGAAAGAAGTTAGAACTTGTAGTTTCAAATAAGGAGACTGAGAGGAAGCAAGAAGGAGAGGAGGGACAGTTAAAGGATTAAAAGGGAATGGGTTAGATTTGAAGGGTTGCCAGACCCCTTAAATGGCCGTTGGTTAGGTCTGAAGGGATGCCAGAACCCCTTAAGTACTGTCCATATCACCACAGACAATACTTCCCCTTCAGGGTCCAAATTGAAGAGCAATTGCTTAAACTAATGACTGGGAAAATAATTTATTATGTTGTAAATCCTTGAATTGTTCAGTATTTCTCATGCAACACATAAGTCTCCTAATTAACTGTGCTTACACTACATACTCAATATTACTCGAGTATGTGTGAGAATGGCACTAAATTTTATTGTGCAACGAGGGATATATTATGTCATGGTCCTATTTCTCGGATAAGTTTATTATTTCAATCTGAGGACATCTATACTATCTTCGTTGGTGATCATGACTGACATTGGAGGGGTTCCTTATACTATAAACTCTTCCTCAGTAGTCTCTCCAACAACAACAAAGTGGTGCTCTTTGGTAATACAGCCAATAAGTATAGAGTTCTTATTCTTTTTGGTACAGCCGAGTTGATTTATCATGTTTTCTACGGTGTTCGGTGTCATAACTCCACTTAGGGCTGCCTGGGGGTTGTCCTAAATCCAAGCGTCGTAACTTAGGAAAGATGGCTGCCAAAGGTTTTGAGTATGCTGTCATAAGTGTTTTGAGTATACCGTCATAAGCGCACTGGGGTAGTTAGGACTCCCTAGCCCAGATAGGATGTCCTAAGTTGTTTTGAGTATCCCTACAGCAACATTAAACCCCCACCTTTCCTATCATTAGTACATCTATATTGTTCAGCAGTTTTACTTAACCCTTTTGTTAGTCTATCATATTTTGAGTGAGTTTCCGTTAATGCAATTATATCATATTTATTGACTAATAGTTCCTTGACTTCCTCTAGTAGATTTATATCTGTAAGCCCTTGAATATTTATTAACCTTATACTAAACTTAAAATTACTTTTATTACCTATTTTCTTATCGTTTCCTCAATTTGCATATGCTTTGTTGCGTAACAGCTTTCCGTCATAAACATAATATCCTAATTCTCCATTTCCTCTCTTTTCAAAGAGTTTTTTCATTAGTTCCTTGTGTTGTGTCCCCTCCTTAGGTGTCATATCCTTCATTATTCCTACATCCCTCGTCCAATCTTTTGCGAACTTAAGGTTCCTAGCATTTTTCAAAATTTCTTTCTTTTTCTCAAAACTTTCTATCTCGATAAGTATAGGCCTAGGTTTGTTTCTACCGTTGTCAGCATTTGGTTTTCCCAATCTCTTAAATTCTACTATGTTAACATTGTTTTTTTTGTTTTTTTTATAATGTCTTTACATTTCTCCTCCTCCCTATCTTTGGCTATCTGTACCTCTTCTTCCTGACTTTCTACAACATTAAACAAAATCAGATTGTCTTGCCTCTTCTCTCTCTTCTCTTTTTCATTCATTTCCTCCTTCACTATTCCTTGTATTTGTGATATGACTGTGTCTCTCACAACATCTAGTAGGACTTTATCTGTGGTTTCTTCCACTATCTCTGTTTTAAATGCTGTACATTTTGCCTGCCATTCCTCCAATTCACTTTTCATTTTTTTGTTTTCATCAGTCATAGCTTGAAATTTAGTCTCTAATCTAGGGCCGGATACTCAAAACAACTTAGGACATCCTATCTCGGCTAGGGAGTCCTAACTTCCCCAGTGCGCTTATGACGGTATACTCAAAACACTTATGACAGCATACTCAAAACCTTTGGCAGCCATCTTTCCTAAGTTACGACGCTTGGATTTAGGACAACCCCCAGGCAGCCCTAAGTGGAGTTATGACACCGAACACCGTAGAAAACATGATAAATCAACTCGGCTGTACCAAAAAGAATAAGAACTCTATACTTATTGGCTGTATTACCAAAGAGCACCACTTTGTTGTTGTTGGAGAGACTACTGAGGAAGAGTTTATAGTATAAGGAACCCCTCCAATGTCAGTCATGATCACCAACGAAGATAGTATAGATGTCCTCAGATTGAAATAATAAACTTATCCGAGAAATAGGACCATGACATAATATATCCCTCGTTGCACAATAAAATTTAGTGCCATTCTCACACACACTCGAGTAATATTGAGTATGTAGTGTAAGCACAGTTAATTAGGAGACTTATGTGTTGCATGAGAAATACTGAACAATTCAAGGATTTACAACATAATAAATTATTTTCCCAGTCATTAGTTTAAGCAGTTGCTCTTCAATTTGGACCCTGAAGGGGAAGTATTGTCTGTGGTGATATGGACAGTACTTAAGGGGTTCTGGCATCCCTTCAGACCTAACCAACGGCCATTTAAGGGGTCTGGCAACCCTTCAAATCTAACCCACTCCCTATTAATCCTTTTACTGTCCCTCCTCTCCTTCTTGCTTTCTCTCAGTCTCCTTATTTGAAACTACAAGTTATAACTTAGTTCTTTCTGGCCTAGCTCAGTCTTGATTTGTAATTTCTTCCCCCCCCCCCAAAAAAAAAAAAAAAATAATAATTTTACATCATATTTCTGGTTGTTCTATTAATTTCTTACCTAATTATCACGAGGAAAGAACCCTGCTGTTGACCTAACCTAACCTAACTCCACTTGATAAACCTAATTAGAACTGCTGAACTTTTCTTCAGAAACACCCATAATTTTTTTACATTATCTGTTATTTGGCCCAACCTTTGGGTTTGGTTTGATTCAGGGGATTCATTTTAACACTAGTTTATTGGTAATATTGGGCTTGGTTATTTGTGTGTGGTCACCATTGAGGAATAAGGTTAATGATAACTTGTAGGAAATTGTTCATTTACTGATACCAACTAATATTTTTACAGTAATGTTGCTGTGTTGTATTTTTTACATTTTAGTTTCGTTTTGCCAGATTTTGATTAGGGATACCATTACTCAAAAAGGTATACGTTACTAAAACACCAATGAGACTAAAAATATGCATATTTAAACGGACCTAACCTACCGTACACTATCTACCTGCTATTGGTAATCTTATATCTTACGTTACATAATCCTCCATAATTATTACATTTAGCTGGGAATCATGTGATGTGACACAAGTAGACATGATAAAATAGTCATTTCTAACATTGCTAATGACTTTCAATAATGTCATACTGTTGTCTGTCATGAATCATAATGGCGGTGGCACTTATTTCGCAGTAGATACTACTCTCTTCCTCTCCACTCTCTTCCTCTCCACAGTTTCGACACACATTTCTACCACTCATACCGTCATACGCATAATGTTGTGTTTTGTTTCGTGTTTACTTTTGTCAGCTGATCGAGCTTGCTTTTGATTGGCTGGAATTAGTCAGAGTCACTTGAAAGCGCCACCCTGATTGGCTGAACAACATAGGGCACCCGGGAAGATTTAGGACTTCCTAACTATTTAGGAACAGGATAGGACGCCCTAAAAAAGTTTTGAGTATACCAACTTAGGGCAGGAGATAGGATATCCTAACCAGTTCCTAACTTAGGAGTTCCTAAGTCCAGATAGGGCGGCGAGGCTGCCCTAAGTTAGGAACGTTTGAGTATCCGGCCCTAGGCTAGTCAGTTTCCTAAGCTTTAACTTTAAGTTAGGTTGGCATATTTTGCAGAGCCATGGATGTTTACTATGGCTGAAAACTTTATACTGCTCCAAGGTTATACCCTGACAACCACCATGGTACCATAATTGACAAAAATCACATAGTAAACCATTTTGGTTGTGTCTTACTTCCTTTTTACAAGTCCCACAATCTGCTGGGTTGTTAAGGAGTGCCTCCTCCTGGTCACTGTCACTGTGAATATCAGGTTCAGAAACTGAAGTAGCTGGTCTGCTGCTGGTGTCGTTTTCTCTCTCCTCACTTCCACGGCTTTGTTGTCAGTGATGCCAACTCAAATTTTTGGAATCCGCTAAATCATAGGTAAAGCTCTTACAATTTTCCGCTAGATTGGCTTTTAAAATCCGCTAGTTACTCTTGTAAAGTTCAATTATATTTCCGCTAGATAATTTCTAAATCCACTAGAGCTAGCCGAAAATCCGCCAAGTTGGCATCACTGTTTGTTGTTGTCCTCCACCAGCTGGACCTCCACCTCGCCGGCTTCCTCCTCGGTTACCCCGTCCAGCCATCTTGATTTGTTCCAAATAGTTGCACAAATAACTTTTATATCACCCACAAATCGTCAAAACATAAACACTTTTATCTCACCCACAAATCGGCTAAACACAAACACCACAGCAAAATTTCCAACGCAACCACATGTCTTCTTCCACACCAAAAATCCCAACGCAACCACACGTCTTCTTCCGACTAAGCTCCGTCTCCGTGTCACCAGCGTGTGTGCATTTATCACAAATTATTATTACTATTATTTTAAATTCTCACTCTTTTTGAGAGAGAGAGAGAGAGAGAGAGAGAGAGAGAGAGAGAGAGAGTGTGTACTCACCCCTCACTCCCAACCACCAATAACGAGTGGTGTTGCGCAACGTGAAATGGCCGCGGGTAGGAATCGCCTCAACATGTTGAATATTTGAAGTTTCAACATGTTGAATCAACGCGTTGCGCAACGTGTGGCTCAGTGTGGACGGGGCTTTACTCTATTTGAAAGACTATATTTCTTGCTGTGTCCTCTCATTTAGGTATACCTTGTTGACACAAGTTTTCTATATCTATCTTTTCTTTTTCTGTAACTCATTTGTGACACGGTACAGGATTTGCGGCTCCGATGCTACAGCGAGGCCGCAGCGGTGGAGCCGCATAGTGTGACAACGGCCTTATATTAGACTTAGTAGCCATCTAGTTACAGCTCTTTGTACTTTTTCTAATTTAGTGATATGTTTCTTTAAATGTGGGTTTCATACTACTGCAGCATATTCCAAGGTAGGCCTTAATAATGGATGTGATTATTTTCTTGACCATTTCTTCATCTATATAAGTGAAGGCCACTCTCAAATTTGCTAACAATGTATAAATGTTTCTCACTTTTTCATTCATATGATCATCTGGTGCCAATTTCTTATTTATCGTTACCTCTAAATCTCTTTCTTTCTCTGCTTTATTTAATATTTTAATTCCAAGCTATTCCTGCCAATTTGGTCTTCTATCACTTCTTTCAAATTTAATAACATGACACTTATCTGCATTAAACTCCATCTGCCATTAATTACTCCAATCAACCAATTTGTTTAAGTCTTCTTGTAACTTTTTACAGCTAGTTTTCATTTTTAATTGTTCTTTGTACCTTAGCATCATCAGCACTCGGCAAACATATTCATAAAAGTGACATCTGTAACGTTTACTCCTATATCATTTATATAAATTAAGAACATTATTGGTGCCAATACTGAGCCTTGAGGAACTCCACTTGTGACCTTCAGCCACAGAGAGTAGTTCCCTCTTAGTACTGTTCTCATTTTTCTTCCTACCAGGAAATCTTCCATCTATTTTAGTAGTTTTCCTTTCACTCCTCCTTGCTGTTGTAATTTCCATACAAGTCTTGGTTCGGAACTCTGTCAAAAGCTTTTTTAAACTCTAAATAAATACTATCCATACATCCTTCTCTTTCTTGTATTTTTTCTGATATTCTCGTATAGTAACTCAGTAAGTTTGTAACACAAAATCTTTCCTTCCTAAACCCAAAGTTTCTCTCTGTTATCACCTCATTTTTCTCCAAGTGCTCAACCCAATTTCTTCTTATAATCTTTTCCAAATTTTACATACTACACTTGTTAGTGATACAGGTCTCTAGTTAAGTGGGTCTTGTCTATTTCCTTTCTTAAATAATGGGACTATGTTTGCTTGCTTCCAACTCTCAGGTAATTTTAAATTTCTTGCTGTAATGATTTTTGAAATGTTATAAATAGTGTATGTGTGTCCTATTATTTTGTCTTTCCGCTTGTGTGTCATTCTCTTTGTATTTATGTGTCTGTGTGTATCCTATTATCTGTATTCCCGTGTGTGTGAGTGCCACCCTAGCTCTTTGTATTTCCGCGTGTGTGTGTGTGTGACCCTAGATCTTTGTATTCCCGTGTGTGTTACCTTCTTTGTATTTCCGTGTGTGTGTGTGTGTGTGTGTAAAATATTGACACGTGCTCCCTCCTACAGTTTTCCTAATGGTTAATCTTGTCAACAAACACCACCAAGGGTATCACAGTGTGGTCGGTATGTGTCAGCGCTGTGTGGGGCTCCAATGTCAATATCACTTTACATTAAGGGATCCTGTGATGTAGTTAGAAATTTGGTGGTAAATGAGTCCTTCAAATATTGCCACGAAACACCACCTATTTATGGAAGGAAGGTGTTAAGGTGTTTCGTGGCATAGTCAGGAGGAATCAGAAGCCTCCATTTCCCATACAGTGTTGGTAAATCTGGAGCAACTGCATAACTCCTCCAAACTATCCCAAGCAACAACAACAGGCCACCATTATTTTTGTTCATCTGCTGGTCCTGTTTCCTGGCATACTTTGAAGGAACCAAGGCACTCCAATGTACCAAATGTATACAGGACAGCACCAGAGTTCAGTAGAATATTTGATGACAGAACATAATCATTTCCCATAATTTTGTGGTTCATTGATATTGTATGTATACCCAGTACGGTTGGCCACAGGGATTCTTGCACAGACTATATGGAAAGAGTCGAGGTCGATCGATCATTATTCTGGCAGTACTGCAATGAATGAATGGTCTACCAATTATGTGACTCTGCAATTGCATAACAACAAAACTAATAATAATAATAATAATAATGTTGTATTGTAGTTAAGTAATCTTACATTTTCTATATGTTGTAAGCCCTTGAACAGAACAGCATAATGCGTGTGTGTAAGAATTCCTGTGGCCAAAACCGGTTAACATTACCGTACTGTATATGATATTATGTGGATGTAATAAACACGACTAGTATTTATTTTCTTTCTGTATGACTGTAGGCTTCATCTTGGTCCGTATGCAAGAATATCCGTACTGTACAGTCAGCGGCAAAATTCTTGTCGCTTCACCGAGATACGCAGTGTTTATGGACTCGAGAAATACGCACGTTTTCTACACCTAATAATCTCGAGTCTATGAACATTGCGTGCCTCGGTGAAGCAAGTGAGACGACAGGAATTTTGCCGCCGACTGTACGTGGTGTTGACGATGGTGTGTGTGTGTGTGGAGGTGGGAAGGGGGTTATTACGTGTGTGTGTGTAGAGAGAGTTACATGTGTGTGTGTAGAGAGAGTGAGTTACGTGTATGTGTGTGTGGAGGTGGGGAAGGGGGTTATTACGTGTGTGTCTAGAGAGAGTTACGTGTGTGTGGAGAGAGAGAGAGAGAGAGGGGGGGGGGTTACGTGTGTGTGTGGAGACAGAGAAAGTTACGAGTGTGTGTGTGTGTGTGTGAGTGTGGAGACAGAGAAAGTTACGTGTGTGTGTGTCTTTCCAGTTATATAGCATCAACATCAACACACAGCAAGTAATTACCTACTATGAAAGACAAAAGTCGTGTCGTTAAATTTGGTGGAAACATATGGTAATACTGGGCATAGACATTATTGTGGTGGGGTTTTCATTATGTTTCACGAATTATATCAAATCATCAGACAAGACAACGACACGACTTTTGTCTTTGATAGTACGGTACACTCGCGTTCCAAATTATGTATCCAGGCTTGCTTCGAATAGCCTGCAGATCGAGTATTAATTAAGCGAGCTCAAGCAAATATGAAACAGGATAATAAGCGTTGTAATTGGTTCACTAGTATGTCAAATGCTTCGAAACTTCAACAACAAGACTTGGATACAAATTTTGGGTTGCGAGTGTACAGTTAAGAGCACTAATAAGTATACAGTTTTGGTTGAAGTTTTGAACAGTCCACCAACAAACTAATTCCAATGAAGATATTATTGTGCATTTATTTACTGTCTCTAGGTATTCGAAGCACACCTGGATACTTATTAGTGCTCGTGACTGTACACCTGCTCATCATCATTATTCTATAAACTTAAAGAGACTTGACATTCAGAAACTCAGGTGGCACTCAGGCGGGTGTTTCATTTAACTTTTAATTTCTCACCTGAAGCTGGACAGGACCACACACACGCACAGTAGAAAAATACACACACAAAAGACGTTTATATTCATGGGGGTGCTGATGGTGTAATGGTTAGCACACTCGCCTCGCAAGCAAGAGATCCCGGGTTCGATTCCCAGGTCAGTGGAATTGTTGGACAGTTTTCCCAGCCCCGTATGTCCCTGTACACCTAGCAGTAAGTAGGTACCCGGCTGGAAGAGCAAAGATTGCAACCTTGTTGGCTGGGGGAAGATGTATTGATGTAACAAGACTGACTGCGTTAAGCGAGTATCACAAGGGCACTTTTTCCTGCGACATCGTGTTGTGCGACACGATTTTCGACGACATGTCGCGGGAAACGGGAGATTTCGGAAGACGAGGTGTCCACGGAAATTATCGAAAACTGTCGGGGATTTCCTGCGACAGGGAGAAAGTCTATAATGAATAATATTGTATGGAATATATAATTATGGCATATTATGATTTAAGTAGTGTTAGGTATCATTATTTGAATATAGAAATTGTATTCCTAGATCTTATATATTATATACACCGAATTTAACTGTTAAATATGAGCATGTAACATTAATTTGATTTTGGGGTTTGTTTACATTTCTGCTTTCGCCTGTCGCCTGGTCCAAACCTCTTTCCTTTTCTTCCAAAACAATTGCACATGCTCCAACAGCTAAAATTGCTCGGTTAATGGCGTCCATCCTTGGTGATTTGGCTTTTGTGACAGAGTGTTTTGGTTGTCCCGCCAGTGACGGCCGCCACCCGCGTGGTGTCGTCGGTCGTCGTTGTTGTCTTTCTTGAGAATTTGCCGTGTGCTATTGTTTCCCGCGACATGTCGTCCAAAATGATGTCGCAGGACACGATGCCGCAGGAAAAGAGCGACCGTGTGATACGGCCTTTAATGACCAACATCATGAGTCGTTAGTAATAAAGCCCTAAATCTTCTTTTTTGTTCATATTCAATAATAGAAGCTAGTGCCTTGTATCTGTGTGTGTGGAGGGGAGGGGGGAGGGGTTACCGTACGTGTGTGGAGAGAGAGAGAGAGAGAGAGAGTGAGTTACGTGTGTGTGTGGAGAGGGGGGGACGGGGGTTACGTGTGGAGAGAGAGAGAGAGAGAGAGAGAGAGTTACGTGTGTGTGTGTTGCAGATAATACAATGTGGAGAGGGACAGCAAGTCGTCACAATCACACAGCCGCTTGTGGTGACAGGTTGGTTGGTTGGCTGGTAGGTAGGGAAGTTGGTAGGTAGATATGTAGGTGGGTTGGCTGGTAGGTAGGTAAGTTAGTAGGTAGATATGTAGGTGGGTTGGCTGGTAGTTAGGTAGGTAGATTGCTTGGTTGGTTGGCTGGTAGGTAGGTAGGTAGGTAGGTAGGTTGGTTGGTTGGTTGGCTGGGAGGTAAGTTAGTAAGTAGGTAGGTTAAATGGTTGGTTGGTTGGCTGGGAGGTAAGTTAGTAGGTAGGTTAAATGGTTGGTTGGTTGGTTGGCTGGTAGGTAAGTTGGTAGGTAGGTAGGTAAGTTGGTAGGTAGATATGTAGGTGGGTTGGCTGGTAGGTAGGTAGGTAGATTGCTTGGTTGGTTGGCTGGGAGGTAAGTTGGTAGATAGGTAGGCTGGTAAGTAGGTAGGTAAGTTGGTAGGTAGGTTGGTTGGTTGGCTGGGAGGTAAGTTAGTAGGTAGGTAGGTAGGTTGGTTGGCTGGTAGGTAAGTTGGTAGGTATGTAGGTTAAATGGTTGGTTGGTTGGTTGGCTGGGAGGTAAGTTAGTAGGTACGGTAGATTGGTAGATAATTAGGTAGGTTAGTAGTGAATTCCACGTGTGTTTATTGTGATATAAAGTTCTTTCTGTCCTAACACACACTTCTATTATTCCCATTTTTATTCCTTCATTCATTTCACTCTGTTTTCGAGAGTGGAGTGGTGTGGCATGGCTCTGAGTGGGACGCATCTAAGGGTGGCAGCAGAGGTGTGGGTGCCTTGGGTTAAGATAGAGCAACATATACAAGTTGGCTTCACCACCTCAGGGATACTCATCGAATTCTTGGACCTCTTCGCCTCCAAGCTCAACTTTACGTGAGGACTCCAGCGTGTTTGTGTGTGTGTGTGTGTGAACAAATATAAAGTTAGACAGGTAAATACAATTTGTGTGTGTGTTCTCATAGCCAGGTACACTCGCAATCCAAAATTTGTATCCAGGTCTTGTTGAAGCTTCGAATCATTTGACATACTCTACTGAACCAATTACAACGCTTATCCTGTTTCATATTTGCCAGAACTCGCTTAATACTCAATCGGACTATTTGAAGCAAGCCTGGATACATATTATGGATCATGAGTGTATAATATAACTTGACATATAAATGCAATGTGTGTGTTACATTTTGCCACCAACAGGTACTCAGTGGTTCGTCCCGCTGACCGTGAGTGGGGCCGCATACTTCCCAACGGCACCATGACTGGGATGGTGGGCATGTGTGCGCGCCAGGTTAGTAAGTTCAAAGTATATATTCAGCCGTTCCCCATTCTTCTGTATTGTTGATAGAAATATTATCCACTCTTCTGTATCGTTAGGCCTGTTACCCTTTCTTCAACCCTCTCTTCTGTATTGTTATTAGGCACGTTACCCTCTCTTCTGTATTGTTATTATAGGCACGTTAACCTCCCTTCAGTATTGTTGTTAAGCATGTTACCCTCCCTTCTGCATTGTTATTAGGCTCGTTAACCTCCCTTCAGTATTGTTGTTAAGCATGTTACCCTCCCTTCTGTATTGTTATTATAGGCACGTTACCCTCCCTTCAGTATTGTTGTTAAGCATGTTAACCTCCCTTCTGCATTGTTATTAGGCTCGTTACCCTTTCCTTGTTTCTGTATTTTTGTTGTTATTCATGGACTTACAGGAGGCGGACATGGCTCTAGGGCCATTCAGCGTCACATACATGAGGTCCCAGTTTGCCGACTTTTCCGAGATTCTCTATATGGACAACTTTGGGATATTTCTGCCTCGCCCGAGACTCGAGAGAGATTTGTTCAGCTTCGTTAAGCCGTTTCCGTGGGAGGTGAGTGCACTATTGAGGCATAATTAAATATGTAAGAGAAGTCACGAACAGTAAATAAAATAATACACAATAAGATCTCCATTGGAACTATTTCGTTGATGAATTGGACTGTTCAGAGTTTCAACCAAAGCTGTATACTAATTAGTGTTCGTGACTGTACTGCATGGTTGCTCGGTGATAAAAGATGACGATTACACACAAACACACAAGGGCGACAGCAGGAGTTTTTGTAATTATGGGCAAAGTTAAAGAAATAATACATACATGTGCGGTTTTTTAATTATATGAAGATGCACACACTTCAAATAGGAATAGGCATTATTATATTTACACAAGTTACATGAAGTTGTTGTTGTTGTCGTTGTAGTTCCCCAGACTGTCTGGCCGAGCAGTCCCGAGTCTGGTTGACCGAAGCCGCGCAGATGCTCGGACCCCCAAATGGGAGTCAGGGTGATAGTGAGATCTGTTTCTTCGAAGGCAGCAGACGAGGGGACTGCTGGCTTATGGGCATGTATCTCCGGGCCAACAAGCCCACCGTCTGTAGTCTTCCTTGTTGTGCCACCCAATCAGGCGATCTCGTCGGCTACCCAGAAGGAATGAGAGATAGTAAGAGAGACAGACAGAACAGGCCAGGGTGTGGTAGAGGATGCCAGATTCCTTATTTCTGGATAGAACCAGCCCTCACCAGTGTGTTGCTGAGTAGTTGAGATGTGTGCTGGGTAGTTTACATTAACACATCTTCTCCCACCAGGTACCTATTTACTGCTAGGTGAACAGGGACATAGGGGGCTGGGAAAATTGTCCAACAATTCCACTGACCCAGGAATTGAACCCGGGATCTTTCGCGTGCCAGGCGAGTGTGCTAACCGCTACACCATCAGCACCCCCAGTTACTGCAAATGTCAAGGACCCGGGTTCAAATCCACGAGAAAACGTCTGGGATTTTTCTGAGGAGAACTGGGTCCAGCTGTTCGTCAATTATCTTGGCTACGCCGACAGGTCAAGAAAATACCCTCTACATCGTCGTCAACTCACAACATAGAAGATGCCAGACCATATTCCAAGATGCTGTGAGTGACGGTGTAGCTGCTCTCCCCTGATAGTGACGTGTATAAAGAAGGTGTCGTCATCTAGTGGGACAGAAGAGAAGCTACGGTACCAACATCACCACGAAGCTCCACTGTCTCATCTGGTGCGACACCCAATAATCTCGGGGCCTCGCAAGAGTCACGGGCTACTGACAGCCTACAGCCCCGAGGTTGAGGTATATATATATATAAAAAAAAAAAAAAAAAAAAAAAAAAAAAAAAATGAAGTTGTTCCCTTTGCCCCCCCCCCCCCTCCCCTTTACGGACACACACACACACATTAAGGACCCTGTGATCGTGTACGTAAACTGGAGGCTCCGAATTCCTCCTAACCACGCCACGAAACAAGCTCCTTCCATATAGGTGGTGTTTGGTGGCAATATTTGAAGGACTCCTATAACTCTAATTTTCTTACTATATCACAGGGTCCCTTAATCGTTTCCTCTACTAAAAATGATAGAACCCATCTCTGAATGAACTTGGTGATTGATCTTCAGGTGTGGACGGTACTACTGGTGTTGCTGATGTTGTCTGTGTGTCTGGGTGTTGTCATGAAGTGGCTCACCAATGCTCTCAATCTCCCCGGGACTGGCAGCGACCTCGTATTCAAGCCAAACTGGTTGTTCAAGTTACTACTGCTGAAACGTGAGTTGGATGCATGGTTCATTTATTTGTTTGGGGTGTAGATGAGGAAGATACACAGAAAAGAGATATACACACACACATAGCTCTGCATACACACACACAGTCACATACTCTAGCTTTCTCTCTCTCATAACTTGTTGCAGGCCGCTGATTGGAAAATATATCGTAAAACTCAGTCACATTACCTTTTGCCGTGTGTAATCCTGCTTATAAAACATAAACAAACAAACAAAACCAATAGCATAACCTCCTGGGGGAAATAAAATATGAAAACCACAATTTCCTCTCTTTTATTGGTTGGTTGGTTAGTTTTTTATTTGGAAAAAATACGCAGTACTACTTAGGGTGGTACAGTATTATTAAATTACTACCTCGAGGAGAAGTTCTCTTCGTTGTTCAATTCCTATTATTTTGCAATATTATGTGAGCGACGAAGAGCGTTTATCTCCCAAAAGGAGTTTAATAATACCACGTGCTTACATACCAGACTCTCTTTTGTTGGTTGGTTGGACAGCATTCAATCCTGAACCGAGTCTACTCAAGAGCCGAGTGATAGTGGGAACATGGCTGGTGACGTCACTGATCCTGTGCACGGCCTACCAGGGAGTGTTGACGTCTATGTTGGCTGCCCCTTACGTCAACATCCCCGTCAATTCCCTCGAGGACCTCGTTGCATACAGACACATACCTTACGCATTCGAGTATGGCACCGCTCTACACCAGTTGTTTACGGTACGTAGTATTACAATCGTATTTATTATTACTATTATTATTATTAAAATTATTATTATTGGAGGGCAACTTCATCACTGGGGGACAACGTGAAGGGTGTCCTGGGATATGTTTTTCCCATTACCCCTGCTAAACGGTAGTAAAATGTGTGGAAACAAAAGGTTCACCCAAACAGACATCAGGCTGATCTCGATGATGGAGTGAAGATGTATGGGTAGTAATGGCCTCACCTACAAAGGCATATAACCTTCACCCATACGCTAATGGGTTTAAGATTATTATTATTATTATTAACCTTGATGATAATGTTGAATATTGTTCCAGGAAGCAACTTCAGGTATGTTTAAAACAGTTCATGACAACGCCTTCCAAGTCACAAGTCTGTTTGAGGAGTGGGAACGCATCAAGGTGGAGAGGTTCGCTTTACTCTGCGACTTTTTCTCCATGAAGAAGGTTAGGAATGAGGAAGTTTAGGATATTTATATATAGATTTGATTATAATATATAAAGGGGAAGAAAATAGTGCTAGACCTGTAAGACCCTGCAGACTTCAGTACGAGGGAGTAGGAGACAGAGAGGAGGGACAGGAAGTATGAGGGAAATATAAAGAAAAGAAAAGCAAGATATTCATAATTAAAGAAAGAATTGAACGGGAGTAGGTCCATATGAGGCGTCCAGAGCCCTTCATACCAAGACCAATAAGACTAGTGTTATTGGTCTTGCTTCATACTACAGGGTCTTTTAGGCATAGTACGGTCTTATTTCTTCCAATTATAACAGATTTCGGCGGCTGCCATTGTAATATATGTCTTGTTTTTGTTTTGTTTTCTTATGAACGGTCAGGTGATGAGTGACGACTACAGCACCACCAGTCAATGTAACTTCTACATAGCCAAGGAAGCAATCTATGTCAACCCCATGGCCTTTGTTTTCCCCAAGAAGAGTCACCTTATACCAAAAATAAACAAGTGGCGAGTGAATATGTAATTTTATACTCGTTGAAGATGTAATGTGTCTGTGATAAGAATATAGTAATGATATTAAATAAAAACATATGCACACCTCACACATTATTACGTGAATAATATTTTTTACTTTCTTTCTTTACTAAAGGGTGGGTATTCTGAAGGAGTCTGGGCTCTTCGCTCATTACATAAGTCAGTACACATCCAACGCTACCCACTGTTTGGTCCCCCCTGGTCCCCTGGTAAAGAAAATGGTGTCACAACCCTCGTCCTCTCCCTCACTGACTTCGCGGGCATCTTCACTGTTCTTGGAGTCGGTGAGTCAAGGCAAAAGTTTTCTCACAGGATGGGTCTTGAAGGGTCCCCAACTCAGTAGCCTAAGCAGCTTGAAAAAAAAAAAAAAAAAAAAAAAAAAATTCCTCAGCTGTCGTACCATCCATCCTTGCCCTCTTGGGTCGTATTATTAAACAACTTTGAGGAAAAGGCCTCTAGCTTGTCACTCAATTCGCATTGCACAATAATACAAATTGAACGACGAAGAGCCTTTTCCTTGAAGTTCAGTAGTAGTTTAATACCACCACGATTAGCCTCGCCCTTTATCCATCCATCCCATCCTACACGGAAAATAACAAAATTAAATCACGTTTTAACTAACATAAGTAGAAATAGAGTGAATTCCTTGGTCAATTCATTTTCTACTAATTGCTCAAATCATCTAGTTATTTAACTGAGTAAATGAATTAGTTAACAAAACTGAGTTGTAAGCTCGTTAGTAGTTGTCGAGTTATAGTAATTAAAGTGTTTATTAATCTACCACTGTGCCTTCTTCAGGTCTTGTACTCAGCCTGGTGGTGTTCCTACTGGAGAAGACTGTGCATTCAGTCAACCACTAGACAAAATATTAAACAGAATTTGAATTTTATTTGATGCCATTAGAACCAAATGGTGTAAGGTGATTATCCCACACCACCACATGACACAGACAGAAGCACACAATTAAATCGATTACATTGAAGTGCAGAGAGACAGTACTACTGGTACCGGAAAAATAGGGTTGACAACACTGGCTGTACCCGTTACAAGTGCTGGAAACTGTACACCTTCAGTCATGTACGGTACACAAGAGGAACTCGACATTACACACCCATTGGCAACTGAGGCCTGAGGTGCTGCATTATGGATGTGAAAGCCAACATTTAAATGATTAGCAACACAATCTGTCCTCAACTCATATATATGACCAATCTCAATAAAACATTTGAATTACAGTATAGAATTGTTTCTCATTATGATTAAGTAGGTGCATGAATGAATTTGCAAATAGTAATTGCTCTTCATCACATATTTCCCTAACTAGAGAATATTAAAATTTTCATGAATGGACAACAATACTGAATGTGTTTTGTAAGGTAAAGGAGAAAATAGAGAATTTTGTAAAAGCTCCCTTAATGATATAATTCTGTAATTCATTCATATGTTATTGTGAAATAAGTTGTCAGAGGCAAAAGCCTACAACATGCACCCCTATAGTATTATAACCATAGCTTCATATCGGATTCACCAAATTCATCCAATGATTCAGTGGGGATTTATTTATCTCATTACATTTCAATTTTTGTTATGCTCCAGACATTTTAAAACTGCATTCATCAGTGTTTACATGGTGGACATATAGGGCCGATTCCACAGTCGTCAATATTTGTTTGCGAGCCAACAAACGAAAACCTTTGGTAACGTGTCCGATTCCACAGTCGTTTTTCGGGACCCAGTTTGTTAGGGCTCCAACCAAAATCATAAGCATTATTGGAACTTTGGTGATGGATCTTTGGTGAAGGGTATACTTGCCCAACCGAGCTAACTAATTATATGTTATTGAAAATATTTATATTATTTGCATACCAAATGATTATTTTTCATTGTATAATGCATGTCCATTGTTTTCTATAGAAGGCATCCAGAAACAAGGAAAAACAGCAAGATTGTATTATTTTTACGATAATCCTGCTGATCTCAGTAAATTCAAGTCTGTCGTCTGCTGCGCTTCAACCAGTGTTGCCAAGTATGGGAAAGTTTCCCTAGACATGAAGAATTAGAGGTAGCAATGGGAAAATTATATTAAGATTATTGAAAAAATAAATGAAGAAATTTCTACAAGACGAAATATACGACTATCTTCAAGAGTAAACCGGAAATTTTTGAGGTAAAAAGGGAAAATCTGATGTTGAAGTTGGGGAAATTTCGTCTAGCAGACCTGGCAACACTGGCTTCAACTCGGCTAAAAGCATCACAGCACTTCATTATTTTACATCTATTGTTCTTCCCACACGTTACTCCAAATTCATTATAGATAAGCCTGTGAAACATTTATTATGGTATAACCTTATGCAAGTACTTAGAACTGAGTAGAGGGAACTAATTATAACTCAAATTTACACTAGTGTAGACACGTCCAAGAACAACAGTTTGTATGATCTTTTTAATCATATTACCCGCTATGATAGCAGACAAATGTATCATTAAAACATTATTTATGTATTTGAAATATATTTAACATCAGTATTTCTCAAGTTTTATGTTATTTAGTGAAAATGAACTGGTGATAAGTTAGAGCAGCAGGAGCCTTGTCACGAGGAGAAATTGTGGTCGTCAACTCGTCATGTGTTCTCTCTTCCAAGTTTCTTCTGCTCACAGGTGACAGTTCATATTTAGGTGCCAGTTTGTTATAGTTATATGGCCAATATCCACCATTCAGGTGTACCAACCCTTCCGGGGATTTGTTTGCGCGGCCACCAAGTTTGTTGGCTCGCAAACCAAAGATCAGACGACTGTGGAATCGGAAAGGCTTATTGGTAAAGGGTCTCACCATGTTCGGGATGGTATTTGTTCGGGCTGAAACAAATCGACTGTGGAATCGGCCCTGTGGAATCGGCCCATAGAGTCGGAGGGAGTCAACTCAATCAGCAAAGAGACACCGGTGGTGGAGGGAGAACCCAGCCTGGCAGCCTGTAGGAAAATTTCTGAAGAAGGCTCTTCATTGAGTTCCAGTGTTGCCAGGTGCAGGGAAATTTCTCAGTTTTAGGGAATGTTGAGGGCTTCACGGGGAAATTAAATCGAGATTGTTCAAGAGTAAACAGGGAAATTTTTACCAGACGAAATATAAAAAAGATGGTAAATATATTATCTTCTTGAGTAAAGAGGGAATTACTGAGGTAAAAAGTGAAATTCTGATGTTAAAATTGGGGAAATGTCGTCAATGAGACCTGCCCTGGCAAGTTTGGCAACACTGTTGAGCTCATTCAGCCTCTGATTCTTTTCACAACAGCTACGTAATAAATTGTTCTCCTTCCAATACAGCAGCAGGACCAGATCCCTCAGATACAACCAAAGAGATATCATCTGTAACCCATATTAAAGTCGGTATTAGTCAAGTGTTTGTCCATAATCACTCCCATTAAATCTTTTCGGTAAATATTGAATGAATTACCGTTATTGCGTACGGTTTTTCTACCTTCATTACCCACTATTTTAGACCATTCTAAGACTATTTTCTTCTATGGCATTTTCTCCGCAAATGCCCAATTTACAAGATAGGGCATATTCAAATGGGGCATTTTGAAATTAGCCTGACCTTACCTGACCTGACCTAACCTAGACCGCATCAGACTACCGGGACCTAACCTGGGCAAACTACCGGAACCTAACCTGGGCAAACTACCGGGAAATAATCGTGATAAAATACAATAAATGACTGGGGCAAAATACTGGGACCCAGCCGGATCTGGCAACACTGCTGCAAAACGGTAATTCTTTCAATAAATACCATCTTTTCTGTCAAATATAATTGGTAAATTTACAGAAGTACTGAGTTCACTATATTTTATATTTTAGTATTATTACCCATTATTTTGGACCATTCTAAGACACTTTTCATCTATGGTGTTTCTCTCGGAGAGAATCGAGATATGTTTTACAAACATAATTTGGAAATAAGTCTGACCTAACCTGACCTGACCTAACCAAACCTAGACCACAGCAGAATACCAGGACCTAACCTGGGCAAACTACCGGGACCTAACCTGGACAAACTACCAGGATATAACCGGTGTAAACTATCATAAAGTAACCGGGGCAAATTCCCGGGACCTAACCGGATGTGGTAGGTCCCGGGAATTTGCCCCGGTCACTTTATGATAGTTTACACCAGTTATATCTCAGTAGTTTGCCCAGGTTAGGTCCCGGTAGTCTGCTGTTGTCTAGGTCAGATTAGGTCAGACTAATTTCCAAATTAACCATTTGTATTGGGGGGAAAAACGGGGCATCTCCGAGAGAAACACCATAGATGAAAAGTGTCTTAGAATGGTCTATAATAGTGGGTAATGATACTAAAATATACAATATAGTTAACGCAGTAATTCTGTAATTTTACCAACGTTAGACTATTGCAGTTTTGTAGCAGTGTTGCTAGATCCCAGTATTTTGCCCCGATCATTTCCTGGTACTTTACCATGGTTCTTTCCTGGTAGTTTGCCCTGGTTAGGTCCCGGTAGTCTGCTGTGGTCTAGGTTAGGTTAGGTAAGATCAGGCTAATTTCAAAATGCCCCATTTGAATACATTGGAAATGGGGCATATCTTGTATATGGGACATTTATGAAGAAAATGCCATAGAAGAAAAGTGTCTTAGAATGTTATAAATTAGTGGGTAAAGAAGGTAAAAACATCGTAATAGAATAGATAATTACCGAAAATTGTCTTAGAATGGGTAATATTCAAGCACTTGTCCATAATGTCTTTTCAATTCGAGGTTTTCAGAATGCAATGTTTTATAGTGTGATTTTAACTAATCTGTTGTTCACATCTGTCGCAAATGAGTGTTTTTAGGGATATCAAACCCCCCTCCCTCCCACCCAATCTCCGAAAACACTCATTTTTGCCAGATTTGAACTACAGATTTGTCTGAAAAACACTACAACGCATTAAATAGAATTAAGTAGACCAAACCTAATCAAATCAGGACTGCGGCAAACTACCGGAGGCTAACCTCAGCAGTCTACGGGGACAATGTAAACACTCGGTGGCCATCTTGAGTTGATATTGTAAGTACCTTTTTATTCTAGAGTGACGATAAATACTGGCCCTATTACACTTGGGGCAGTTCACTGACGTCCAGGGCATGTAGTACGGTACGGTACGATACGTTTTTTCGTAATTCGTACTTCAGATTTGAACAGGCCAGAATGGGGGAGACTGGTGGAGAAGCGGATTTTGCAGGAGTACTTGCTGGTGTAGACGTTGATGACTCACTATCTGGGAATCCCACAAATGAATAGGATGATATACATGAAATGTCTGCTGCTTTTGCGTATTCATGCTTATTGAAAAGGTTCCTGATATCTCTTCAATGTGCAGCAGAGGTGGAGCAGAGCGGGAATTAAATTAATCGGGCATGATGGTTGCGCTGTATATTTTAAATTCCGGTTAGGTCCAGGATTTTCCTAGGTTGATTGATTTTTGAATTTTAGAATCTTTAAATTATCCGGTTAAAAGCCAAAACCGGTTGATTGGCTCCTGGAAAATAGATGCTCTACTGTATTTTGTACCGAAATATCAAAGTATCGAGTACCAATACTGAGTACTGTACTTTAGTGTCTATCTATCTATAGCTCTGGCGCTTCGTTCCCTCCGGGAACTCCCCCCCCCAAGGGTGTGGCCAGGGTAGAAGTGTCTCCAGTTTTCCATGTTCCAACACTCCTTCCTCACTTGTTCAAACCCTACTCTGCCCCTCACGTTTCTCTCCCTTTCATACTCTTCCACTCTGTTCCAACACTCCCTCCTCAATTGTTCAACCCCTACTCTGCCTCTCGCGTTTCTCTCCCTTACATAATCTTCCACTCTGTTCTGCCATCTAACCGGAGGCTTGCCTCTCACAGTCTCACACCAGGTCCCACAACTTCACTTCCATGCACCTTCTTTTCAAACTCCTCACCTTGCATTCTCTCTACATGACTATATACATAATGATATACAGTCTCGGCCTGGAGTAAGTATCCACCCACTCCCAGCCAACCCCGACATGTGGCACCATCCCATCCAGGGATACGAGGGATGAAGCAGGACAAGACTCATCAACCTGAGTTGAATCAACGAAACACTGTCTTCCCTCCACCTTCTCGCTGGCTCAAGTAACTGATTCGACTCAGGTTGATGAGTCTTGCCCTGATTCACCCCTCGTATCCATGCTTGGTGACCCCATTGGGGGTCGCGACCCCAAGGTTGGAAAAAGGGGGTGTAAGTGAATAGTTTTTTTTTATTATTATTTCTTCATACGTATAGGTATCGAAAGTTTTCAGTAGAAGTTTTCGAGAAATGACATATAAGCATAGAAATTGTGCTGTGAAAATCGCATATATACAGGAGAAAACCTTCATTCTGACTGAGTATAGAAAATGAGAATATTTTAATCTTTATCAAATCACTTCACACCTCGCCTCCAACACACTCACCTACTTGATTTGAGTTGAATGTCACATAGTTCATATTCAGACACCGTCGTTTTTATGTATCAATGTATTTATGTATTAAATATACATTTTTTACTTAGTTAAGGACCATGTAATTATATTTGTTTAGATTTTGGTGTCTGTATTAGCTTGTAGCGGCCATGTGTGGCCACTCAATGTACCACACACATATGGCCACTCCTGTATCACTAGGTATACCACTCCTAGATCCCTGGTCTATTCTTAGCCAGCCAGGTACATTAATCCCTGACCCAGACAGACCTAAGCCACCCTCAGGACCACGCCTACCTCCAGCCAAGCCGCTGTAAGCCTCCTGGGGACAGCAGCTGCGGCCTCCACTCCCTGGCTTGGACCAGATATAAGGGGGGCCAGCCCTGCTGGGTTACTCACTCCAGCTCGAGCACCGGAAGAGCAAGATTCCTGTCTGCCGCCACACCACCTAGCTGCCCCAAGTCTATCCGTGTTCCTGTTCTGATCACACGGTTAACCACCTATCTCCAGCCAACTCTCCTGCAGCGACTACGGCTCCTCTACGGCACGGCACGCCACGCCACTCCAGCATACTACCATATTCTGTGTGACCTTTGTGTACTACCAATAAACTGTATTGTGTATCCTACAGTCTGTTCACCCCGGGTAATGATGCAAGGTCTCCCTTGACGTTATAAGCTATAATAGATTATGAAAAGTAAATTATCATCTATTTTTTCTATACTGTCCCTACTCAGAAATATCAACACATGAAAAAATGTGTGTGTGTGTGTGTGTGTGTGTGTGTTGGAGGTGGGGGTGTGAAGTGATTTGATAAGGATTAAAATATTCTCGTTTTCTATAAACAGCATGAATGAAGGTTTTTTCCTGTATATATGCTATTTTCACAGCACAATTTCTATGCTTATATGTCATTTCTCGAAAACTTCTACTGAGAACTTTCGATACCTATACATATGAAGAAATTTTAGAAACAAAAACGATTCGCCTACACTAAGTCTAAGCCCAGAATTTTGGCAAGAATGTAAGGTATTTTTGCCACTGAAATGAGAGAGGTTGCTAGTATTGACCCTAATGTACCCCCATCATAGAGACGACTATTCCGTCTCATATTTGGTAGACAGAGGGCGGCCTCAGTTTGGGGGCCAATCGACGTACAGTTGGCTCCACTCCCGCGTTTCTCCCCTAGCGTTGCCAATGTTTGACCACTCAGGAATTCGAATCCCTAAGCACAAGTTAAAAGACTTGAAACATACATACATACGGTCCCCCAGAGTGAGGGTGGTTGGAGGGTTAAGAAAGGGAGGTGCTGGGGGACTGAGAGAAAAGGGGGGTTTAGGTAGGAAACAGTAGGAGGGAGGGTTGGCGGTAAGAAATTAAGGTGTAGTGAGGAAAAATTCAAGCTATTAGAGAAAGATGTTATTAATGATTGATGTTTATCAATTATTATAATCATTAGGCCTATTATTTATCTATTTTATGGCGAAATAGAAACTCAAACTATATAATCACGCCGTGAAGTTTATCGATCATTTTTTTTTTTTTGGCGAGTTAGGTAGCCATGATCATATGACCCGCCGAGGAGAAGTTGATAGAGAAGTAAGACAGTAGATGTTTATCAATAATCTGCAGTCAACTGGACCATTGTAACATAATGTGACGTTAGATTAATTCACTTCCTTCTCACCCTACCATTCAATCCCCATCCCAAACTTATAACCTCTCAGTCTACCTTCAGACATTAAGATGCCATGCAACCTGTGATGCCAGAGGTCTTCTGTTCAGTGGTATAATAATTTTTTTATTTTTTATTTAACGTGTTTTATGCTTTCACTGTTATTGTGCAACCGTAATACTTTGCGTTATTTAAGCTGCAAATAATTAACATTAACTGCTGAATATTTCGGGACAAGATATATGACATTTATGTCAGTATCAACAAACAATTCTAAGTAGATGGTTGTGGTATCCGTCAAACCGAGCTTTCCTTGGCTGTCCCACTGCGGTATGGAAACTATTTTCCACCTCCGCCAGTATGAATCACCACGACCAGCACATATCGGAGCGGAGCCGCATTGTTGCCCTTCACGACGAGGGTTTAAGCAACAGAGCAATTGCCGGGCGACTTGGAGTATCTATGCCAACCGTGAGGAAGTGGATCCGTCGCTGGCAGGAAACTGGCAATCTAAATGACCTGGGTATGTGTTATTTTTCAATGTTTTGGCTTTATTACTTTTAGTGCATGGACGCACAAAGCAGATAACTCAATCATAAATATTTAATGCTTTACTTAAGAGAACATTATCCTGATGGTAAATTAAAGTGCTACCAATTCCTCCAAACTACGCCATGAAGCGACCACCTTACTCGAGGATTATTTCGTGGTATAGTTTTGAGAAATCTGTAACCCTCCAGTTTTCCATCAACAATTTTATTTACAATGGGATAAGGGGTAATCAGATTAAGAAATAAAATATCGAAGATTCATATACTTCTGAATATAAAATTGTTCAGTTGTTTTGCTATATTATGCAAACTTTTTATATCAACAAGTCGTAATAACTCGTAACATACTCAATACCTGTAGTTGTATACACGAGCAGTTAACATAAATGGAGGCACCAGGGCCTGATTTTTCATTTATCATTCATATCATACTAGCTGTAAATGGTGATGATTATTATATTCTCTGCATGATTTGTAATTCTGCTGCCAATGTTGATTGTAAATTTGTCCTACCAATGCATTGTTGAACTGACGTCGATTAAAATGCTGCTTTTTTCATATGTAGTTGATCTTGAATGCTTCAAATGAAATTTTATACTATTTAGGAATTAAAATAAAAAATGAAATATTATCATATGGGTAATTGCCATGCATTTATCGATTAGAGCGCAGACCTAGATCTCGAGTAACCAGCCGCGAGGAGGACGAGCAAATCATCCAGGCAGCTGTAGCCTAGCCATTTATCAACGCTGCAGCCATCACGACGGATCTAGGGTTGGAGGTGTCGAATACGACAGTGAGTAGGCGTCTGCATGCGGCTGGTCCTCATCATCGAGTGCCCGCTATGAAGGAGCACCTCACTGACGTGCACCGTAACACCAGGTAATCTTTAACTGGTCTCAATACTATCATGTTTTCCTGTTATTGTTTATTTGAGATGTATTATTGCTTTTCAGCTGATCCACAACAAAGGACTGCAACAATGTGCTATTCACTCTTCATCGTCAGGCTTACCTTCGCCCAGGAGCATGTGACCAAAGATCGGGTTTTGGGAGAGAACTGTTTTCTCTGATGAGAAAACTTTTTCTTCCAGTAACCATGGTCGCATACACTTATGGAGGAGGGATAGCACAAGGTAATGATAATTTGAAATATAGTACGAGTCTCCAGTTTATGATTATATATATACAGTCGACCCTCGAATGGGCGGACTAATTGGGGGGGACAGCTGTCCATACATTGAAAAAGTCCTCACATTGAAAATGCGTAGATTTCCGTACCTTTTAACCCTTAAGAACCGCAATCCCCCTACCACTACTGGAGCTAGAACCGCAAAAACAGGGTGATTTTTAAAGTTTCGTTTAGGTAAATTTTGTTATTACAGATTTGTAGAGCTTGATTTTACACACCAGAATCTGTAAACTAAAGTTTCCTAAGTCCACTGGTTTGCGTACAGCAGCGCCATGAGTAATAAAATAGTTACCCCTAAAACCCCCCTAAAAAATGAGAAAACTTATATATATGCATATGTGCGTGCTTGTATGTGCATTTCCATATGATTTGGTGTCTTTCCGTACGTGTTTGTGTGTAAAAAATATATATAAATGCAGTAAAAACAATAGGAAGTGTCATACAAGTCATGTATGTACTCGTGTCACGTGTGCGTATTTGCGTATGTGTGTGCTTGTATGTGCATTTCCATATAATTTGGTGTCTGTCTGCACGTGTTTGTCTGTAAAAAAAATATATAAATGCACTAAAGTGTCATACAAGGCATGAATAGGCGAGCCCACACTTTAAAGCGAGTTGCCAAACGGCATTTTGATGGCGATTTCTAGGCTGGAAAAAATGTCCTATGTCGGGCAAAGCTATATTGGGCTTCCTATTGTGGAACGACTTATTATAACTTATTCAATATTTTTTACATATTTTTAACTTATCTTGGACTTATTTTCATACGAATACAGCCATGAATAAAAATATATCTCCTATTATTTCAGAAGAGGCTTTTTAGTCCGCTTATATGCAAATATAACAAAATTAGAATGATATACAAACTTATACAGGCCTTTTATAATTATATTTTACATTTTACGTCGTCAATGATAGTAACAGTACTAAATCACAATAAGATGTTGATAATATATTGTTGTCTCCGTACGATACGTTCTCTGCTGCTGCAGCAACCAGTGTGCGATCCCCGCAGTATCCACACATTCAGTTAGCTTGCTTTCACCTCTTCATGCGTCTGGCAGCGCAAGGTATGCATATTTCTAATGCTAATAAATGTGAACATATGGCATTTCAACATTTTCCTCTTCATGGTATGGGTCATGCTAAATACAATTGTTAATATTTGTAGGCTGTTATACTCATGCAGTTCATGAAAGCCGCATAATGCACACATTTCGACTTTTACTATTTACTAATTTATATGAAAAATATAGTATATTCAGCATATATTATGCGAAAACACAAAAGTATGTATTTTTTTATACATCTAAGTAAAAGGTCGTGAACTAGAACGCTCATTTTCTAGTGTAAAATAAGGTATGAAATTTAACTGAGTTACCCATGTCCAGCACTTAAAATGTCGCAGATAAAAAATAGACCACCATCTGGCAACATCACTCAAAGTGTGGGCTCGCCTATTGTTATGAAAGACACGTATATGCAGCCCTCTCAGTGTGTACACAAGCATATGTACGCTTGTTTTGGCGTGTACGCTAATCAGAGAGCATCCCAAGCGACTCAGATTACTCGTGGAAGTGTGAACAAACCCTAGGGAAGGGGTAGGAAGGATATGAGGGGCAGGGGAAGGCAGTGCCAAGTTATCCTCGCCACAGATATTCCCTTTTCCACTTTCCGTACCATTTCTAGCTTTTGCTGAACACAGAGTAACAAGCTTTTTCTTGGTAGTAATCGTCGGTTTGGGAGGCATATTGAAGGACGAAATATTCACGTAAGCGATGCGAGCGGGGTGGAGACTGTAAACAAACTGAACGTTTTGGCGCGAATATTGTTTCCCGCGCCACTGCCTGACTCGCTACCTACCGGATAGCTTTAACATTAATATATTTTGCCCGCACTTTTCAAAGCTTTTCGGGATCGTATTTTTGTATTTCTGTGTCCCCCCAAACCGAAATCCGCACAAGTGGGGTCCGCTCATGCGAGGGTCGACTGTATATACAAAACCAAATTTTATAACTGTTAAACATTCCTTACAGGTTGAACAGTTGCTTGGTTTCCTCTTCGTGAACCGCATCAAAATATAAGAGCCCCATCGTTATTAGTGATATCACAAATATTTATATATTATGCCAATTATTAGGTTAGTATTGGCGTATTATGTTTTAAAATAATTTAGCTTCCCAATTTTCCTCAGATACGATCGTAGCAACATTTATGAGGAGGCCAGGAGTGGACGAGTGACCCTAAATGTGTGGGGATATATGACTCTGTATGGGGTGGGTGATGTGTTTCCCATTGAGGGAAGATTCACTGCACAAAAATATATACAGCTGCTTGAGGAAGGCTTTCTCCCTTCCCTTCGAGAGAGGAATTTCCCATTCCCTGAAGGACCAATTAATTTTGTCCATGACCGTTGCCCAATTCACACGGCCAGAATAGTGAGGGAATGGTTTGAGGGTCAAGAAAACATACAGGTCCTGAATTGGCCAAGTAGAGGTTGCGATATGAACCCCATAGAAAATCTATGGGGTTCAATTGTAAACACATGGGAGCCGCAGCGTGAGCGAACCTCAGCTGAGTTGCTGCAGCACACCAAAGCAAAGTGGGAAATATTTAGAGCAAAGCCTGATAGTGTGAGGAAGTATGGTGCTTCCATGCCCAAGCGGCTTCAGGCAGTCATAGAGAAGGAAGGGGGATGGACACGGTTCTAATCGTCAGTAATATTCTTCAGTTTGAATGATAAAATAATCTTAGTAATATATAAAATCTGCTGTAATTAATGGCTGTCAAGTTTACGCATTTATCTATATCTATATAACTCTCTATCTATATCTATCTGATTTATATATCTATTATAACTCTATCAATCTATATCTATATCTGATTTATCTATCTATTACAACTATCTATATCTATATCTGATTTCTCTATATCTATCTATCTATCTCTCTATATATATATACCGGTATATATATATATTTATTTCCATATATGTGAGTAATTATTTTTTTCACTGCAGAGTGATCCTGATGCAGCAGTGGACGGGCTTTGGTGGCAGACTGCTGGCCAGGTTATTTAATGCAGGTGTTTGTTGAAAAAAAAAAGTAAAATTACTGCATGTGTTTATTTAAACATGAGGTTCTGTGGCAAACATTCATTAATCTTGTAATTCTAACTGACATTACAACTCAAGGCATTCTAAACTCCTGTATTTGCACCTAGAATAACGCAATCACAGTGAAAGCATGAAACACGTTAAATTAAGGAAAGAATATTATACCACTGAACAGAAGACCTCTGGCATCACAGGTTGCATGGCGTCTTAATGTCTGAAGGTAGACTGAGAGGTTATAAGTTTGGGATGGGGATTGAACGGTAGGGTGAGAAGGAAGTGAATTAATCTAACGTCACATTATGTTACAATGGTCCAGTTGACTGCAGATTATTGATAAACATCTACTGTCTTACTTCTCTATCAACTTCTCCTCGGCGGGTCTTATGGTCTTGGCTACCTAACTCGCCAAAAAAAAAAAAACCAGAATGATCGATAAACTTCACGGCGTGATTATATAGTTTGAGTTGTCTATTTTGCCGTAAAATAGATAAATAATAGGCCTAATGATAATAATAATTGATAAACATCAATCATTAATAACATCTTTCTCTAATAGCTTAAATTTTTCCTCACTACACCTTAATTTCTTACCGCCAACCCTCCCTCCTACTGTTTCCTACCTAAACCCCCCTTTTCTCTCAGTCCCCCAGCACCTCCCTCTCTCAACCCTCCAACCGTATGTATGTATGTTTCGAGTCTTTTAACTTGTGCTTAGGGATTCGAATTCCTGAGTGGTCAAACATTGGCAATGCTAGGGGAGAAACGCGGGAGTGGAGCCAACTGTACATGCGCAGAGGGGTGACAGCTGACGAACAGACCTGGTATTCTAGATCTTGATTATCACCACAGTGTTTTAGGATGTACGCTGATTCTATAGCATAAAAAATCACCTGGTATCTCCTATGTTGGCTCTAATGGTATGGTATCTCGCTAGTTGGATCTAGATCCAAAATATAACAACAAGACTACTACTAAGCTTTAAAATGGGTTACAGATGATATGAGGCGTCTATTTGCATAACGAGATAAGCAACACAACTCAAGTTTTGAGAAAAATGGGTTTAAAGTTTAACATCTGTGCACAAAAGGTTATAGTCTCTCTATTTATACTTCATTTTAAGCCTTATTAGAAACTCCAAAAGAGGATATGGACTTCACCACGTAAATTGTAGATGTTTACTAGGGGGGAAGACAGTGCTAACTCAATTTCACCAGAGGTGGTGTTTATCCCGTTATGCAAATAGACGCCTCATATCTCTTTCGTTGTATCTCAGGGGTCTGGGCTGCTGGTCTATAATGACGTAATAGCTCAGTTTCTTTGAATATCTTGAAGCGGGAGTCAGTGAGTGGCTCCTTAAAGTAACTTAGCATTGAAAGAATTAATCTCCGTGGTGATTCAACTTCCAATCTCCTTCCCTACAGGTGTGATCGCAGAACAAGCTGAAAAGCGAGCCACATGGTACGCTACCCACCCACACACACACACTCCTACAGTTAGTCTTTCCTAGTTAGCTAGTTGGTATTTCACTACTGGTGGTCTGTGTCCCCCAGTGACCACCCAGCCCAGCCCAAACACCACTATCTAGGGAGCTAGGTAATCCTTAAGTGTGTACCCTGATGCAAGGTATTAACTGACCACAACACTCGAGTCTGAGCGAGTGTCTCCTCCAGAGTAGTGGTTGTCGTTTTTGCACTGGGATATATATTTGTATGGTGTGCCAGGTTGAATCTGTACATCCAATTTATTTGTTATTTGTATTTTGGGAGTATTATTTAGTTGAATAGCCAGATGCAAGGTATTAACCGACAACAACGCTGTCGAGTCTGAGCTAGTGTCGTCTCCTCCAGAGTTGTGGTTGTCGTTTTTGCACTGGGATAGGAATTTTTATGTTTTGTTAGGTGTGTCTGATCATTTCCTTTTGTGTTTTGTGTGTAAGATTATTTTTTGTTCCTTATTTTGTGTTAGTGTCTAATGGCCGGCTTGGGCTGAGTTGAGAAGTGAACTTGCCTGTGACCTGTGGGGATATGAAATTGGTTTGAACTCGCAGTATAATTAGAGTCTTGGCCTAAACCCCCTTTTATGCTACCTAATTAACATCATACAGGAGGGGTAATAATCAGGACGTTACACTGGTGACAAAAGTGGTGGGATTACCTACTATTATGTGCTCCCGAGGCTAGTCTAGTCTGATTAGGTGGGTTATACTGCTCCGGGGAGATGTTTAGAGTTGCGATGGTTGGCCACAGCCAGATTCCACAAACACTTGTGGTTCCTGACGTGGATGTGCAGGTATTTCGAGCCCCCGGTGGAAGGGCAAGTTCCTTCTTCACAGATGCAAGGTTGCACAGAGTTCTGGCTTGGAAGCATGATTTGTGCATTCTATGGCTCGGGAGCAATGATGTTATTGATGATATCGATGGTATAGTACCCAATGAACTGGCCAAAAATATTGTAGAAATTATACAGACTATTGAGAGGGATTGTGAGGCAAAGGTGTGTGTTTGCTTAATTGAGCCCAGGGAGTATCCTAATGAGTACCCCAACACTTCGGTCTCTTACAAGAAAATTAAAAATGCAGTAAACAAAACGATAAGACGTAAAATTAAGAATGAGATAATTCATTTTAATACGCAAACCTTTGCTAATTCCCTGGCCAGTGACGGAGTGCAATTTAATGATGAGGGAAGTAGAGTAGAAAATACATTTAAGAAGGTCATTGAAGGTCAAAAGGAGAAATTACTGAACTCTCTACAGCAGCTTGGTTTAGAGGTGCACAAGATACCTGGTTTTGCTATCCAGCCGATTAGACCGGATATTGAAAAAAATATCCGGCCGGATTCCAAATAATTGCAATATTCAGCCCGGAAATCCGGCTGGATATGTTATCCGGTGCAACCCTAGCTTGGTTATCTTCCATAGTTCTCGCAGTATTTCCACTTCAGGATAAAATGCCCGAGGAGAATTGAACCCTTGTTAAAGTGAAGTCTAGGGTAATCCTAAAAAATTTAAATCTAGGGGAATTGGAGAATTTTAGGGGTATATTGCCTATTTTCTAGGGGATTTTTTTAATTTACATTAGCAGTTTCAATCTTAGTTTGAAGATGGGAATAGAGGAATATTTATGCAAGGAAAGTAGAGTTTCCCATTTAAATTGGAGATGTATAGTAATTTTCTTTCATCAATGCTGCTCTTGCTCCTGATAGAATATCAAGTTGTTAAATGCAGTCCTGAGTTTTATTTTGTGTAAAAAATAATACTCCCATGCCTCATTATTATTTCATTTAGGCCCTATGCTTCTTCGTCAACAGGTTTCTTGTATGTTTTAGTTTAACCTGTCTTGTGTGTAATTTACTTGTTTTCTTGGAGAGGATGCAGAACAGTTTTCTATTATTTTTGTGTTTGTTTTTGTGAGGCAAGTTGCAACTGCCTGGCTGCTCGTGCCAAACTAGCTGACTCGGTGACAGTTGGCCGGCCTTTAATATTTACACACGAACACTACCTGTCCCTTGAGTGTCCCACATGACTGAACCTGTGGCAAAAGCCAATAGTGTTTGTGTCAGCCTTATTTAAGTAAATACTTATTTCTGGCTCTTTGTAATACTGTATATCCTTATCTATAATGTCGAAAACAAGTACATAGTGCATTTACCACTTTCGTTAAAGAGTTATTTACTGTAGGCACAGTGTATGTAGCGTGTGCCATGTGGTGTGCAGGCCACACTTGCCCGGTTGCATTTCTCCCAAGTCTCTCATTATATCGGTGCCGCTCGGCTAGAGTTACCAGAGGATATTACAGCCAATCACAGCCTTTTCAAGGCACAGGTATTACCAAGTTATAGGAACTCAAGGTTGCACAACACAAAAGGCATATTATTTACAATCGACACAGTTTACTGCTAAAACAAGCATTTAGTTCAGACACGGCTATTTTTATCTTGGCTATTTTGACTTGGCCAATTTGATTACCAAACGAACCAACCTGACCTATCCATACCTAACCTAACCCTAGCATAATCTAGCTTACCCCTAGCATATTCTAGCCTCAACCTAGCAGAATCCAGCCTAACTCTAGCATATTCTAGCCTCGACCTTGCATAATCCAGCCTAACTCTAGCATATTCTAGCCTCGACCTAGCATAATCCAGCCTAACTCTAGCATATTCTAGCCTCAACTTAGCATAATCCAGCCTAACTCTAGCATATTCTAGCCTCAACTTAGCATAATCCAGCCTAACTCTAGCATATTCTAGCCTCGACCTAGCATAATCTAGCCTAACTCTAGTATAATCCAGCTTAACCAAAGTCCATAATCTACTAATATATATATATATATATTGCCTCGACGAGGACTTGAACTAGTGGCGTCATTCTCCTCCCTGATTCCATTCCCAACCACTTATCCTCCCGACTGAGCCACAGAAGCCGGTGGCAATCTGGTGTGCCGCTGATAATTTTATTCCGCTAAGTGAGGTGGTTGGTGGTTTCTGGCAATTCTAGCTGAGTTGCACCGATATAGTGAGAGACTTTGGAGAAATGCTACCCGGTTGGTGTGATTACTACTGATGCAGATTTCTATTGTTTTTGTAATATTTTTTGGTACTCGGTAATAGACAGTGATAGTTTTCATTCACAGACAATGTCACCATCAGTTCTAAATGCTATATAATGTGCTAAAATCTATTGAAATCGTATACCATTGAGAGGATATAAATTTACCATAGGCTACCAGCATCATGGTGCAGGGATGAAAACTGAGTACGGTACTTGTAGTATAGACATAAGTGTATTTAAGTGCTTTACTCCAAAATGCCAATATCTGGCCCAGTATCTACATTATGAAGCCTTCTTTAACATTGATTTCCTCACCAAAATCTAGCCAAAACAGTGCAAGCAGGTACTGCTTATAATTATATTGTACTGGTAGTTTTTTTTCCCCATCACTTAATTTTTGTACTGGTAGCGTGCCTTTGATTATTCCACATAAAATTTTGAATAACTTTTGGACATACTGTTTATCATTTGTGTACTTCCTAATAGGCTATACCAGTGGTTTTTAACCTGTGGGCCATGGGGAGTTCTCAGGGGGACCACAGACAACTTCTAAACTAGTACATATTTAAAAAATAAATGACTGCATACACTTTATATTATTGATAACTGAATTATTTCGGCACTCAGGGCAATAAAATGTAATGCAACTTATTTTGAAATCAGTAATTGATAATTTGATGGTACAGTCGCGCTACGAAGTGTTGTCATATTTTTCATAAAAGTTTCGGACACAATACTTTTTGGACATACTTGCCAAACAGTTTAGATCTTTATGTTAAATCATATTTTATCTCAAAGAACATACACCACTTAGTATATTCGATTATCAAGGGTGCTGAACAGTATATTATGAATACATTTACAGAGTGTTACAAAATATATTCCTGATCAACTGAGACGAGTAGACGTCACTAGACGACGGCACACGGCGGAGGAATACAGTGATAGTGTTATGCTCGCTGAGTGGCCCCTACCCTTCCTTCCCTCCCTCATACTTGACTTGCGGCCGTAGTACTGCTTTACTCCGCGCAGGAATAAAGAGGTTACTTACGGAGACGCATTTGTTTACAGTCAATTATTTATTTCACACTAGTTAACTTACCATTTCTCAATCTTTAATATATTCTCTGATACAATTTTGTTTTTCTCCTTATACCACTTAGCAATAGTAAGGTTTACTTCACTTATTTTCATAATCAAATTTGCTCCGCATTTGTGTTCTCCATCTCAGTAAACAGGAACTTGATATTTCATAAAGTTTCGTCCCATATTATCGTATATCGCTAATTACCAACCTTTTTCATATACTGCAGTTGGTTATGGATAGATTTTTAGATACTGATTTTATTTCTGTGCCTTGTTTAGAACAACAAGCAACACTTTACGAAAAAATAAATACAAATACTGCTTCTTGAACGAAAATCACTGGATTTTGTGACAACACTTAATAGCGCGATGGTACAATATCAGTATATATGTTCAACTTCAGAACCATGATGGAAGTGTGGCCAAAACATTTTTTTTACTATTATATATGAAATTATTGTTTTCTTAAACTGTACTTTGAAATTGAATCGATGGGTTCTTAAGATGAGGGAGTAAAACTATGAAATACAGTATCTCAAAGGAAAGTATAACTATGTAGCTGATCATCTGTTTCCTCCTGTTCGGATAGTAGTGCATCCACCTGTAGCCACTTGGCTTGGGTTAGACCAGCAACAGATGAAGGAATGTCAGCGGGAAGAAATCACTTGGAGGGAGTTAGCGACTTATATTGCTGGGCCCTCTTTATATCAATTTGCTCTAATAGTTGACCTATTATATTTTGTTAGGAAGAAATCTGATGGTAGTCTCCATTACAGTCTCATTATTCCTCGTACCTTAACATGCTCATGAATTGATAGGTCACCTAGGTCAGTAGAAAACTATTACAATGACTGAGGAATTGTACTATTGGACTAACCTTAAGTTTGATGCGTGTAAATATGTTAAGGAATGTGTTACATGCCAGAGGTTTAAAGGTGAAACTGGATTACAACAACAGTGGAGAGAGCTACCCACAGTAAATAAATCATTGGAGAGAAGCAGGATAGATATCACTGACATGGTTGATGAACTCCAGGGTAACCACTATGTTCTCACTGTAATAGACCACTACAGTAGGTTTGTCCCTCTAAATACAAAACACACTACACGGGTTAAAGACCACATGTGGCAATACATGGCTGACTATGGGGCCCCACACGGCATTGTGGCGGACAACGGACGAGAGTTTCGGCAGTTCTACCAATGACAACATCACTCTCTACTGCACCACAACCTACCATCCACAAGGGTATGGAGTCACCGAGAGGATGCACCCGTATACTCTCAAACAATCCTCTCTGCTCTGTGTCAGGGTCACCTGATGTGCTGGCCACACATGCTTCAGCAATGTCAGATAGTAATGAATCAAGCCCTCCATACCTCAATGGGAAAACAACTGTACTTCGCCTTCTCGAGGTATCCCCCTATTTTGGCTGACGGCGCATGTTTACCTTCAGTCACGGGTGATGAGGATGATTTGGCTCTTGCTCATGATCTCATCCATGATACCCATCAGAAGAGGTCTCAAAGGTATAGGGATGTGGCAAACCGAAAGCAGAGAAATCAGAGTGTAAAAGTGGGAGTATTAGTATGGGTTAAAAGGGAGACAGAGTTCCCAAGCACAATCCAAAAACTTAATGTGAAATGGAACGGCCCTTATAAAGTGATCAAAGTGAAGTAGGATGTCAGTGTGTATGTGGTGGAAAATGCATTCACTGGTAAAAGGGTACAAAGAGCGGCAGACAAAGTGAAGCCATATTGTGGCAGTGAAGAGTGGTTAGTGCGCCCGCTCGAGGCCACTTTTGAACCAAACCCAGTGGACAAGCAATTGCCACCTCGTGTGCGACGTCCTCCCTGCAGACTCATTAAAGAGGATGGAGTTAGTATATTATTATGTGCAATGTGTGAATGGGTTAGATATGTTGGCAGGGTAATGTGGGCTGGTTGTACTGTCTGACCATTGGCTGTGTCAAATGTCTTTTATACTAGTGAGTGAACTTAGTGTACGAGCTCAGTTCGGTTCAGCACAGGGAGGAATCTTATTTCGAGGGGCCTTGGTCGCACCCTCACTTTACAGTCAGCACGGTCTGTGGTGTAGTGTAGACTTCAGGACTTGACAGGCGCTCATCAAGACTGAGATGGAGAGCTGGATCCACATGGAGAAGTATCCTCCTGGAATGATCCTGCCAACGAGAGTGACAGGTGTAGTCAAGGTTGACGGCCAACTATTACCAAGACAGGAGGCTGGCTGCGAAACCTATTTCCTGGCTGAATATTTTTTTTTAGTAAGATAAATTCTTCGAATGTGTGAATGATAAAGCAACCTCCTGGGGTATGTAACTTTTGTGGAAGGACAGGTACCATCTGAACAAACAAGGTAGACAGGTCAGTTCTGTACACCCATGTATCTTGAGAAAAGAGTTAAAATTGGTTTGGTATGATGTCTGGTATAACACTCCAATGAGTAAAATTTTAAATTCTGGAAGGGACCGTGAAATGCCACGAAAGTGTACTCGAATGTTCACATGTCTTTAGGTTTAACTTTAATTAGATTAAGATATATGTATATGTAGGGTTTTGTATCTAGGGTTAAGTAGGTTGACATATTCACTGTAATTTTAATTTTATGTCATTATATTCAGGGTCGTTTGTGTGTGTGTGTGGTGTTGTGGCAAGGGTGAACTTTGCTCACGCAGGACCCGTCTGGTTCCCTGCTCTCATTATCTTTAAGTACATGGTAAACAACGTAAATGCACTACTTGTATGATCATCAAGTGACGGTAAAATTATAATAATTGTCGTCATTTTGTTGAGTTGGATTTTTCTACTCATTGTGGGATGAAAAAAGGGTGATGTGTATAAAAATGAGGGAAAATTTTATGTTCACTTATCTTGTTCGGGCGAGGGGTCGAGACACCGGTAGTGAGCTAGTGTCTCCTCCAGAGTTGTGGTTGTCAATTTTGCACTGGGATATTTATTTGTATGTTTTGTTAGGTGTGTCTGATCACCTTTTTACACCTTACAGAGTGAGAGTATCAACTGGAACTAAGCGGGGGTGCTGATGGTGTAACGGTTAGCACATTCGCCTGGCACGCGAGAGATCCCGGGTTCAATTCCTGGGTCAGTGGAATTGTTGGACAATTTTCCCAGCCCCCTATGTCCCTGTTCACCTAACAATAAATCGGTACCCGGCTGTAAGAGCAAGGATAGCATGCTACCTTGTAGGCTGGGGAAAGATGTGTTGATGGCTGGGGAAGATGTGTTGATGTAAACTACCCAACACACACTGCTGAGGGAAGATGTGTTGATGTAAACTACCCAGCACACTTCTCAACTACTCAGCAACACACTGGTGGGAGATGTGTTGATGTAAACTACCCAGCACACTTCTCAACTACCCAGCAACACACTGGTGAGGGCTGGTTCTATCCAGAAATGAGAAATCTGGCATCCTCTACCACACCCTGGCCTGTTCTGTCTGTATCTCTTACTATTTCTCATTCCTTCTGGGTAGCCGATGAGATTGCCCGATTGGGTGGCACAACAAGGAAGACTACAGACGGTGGGCTTGTTGGCCCGGGGATACTACATGCCCTTGAGCCAGCAGTCCCCTCGTCTGCTGCCTTCGAAGAAACAGATCTCACTATCACCCTGACTCCCATTTGGGGGTCCGAGCATCTGCTCGGCTTCGGTCAACTAGACTCTTGAAGAGTGAGAGGATGGAGGAAGTGGAGGAGTTTAAGTACCTGGGTACAGTTCTGTGTAAACATGGAAGTATGGAAGGAAAAATTAGGGAGAGAACAATGAGGGGTAGACAGGTCATAGGATGACTGGGGAGGATTATGAAGGGTAGAAGTGTGAGTATGGAAGTGAAAAGGGGACTAAGAAATAGCATATTCCTGCCAACACTGACATATGTGTCAGATACATGGACATGGAGTAGGGCTCAACAGTCTAGAATAGGTGCAGTGGAAATGAATTACTTGAGAGGAGCATGTGGACTTATTAGGTGGGATGGAGAGAGTAATGAGAGTGTGTATGCGAGATGTTGTATGAATGAGAAGGCAATTGGTATTGAGAGTGGAGTGGTTGAGAGAGTGAAGCGTAATACGCTGAGGTGATTTGGACATGTAGAGAGAATGCAAAGGTGTATGGAAGCAAAGTTGTGGGACCTGGTGTGAGAGGCAGACCTCCGGTTTGATGGCAGAACAGAGTGGAAGAGTATGTAAAGGAGAGAAGCGTGAGGGGCAGGGAAGGGTTTGACTAAGTAAGGAGGGAGTGTTGGAACAGAAAACTGGAGATACTTCTGCCGTGGCCACCCCCTTGGGGTGAATTCCCGGAGGGAACGAGGCATCGGCAGAGCTATACCCCTCCCAGCGCTCGCCCGAGTCGGGCAGCCTGCACTATAAATAATCTCTATTCCATAATAAAGCATATTCTTTCCTCTTAAACCTGTCAGAAAAGTACCAATAAATTTTATTTACATGATATAATGCATGTAATTAGTATATTTTTGGATATACCTAAGCATTTACAAGAAGTTTGTGGTACCCTCACTAATTATAGCCAACAACAACATTCATCAGCCAGCACCTCCTGTCAACCAAATTCCAGTTGAATTCCTGCATCATCAGTTGAAAAACAATGGTAAATACTTACTAATTTCTATATATTCCATTCATGAGATGATGAGAGTACAATATTAAGTTCACAGTTAAGGATACATTAAGTGATTTATTTATTTATGGTCATTGTGTACTGTAATGTTACTGTAACTTAAAGTATAAATGCACATTTTCAGGACGTCCTGCACGAGATCTTTGTTGGAATATTGGATGAGTTTGATGAGGAGGAGTTGCAGTCAAGAAGGTTACCCCCAATTGTGCCATGGCATACCTAACCTAACTGAACACGAATTTATTCAGAGATTCAGATTGTCCAAGGATGCTGTGAGTGACTTTCTTTAGGAAATCAGACCTAGTTTGCCAAGAGTTGCTAATGGTAGAGGTAAGTTAAGGGTAAACATATAGTTTAGCCACAGAACAGGGAACTACAATTTCCCTTATAAGGAAAAACAACAATCTATGAAAGAGCTGCAGATTTTCATACATATTTGTTGTTCTATTCATTTTTATCTGTAATATTGAGTGGAAATCACTTGTATACATATCCCCTAGCCAATAATCTTATGGGTGGGGAAAAACATATTATTTGGGATAATTGGCAATGAATAATTGCCAAATTATTGTAATTATTCCAACCTGTCCTGACCTAACCTAAACTGAAAATATGAATAGAACAACAAAAAATATGTATGAAAATCTCTCTCTATATATATATATATAAAAAAAGAGCAAGAAATACATACCGGTACAGAGAATTCTCAGATATTTTGCTAAACTATAGCATACATTTACCAAGTTAAGATATTGTTTACTTTTTAATTTTCGGTACATTTTGTCTGCAGTGCTACTCAGTTTATATGTTTATTTATTGTGCGTCCTTTTCATAATCAACATTTAAGTAACAAATTTTTTCTTCCATTGTCTTATAGGATGTAGTGTACCACAGTATCTTCAGCTTCTTGCTGCACTGAGATACATGGCAACTGGAAACTTCCATATATCAATGGGGGATTGCCTGGAGATGTCCACAGCATAGGTAAAGAGGATAGCAACTGCTATTGCTCATCTGACTCAAAGATATATTAAATTTCCTGGACAGAATGAAACGCAGATAACTGTGGAGGTGTTTCATATGTGCCTGGAGTGATTGGATCCATAGACTGTAGCTATATTAAAATCCAGAGTCCAGGAGGTAATAATACCGAGCTATATCATTGCAGAAAAGGATATATGTCTCTTAATGTTCAAGCCGTGTGTGATGCCTCTCTAAAATTTTACATGTAAATCTGCATAATATCATTCATACTCTTTAAATTATAATTTACATGTAAGTCTCCATAATATCATTCATACTCTTTAAATTATAATTTACATGTAAGTCTCCATAATATCATTCATACTCTTTAAATTATAATTTACATGTAAGTCTGCATAATAAACTGTTTTCTTATAGATTTCAAAGCACTGAGAAAAGTAAATGAAGAATCAGTGATTACAAGTATCTATTTTATTAAGGTATGTAATTTATATATGACATAATTCAGGATATTATTATATTATACTATATATATGAATTCAAATTTCACTAAATAAAATGTGATGGAAATAAATATTTGAGTTTACTAATTAACCAATAAACAAACTATTGTCACGACAGCTGACTCTGACCTTAAAATTATCGTACTCTGGTGACACTTCAAATGTAAAGTACGGTACATTGTTGTGTTGCCAAGGTACCATGATTTAAGGGTCAAAGTTGACTGCTGTAGACCAGGATTAGAAGAGATTAATTCACAAGAAATATATGTATTCAAATATATGCTGAGGAGATGAGGCTGCAAGCTGAGTAGATAGCTTGTGCACTCGAATACACTGCAGTCTTATGGATGATGGTTTGTACACAGGAAGATCCACCTTGCTCAATGAAAATGGCTCGAGAATGCTGCAGTCATCTGTCTCTTCCAGGGAACCATCAACTCTACCTGTTAATGCATTAAGCTACATAAGTATCCAGCTTCTTCCAGCCGAACCAGAAATTGGCACAGTCTGGCCCCGCTTGTGAATTATGTTTGGGCAGTGCAGTAAATATAAGAATGAAATTTCTAGAGATTATACAGTATTCCAAATACACAGAACTGACCAATACAGGACCCATCAATTTTTCACAGTATGATTTGATGTATGTGGTGACACATGTAATAAAATCTACGTTATGCTTTAATGTAATACAACTATTAAAATTTATATCCTTACTACAGTCTTTACTATTCTGTTGAGGGTCATCTTCATCGTCTTCCAGGAACCGAGACAAGCACGAGTTCTCAAAAATTTTGTGTGGTAAGAGCAGTAAACCTGGGATGATGTCCTGGACAATTTTCTACAACTCGTCAAACTTGGCTGGTGTTCAAGGAGGTCCACCACCAGTTTGGTTAATTTTCTTGACATTCTGCATGATATTTTTTTCATTCTGTGAAAGAGAAGATAATCCAATTAGAGAAATGACAAGAATTTAGGAGTAAAACTATGGAACCACACATCCATCCATTTGTGTGTTTTGTTTTGTTTTAAGAACTACTTATGGAAAATTATGTATTATAATCCTTCTGCCACCCTTCTCCTACTCCTACAATCTTTTGGTAGAGCCTGGGAATTTATGGGTTTTGGATGTGGGAAAATACACAAATTAGGAATAAATTGATCTTTCCTAATCTGGACCTAACCTTGGCATTCTTCGGTACGGACCAAATGATATCTGCTGATCAAGAGATACATTTATGACCCATTTCATTGCTTAAGTGAGCAAGACCAACAACTAAAACCTTCATCACAATATAGTGCATAATGTGAAGTATAAGTTTGCCAATTTTCATTTAAATACATGAGGTGGCATGATTTCTGAGATCATCCTATAAATTTATTAAATCTATATCAGCAAATAAGATCATGCATGAAAAATTATAAATTTTGAAACATATTCATGCATTGTTAATTAGAAATGCCATTTGGGCCACTTGTGAAACTCCATCTGAGACCCAATATGTACCAGCTATGAAAAATATCACTCTTACAACCAACAAAACAAGCAGAGGTTGGTGCAATATTACCCTAGGCTTTATGAATTAACTTACAATTGGGACAAAGTATGGGGTTGCATTTGGTACCAGTAGGCCAGTGTGTGTGTTAACTCACCTGGTTGGTTACCCCACACCGTCATCAGTCTTAAGACAAGGACAATTATATAGAACAACATACTTTGGTATAAAAGTAACAGAATAACTATTTAACTGTGCTCTTATGATAAATTAGACTTACTTACTTCTAATCCCAGGATCGTTTCAGCTACTTGTTTGTCTTCCTTTCACACATGAAGAAGTGGATGTTGTATTGTTTCTCCACTTCCTTCCATGCTTTCTTCCACTGAGGAATAGCATTATACTCTCTTTTCTTTGAATTTATTATAGGATGCTGTGTAATCAAGGTCGCTAGGAACAACTTCTGCTCCAAGTTCAGTGGTGTACCTCTGGTTGCCATGGTGATGAAGGTGGTTTGTTTACATTTGACCTGTAAGTATTACCAACCACCGTAGGCTGCCCGAGCAATGTTGCCAACCCTCACCAGGCCACGCGCGTGCTGGGATACGAGGCTCGGAGGGCTCTCGGACTGACTGAGAAATCGAATACCCACTCTCGGGCGCTGGCGTCCGAGGCTCGGGCTCGGGCGCCCGAGCACGCCGTCCGAGGGACTGAGAAAACGGCTGTTAGTACCTGTTAATGTATAAAAAAAAAATATTCAGTATAAAATATAAAACAACGGTAATCAAAATAATATTAGTTTTGTACTGTCTCTGCAATCTTTTTGCCCTCCTTAATGTCTTCACTACTTGTTTTGCTTTCCCTTTCAGGATTCCCTCTCTGTTAAAGATGTAAGGTCACAGCTATAGTTCAGCACCTTCTCATAGATTGTCCCCAGTATCTTACCGCGGGCTTTCTCACCTCTTTTCTCCATTGAGTAAAATCCCTTCTTCACGGATCTCCATAATGGGTCTCTCATGTTATCTAGCTGTCCAGTAGGCTACCTGACCAAAATGTTATCAGGTAGCCTAGAAACTTCGTTTGATCACAGCATTTTTACGGTATATCAATTCTATATGTGAGAGATAAACGAAGAGCTGTTAACCAGTTTGATTTCAATACAGTATATTTCATATACATTTGTTGTGTTGCATAGAAACTGCCTTCATCGTAAGTAATACGCGAGTAATAATACAGTATATTTTATAATTAATTGGTGGTGTGTTATGGAAACTCCCTTCATGTCATTACCCCACGCTGGATGCGTCGTGATTGGCTGGCTTGAGTTTTAATACCACCACGTATACAGTTCAAGAATATGCCGCCGGGACGCATATTAACCAAGTCCAACTATGTAGGTGTCATAAGTGTCCTCTCAGCCAATCAGAACGCTTGCTGGGCCAGCCTCAGGTCTCTTAGCCAATGACAGCTCGTGGTACAAACTAGAGTCGAGCTGAGATGCCAGTTAACACCAAATGTGTACGCCGATATGCAATAAACAAACCCTTCTCTCTCCTCACTCAGTCGAAGAGAGGATATATATATATTTCTGTATCAATTCTACCATTTTATTTACGAGATCTATACATCTTTAGGAAACAATTTAAACGCTATTCTTCCTCATTTTAAAAACATGAGAAATATATAAATGTGTGTGTTTAATCTCTCTTCACGCCACTCTTTCTTCTGGCTGTCTGTATCAATTTCACCAATTTATTTACGACGAGTTGTATACATCCTTAGGAAACAAATTAAATGCTCCTCCCTTTTCCCTCACCATGCCAGCCACCACCACCATACCCTTGTCACTCGCCATGTCTGCCACCACCATACCCTCGTCACCCATCATGTCTGCCACCACCATACCCTTGTCACCCACCATGTCTGCCACCACCACCATACCCTTGTCACCCACCATGTCTGCCACCACCACCATACCCTTGTCACCCACCATGTCTGCCACCACCATACCTTTGTCACCCACTATGTCTGCCACCACCACCATACCCTTGTCACTCACCATGTCTGCCACCACCACCACCACCACCATACCCTTGTCACTCACTATGCCTGCCACCACCACCACCATACCCTTGTCATTCACCATGTCTGCCACCACCACCATTCCCTTGTCACCCATCATGTCTGCCACCACCATACCCTTGTCACTCACTATGCCTGCCACCAACACCACCATACCCTTGTCATTCACCATTTCTGCCACCACCACCATACCCTTGTCACCCACCATGTCTACCACCACCATACCCTTGTCACCCACCATGTCTGCCACCACCACCATACCCTTGTCACCCACCATGTCTGCCACCACCACCATACCCTCGTCACCCACCATGTCTGCCACCACCACCACCACCATACCTTTGTCACCCACCACCACTACCACCACTATACCCTCGTCACCCTCTATGTCTGCCACCACCACTATACCCTTGTCACTCACCATGTCTGCTACAACCACTATACCCTTGTCACTCCCCATGTCTGCCACCACCACTATACCCTTGTCACTCACCATGTCTGCCACCACCACCACCACCACTATACCCTTGTCACTCACCATGTCTGCCACCACCACTACCACCACCATACCCTTGTCACTCACCATGTCTGCCACCACCACCATACCCTTGTCACCCACCCCCGCCATACCCTTGTCACCCACCATGCCTACCACCACCACCATATCCTTGTCACCCACCATGCCTGCCACCACCATAGCCTTTAACACACACACACACACACACAGATATATATATATTCCTCATGTTTTTAAAATGAGGGAGAATAGCGTTTAAATTGTTTCCTAAAGATGTATAGATCTCGTTGTAAATATAATGGTAAAATTGATACAGAAATATATATATCCTCTCTCTTCGACTGAGTGAGGAGAGAGAAGAGTTTGTTTATTGCATATCGGCGTACAAGTTTGGTGTTAACTGGCATCTCTGCTGCTTATCATCGTACATCTGGAGATTTTTTTTCCGTATATGGATATCATAATTAGTTACAGATACTAATATGTCCTTTTACATACAGGATCTGTGAGCGAAAAAGATATATTGATCGAGTTATGGTAACAACGATAATGGACATTATTGTTTGTGTTGAATACAGTGTCAGCTCGACTCTGGTTTGTACCATGAGCTGTCATGTGCTGAGAGACCTGAGGCTGGCCCAGCAAGCATTCTGATTGGTTGAGACAACCCTTATGACACCTACATAGTTGGACTTGGTTAATATGCAGCCGGGACGCTTCCTTTGTAAAGATAAGATGAGAAAAAAAAAGGAATGTAGACAAAGATGAGGAGAAGGAAGTTAGATAAAAAGAGGAGAGAGAAAAGGAGGTGGTTGAAGATAAGAAGAAAAGAAAGGTAGGTAAAGATGAGATGAGAAGGATGGTTTGTAGAAATGAGAAGAAAAAGGAAGGTAGACAAAGATATGAGGGAAAAGAAAATGGTTAGTAAATATAAGAAGGATAGACAGAAATAAGATTATAATGGTAAGGCAGCCCTTACGTTAGTACCCGGGTGAACAGACTCCAGAATACACGGTACAGTTTATTGGTAATACAAGAGGAAGCAGTACAGGTAAGTATACGGGAGACCAGCCTGTCTGTAGTTGCAGGGGAGCGTCTGTGGTTGCCAAGACGAGTGGTGAAGGCTTGAACAACACGTGGGATCGGTGCGAGAACACGTGTGTTGCTACTACACAACCCTGTATTTACCAATAAAGTGTTAGCGTGTATAATCGAGTCTGTTCACCCAGGTAGTAACACAAGTACCCTTGTTGTTTTAAGATCTTCACGTTGGCAGCGAAGATGTGACCCATGGAAATATTTGTTCCCTAAAGCAAGTACAAAACAGACTTAGCTTCATTGATGTACACACAGGGAAGACAACCTCAGGCGGTTAAGATAAGAAGAGAAAAAAAAGGAATGTAGACAAAGAAGAGGAGAAGGAAGTTAGATAAAAAGGGAAGGAGAGAGAAAAGGAGGTGGTTGAAGATAAGAAGAAAAGAAAGGTAGGTAAAGATAAGAGACGAGAAGGATGGTTTGTAGAAATGAGAAGAAAAAGGAAGGTAGACAAAGATATGAAGGAAAAGAAAATGGTTAGTAAATATAAGGATAGACAGAAATAAGATTATAATGGTAAGGCAGCCCTTACGTTAGTACCCGGGTGAACAGACTCCAGAATACACGGTACAGTTTATTGGTAATACAAGAGGAAGCAGTACAGGTAAGTATATGGGAGACCAGCCTGTCTGTAGTTGCAGGGGAGCGTCTGTGGTTGCCAAGACGAGTGGTGAAGGCTTGAACAACACGTGGGATCGGTGCTAGAACACGTGTGTTGCAGGTGGATGACGACAGCTGGTCAGGGCAGGAACCTCTTGGTACTGGAGCTAGTGGTATAGTCTGTCTTCCAGCGGCTGGCGGCCGCCTTTTATCTTGTCGGCCACACTGTCCCGGATGTAGCATCACTCACGTGACTTCCCACCTGGTGCGGCGGCGGCTTGGTGAATCACTGCACGGGAAGGAGTATGGTCAGACTGCCCGTGTCCCCACAGGAGGATTAACCTGTCTGGCCAAGGGATTAGTGTACCCGCCGCATCTGAGCTGGATGGTGGTAGAGGTGCGGCCCCAGACAAAGGGTAGAGGTGCGGCGATGACAAAGGGATGCAGTGGCGTGCATGGCGACACTACAGTGCCCCCCTCCCCCCCACGGAATGAATTTTATTAAGGGGGAGGGTAGGGTGTACAATGCATAAATATAAAATAGACTAAGAAAAAAATAACAATATACACTAAGTCAAAGAGGAAACAAATATAGATATAACCACTTGAATAATAAATGAATGTTATATAGAAATGTACGGGTAAGTGTGGATTGTAGGAGTGGGGGCCAAGGTAAGTGTGTGTCAATTAGTAGTAGGGAGAGTGTGTGTCAAGAGGTGTGTGGAGTGCGTGAGTGTCTGCGTTGTGTACCATTGCCCCGTATTTCGCCAGGCGTCTTACAACACGCCCCAAACGAGAGGTGAATCCATCAGGGACCATAACGGGCTTGTCATCCGGCCGCTCCTGTTGTGGGGGCGGAGGTGTAGCCGGGCGAGGTGAGGGCGTGCGCTGGCGAGGAGGGCTGGCGGGATGAGGAGGCGTGGCTGGTATGATGTGGATGACAGGTGGCAGTTCCTGAGGGAGACTAGAAACACATAATTCATTGGAGGCAGGTATGTGGGTTGGGCTTGTGGAGGCGGGGATAAAGGTAGGGTGGGTTCAGGTATAGGGGAGGTAACGGGATGGGGAGGAGGAAGTGTGGGAGTGACGGTAGAGGTAAAGGGTTCAGGTAGGTCAGGATCAGGTGTGGTGACGTTAGGAGGGGAGGTAGGGTTGGGGCTAAGGGAGAAGATAGGTTCCTGGGGGTAAGGTGGTGGAATGACGGGTACAGGGATGGAGTCGGTGATAGGCGTGGTTGGGAGGGGGGAGGTGAAAGAGGTAGGGGGGAAGGAGGTGATGTAACTGGTGAAGGAATGGTAGGGTGAATGAGTTGAGGTGTGGGAGGAGGCACCTGTGGCACGTGAGAGTGTGGGATGTCAGTAGTGGAAGCCTGAGTAGGTAGGGTGGAATGTGGGTAAAGGAATGAGGTGTGTCGTAGAGGTTGCAGGTGGTTGTACAGGTATGTATGGTGTTGCGTATGGTGTAGGCAAAAGCAGTGGACAAAAACAGGGTTACTTACGAGAGTTCAAGGCCGGACAGCTCGTGAAAGGAGGAAGTCAGGCTCTTGAGGCAGTCTCGTAGGAGAGCGATGGCTGCCCCGGTGGAGATGATGTGAGACAACTCCTGCCGGGCAGCCGCCTCTACCTGCCTCAGCTTGCCGTCGGGCTCCTTCAGTTGGAAGGGGACCAGAGGCTCCTTCCCCGTCTTCCACAGACACTCCCTCAGGCCCGCAGGGGCACCAGACGAAGGAGGAGGAAGAATGATTGGGAAGGAAGGGGGAGGAGGTTTCTTGGAGGCAGAGGGCCTCTGGTGGTCCAGGGACTTCAGGAGAAGGGCTAGGATGTCCAGGTCCTGTTACAACCCCAGTTTTGGCTCGTTTATGTCTAGGGGAGGATTAGGGGTTGTGAACAGCTTGAGTTATAACTCTAGTAAATATGTTACTGTAGTCAGTGGAGTTACAACTAATGAAATGAAACGGGAACCTCACTCCACTCCCTCAATGGATGTTTGCTCAGAAAGAATAATGTAAACGAATGACTAATGAATTTAACATGTATATTATTACCATCACCAAATAATTATAATATTTACAATAAGACAAAAACAATAATAATGACGTTAACGTTAACAGACACCAAATGACACCAATTAGTACACCAAATAATAGAACACAACTTGATTAAAGTTAAACAAAATATAGTACAATAGTACACAGCTCCAAGAGCAGAAGAGATGGTATGCAATGGAGTGAGAGTCTATGTCTTCACTGCCTTGGTCAGCAGAAGGCAGTGCTTATATATACTCCTATTGACAGCATGATTGGTTGAGTCTGGAGACCAAGTCTCTGAAAGGTTGAGAGAATGTAACCATGTTTCCGATTGGTTGAGAGCATGCAAGCTGGTCTGTGGTTGGTTGATACGGCCCTCACACCTGTGCAACCTGGTAGGTTTAGTCTGGGTCAGTTTGAACCAGTTTGAGGAGACGTCCAACAGTGGTGCAAACTAGGTAGTTTACGGGAAACAGCCGACTCCTAGTTGTCGAGTGTTTGCAGGTTCGTCACACCTCCCCCCAAAAGATAAGGCTTCTGGGAGAAGACTTATGGAGAGGCTGCTGAAGGGCGAACACGAGACAAGGTGTCTGCCAGGATGTTGTCGGTACCCTTGATGTGCCGGATTTCGATTGGATATTGTTGAAGGAAGAGGGACCATCGTAGAAGGTGTTGGTTGGTGTGTTGTACCCAATGGAGGAACACCAAGGGGTTGTGGTCAGTGTAGACGAGCAAGGGTTCCACTCCATACAGGTAGCACTGAAACTTCTGGAGTGCATTGATGATCCCCAACAATTCCTTCTCTACCGTACTATAGGAGCGTTGATGTGGTTTCAGTTGAGACGAGTGGTAGCAGACAGGGTGAAGAATTCCATCGGGTTGAGGTTGCAGCAGTACTGCTCCGGTTCCAGTCTCACATGCATCCACATGCAATATGAATGGAAAGGAGAAATTAGGAGATTTCAACACAGGTTCATAGGTTAAAAAGTCTCTAAGGGAATTAAAGGCTCTCAAACAGTTACTATTCTATTGAAATTTAACTTTACCACTTGTTAGTCTAGTTAAGGGGGTAGAAATGGAAGCAAAGTTGGGACAAAACCGGCGGTAGAAACCAACCATACCTAAAAATCTTTGCACTTCTTTCCTAGTAGCTGGGATGGGAAAGGATAGGATGGCTTCTACATTGGCTGCCTTAGGTTTAACTTCTCCATTACCCACAATGTGTCCTAAGTAGGTCACAGAGGCTGAATAAAAGGTTGATTTGGTCAAGTTAACTGTTAAGTTCCAGTCAGTTAAAGACTTTAAAACCCTATCTAATCTCTCATGATGTTGGTCTAGGTCGTCTGCCACTACCAGGATATCGTCTAGGTAGATACTAACTCCGGGGAGGTCTCCGATGATCCCGTTCACCATTCGTTGGAAGGTACTAGGTGCATTATGTAGCCCAAATGGCATTACTGTATATTCGAATAACCCAAAAGGGGTAATAAAAGCAGAAATCTGTTGGGCATTCGGAGTGAGAGGCACTTGATAATAGCCTTGTAGCAAGTCTAATTTTGATACGTATTTCGCTTGTCCCACGTTGTCAATCAGATCATCTACTCAGGGTAGGGGATAAGCATCAGGTACAGTAAGAAGATTAACTTGCCTATAGTCCGTAAAAAAACCTTACACGTCCTCCTTCTTTTGGTACCAGGATTGAAGGTGATGCCCATGGGGAACAGCTGGGGATGGCCAGGTGGTTTTGTAGGAGGTAGTCTACTTCCTGGCGCATCAACTCCGTTTTCTTGGGACCAATCCGATAGGCAGGCTTTCTGATGGGATGAGCACCAGGGATGAGCTTAATCTCGTGGTTGATGTAGGGACACTTCTTGGGGAAGTCTGTAAATAGTTTGGAATATTCCGTGAAGAAAAACTTTAGTTCTTGTTGTTGTTCTGGGTTGAGTGAGTCGAAATGAGTAGGAATGTTAAAGATGATCTCCGAATTTTTGAGGGATGACCAACTCGTTATGAGATCTTCATTACCATCATGACGAATATTACTATTGATGCATAATATGACATTAGAATTTTCCTCCTCATCAGACCTTACATTATATTTCTTCAGGCGATTTACATGAATTAATTGTTGTGACTTCCTTCTATCAGGAGTGTTGATTACATAGTCGTTATTTTGGAGAACTCGTTCAACCCTGTATGGGCCAGAAAAGTTTGCTGACAAAGGATTTGACTGGGTAGGAATGAAAGCTAAAACCTTGTCACCCACTTTAAAAGTTCGCTCTTTGGATTTTATATGAAAGTTTCCTTTCATCTTTACCTGAGCTGTCTCCAAGTTTTGTTGGGCATAAGTACGTACTTCAGAGAGTACAGCTCGTAAGTTAGCTAGGTAGTTTGAGAGTTTCCCTAGAAGTGGAATTTTTGTCTACCCACTTGTCCTTCACAACTCTTAAGGGACCTCGTACTTGTCGACCATACAATAGTTGAAAGGGAGAAAACCCAAGACTCTCCTGTTTCACTTCTCGAAGAGCAAACAACAAGTAATGCAGAGAATCATCCCAATCTCGTTCATGTTCAAGCCAAAATTTTCTTAGCATGATCTTCATTGTTTGATGCCAATGCTCTAACACACCTTGTGATTCTGGATGATATGCACTGGACAACTGTTGCTGAATACCAAGTTCGTTAAGTACCTCTGTGAATAATTTACTAGTAAAATTGGAACCTCTGTCCGACTGAATAACGGTAGGAATGCCAACCCGAGTGAACATGTGATTAAGATGAGTGACTATGGTCTTTGCACAGATGTTCTTCAAAGGGAAAGCCTCAGGATAACGAGTGGTAGGACACATCACTGTTAACATATACTGGTTTCCCTTCTTGGTACGTGGTAAGGGTCCCACACAATCTATGATGATACGTTCGAATGGTTCAGATGTTACAGGTATAGGCTGGAGAGGGACTGGTGGGATGGGTTGGTTTGCCTTTCCTACAATTTGACATATGTGACAAGACTGCACATTTTTATATCATCTTTCATGTTTGGCCAGTAGAAATTATCTAAAAGCTTATGATAGGTTTTATACACACCAAAATGGACGTTGATACCATCATGACTTAATTCTAACAAGGACTGCCTTAAGGTGCAAGGAACAACTACCTGTGTGATATTCGCCCAGACATCAGCTGAAGACAAGCAAGGTGATCTATAAAGGCGCATTAATATGCCGTCCTCATAATAAAATCCAGGAGTTTTCACAACGTCCTTCAATGTATTCACAGCCTGACTACGGCAACATTTGAGAGTCTCATCCTGAGCTTGTGCTGTGATTAGATTTACTTTTGACAGGGATTGTGAACCAAAATCAACTAGAGAATTGTCACTCACCTTATCACAGTAGTCTTCAGCTCGTGCCTGAGAACGAGTTACCACACATACCGGAAATAAATCAGGTTATTCCTTGTCGAGGGCAGTAGTCGGAGAGATGTTCATTGGAGTGCTTCGAACCAAGACATTGGGTGCCACTAATCCACCTGCTAAGTCATTACCTAGAATAAAGTCTACATCATTTAATGGTAAGGTATCAACCAATCCCACCTTCACATCTCCCACTACCAAGTCACTCTCATGTACCTTAGCGAGTTCAACTGTAGATAGGACAGAGGAGAGTGGCCATAGTAAAACCTTATCACCAGTGACATTCCCTTTTACATCTGGCAAGCATTTTCGGACCATCAAACTTTGAGAACCACCTGTATCTCTGAGGATCTTAATCGGTACTTTAGGGGAGTCACTAGTTAGAGCAACGGTACCACAAGTTTTAAATTCTGCAAAGGGGTCATCTACAGAATCTACTTTGACTATATGAGCAACAGGTTTCCTTGGAGGGTCGAACTTAAATCTAGAATTGTTGTATGTCGAGTTTGGTACTACACTAGGGTTGGTAAAAGGTACGTTAAGCTTTGAGTAACGAAACTTGGAATTCCTACAATTTTTTATATTATGTCCTTCCTTCTTACAATAATAACAATACAAGGGAATTGGTGTATTTACAGTAGACCCTACGGGGCGAAACGTAGAAGAGGTCACTGTGTTGTATGAAGAGGGGTTGAACACTTTTCGTTGTGCACGGGGACTTACAGCTTTGTTCAGGAGGGAATATTTATCTGCCAATTTGGCGGCCTTTATTGGATCAGTTTCCTCCTTGTCTGCAATGTGTACCATGACGTGATGAGGCACACGCCTATTGAATTCTTCCAACACAACAAGATTTCTGAGTTCCTCGAAGGTGGCTATCTCAGCCTTTTTCACCCACTGATCGAACCGTTTGAATTTTTCTGTAATAAATTCAAAATAAGTAGCCACTAGAGGTTTCATATAATTACGGAATGCTTGTCTATATCCTTCCACCGTGATAGAATATGCATCAAGAATGCCTTGCTTAATGGATGCGTAATCCGAGTCTTTTGGGAGTGCCAGGTAAGTCTGTGCAGCTTTTCCAGTCAACTTAGGTTGCAGTAGCCACTTCCAGTGTTCTTCTGGCCAGTTTAAATGTACAGCTGTATTTTCTAACAATTCAAAGTATCCATCTGGATCAGACTCTATAAAGGCAGGAACGAGTTGAAGGTTTCTGGTGAGATCAAACTCATGAAGAGACCTATCTCCAGCTGTAACATTTTGAAGCTGAGGATGAGCTAGTTGGAGTTCATGTTGTCTTTCTTTTTCTCTCTCTTCATTATTCTTTTCTTCCAGTTCAACCTGATGTGGTCGATCTTTTTCTTTTAGTTCAAGCTGATATTGTCGTTCTCTTTCCTTATCTGCATTTCTCTTCTCTTCCAGTTCAAGCTGAAGTTTTAGTATCTCGGGAGTAACCATCTGGTCTGTCTCCGTTTGTCGAGCACTAGCTCCTTCCTCGGTCAAATCTTCGCAGTCCAGATCAGTTTCTTTTAATATGCCTGAGTTAAACAAATGATTTAGGATGAGTTTTGCACGTTGATCACGGGTAGTGGAACTCTTATATGATATTTCCCATCTACACAGAAGATAAGTAATTTCGTCCTTGTTGGCATATTTAAAATATTCAAGTCCACTGACAGGGTTATGTTCAAATTTCTTAACATTAAATGACATGTTGAAATTTGCAACAAATCAAATATCACAAAGACAAAGTGAATGATTCACGATGATGAAATGCTAAGGGTAAAAGGGGATCACATGTGATAGAGTAGGGTAGGTAGGTAAGTAGATCTACGGTCACGGACTGTGACAGAGGGGATAGGTAATCAGGACTATGATTACGGTCACGATTTGTGACGGGGAGGACCTATTGGTATAACAACTAAGTGGATCTCTCCATATTTGCTTATGGTAACCAGGACAATGATTAAAAGAGATCGATCCCTTATGTCTCCCGATATAATGAGTGAAAAGACATAACGTACTACGGTCTTAAACACTTCAACGCAATGATGGGTAAGACTAAGGTGTGAGCTTTAGGAGTTTGACAATAAGGTAGGGTTCGCTGTGCGAATGAAGCTTTATAGCTGATGTGGGAACGATTGCTACAATACCATCTCTGCTCAAACTCTTGTATGCTTCATCCACTGAGGGGAATTGGATAACTATAATTAATCTTAAAACATGAATACTGCAAAAACGTATCTAAATCAACCTGAAAATGAAGTGTAGGCTTAAGCAATAAACAAATTAAGTTACAGATCAAAAATAGAAATGCAATTATTAGAGTGAAATATATCTCAGGACAGGCCTCCAAATCTGTTACAACCCCAGTTTTGGCTCGTTTATGTCTAGGGGAAGATTAGGGGTTGTGAACAGCTTGAGTTACAACTCTAGTAAATATGTTACTGTAGTCAGTGGAGTTACAACTAATGAAATGAAACGGGAACCTCACTCCACTCCCTCAATGGATGTTTGCTCAGAAAGAATAATGTAAACGAATGACTAATGAATTTAACATGTATATTATTACCATCACCAAATAATTATAATATTTACAATAAGACAAAAACAATAATAGTAATGACATTAACGTTAACAGACACCAAATAATAGAACACAACTTGATTAAAGTTAAACAAAATATAGTACAATAGTACACAGCTCCAAGAGCAGAACAGAGATGGTATGCAATGGAGTGAGAGTCTATGTCTTCACTGCCTTGGTCAGCAGAAGGCAGTGCTTATATATACTCCTATTGACAGCATGATTGGTTGAGTCTGGAGACCAAGTCTCTGATAGGTTGAGAGAATGTAACCATGTTTCCGATTGGTTGAGAGCATGCAAGTTGGTCTGTGGTTGGTTGATACGGCCCTCACACCTGCGCAACCTGGTAGGTTTAGTCTGGGTCAGTTTGAACCAGTTTGAGGAGACGTCCAACAGTGGTGCAAACTAGGTAGTTTACGGGAAACAGCCGACTCCTAGTTGTCGAGTGTTTGCAGGTTCGTCACAGTCCCCATCACCTTTATCCCCTGGAAAGTAGGCGTCCGAGGCAAGGAAGACTGCCGTGTTCTCAGAGGAGCGGTCAATCTTCCAAGCCTGGGACAAGTTAAGTTTACTGTTCTCCACCAGGAAGCCCATCGCGTCCAAGGTAGAGGCAGTGGAGACCTTCGAAGTGGCTGGAACAGAGGTGGAGATAGGGCGGGCATTGTAGAAGGGGATGGACTCACCCGTAAAGTCCGCCCCCCACTTCACCAGTACGTCGTCCCTGCGAACCCACACGTCTGGTTGTGAAGTGTCAGGAGACCATGCAACTAGCCTGCCCTCTTCAGAAGAATGAGTCCAGGAAGAGGGGAAGAAAGCCCAAGAGTAGGGAAGGTAGGAGTCATCTCCCGAAGGGGGTGAAGGAAGAGGACAGGAGGTAGTCGGGTCCTCCACTACACCACTAGCAACGAACTCGGGGAGAGTGGGGGCTCGGGAACGCCCCCACACTCCCCGGGTGAACCCTGGCCCGCCGCCGGCGACGCAGTAGGGAGAGGAAGAGGAAGGGCAGGTTCAGGAATGGGTCCCCCTGCTCCCACTGAAGTAGGAGGGGAGGGAGCCACAGGAGGGTGGATGAAGTCCAGAAGGACAGCAGGAAGAAGAGTGCACAGGACACGCACCATCCTCCTCACCAAAGGGCTCGTACCCGCCTGCTTAGCCTTGTGGAGCTTGTGCAAAGGCAAGGGCGAGTCCTCTGACGAGGAAGAACTGGAGGAGGAAGAAGAGGAAGCAGACGAGGACGAAGGAGAGGGGGTGCGACAGTGAGTACGGGTCCTCTTGGAGGGGCGAGACCTTCTTTTAGACTTGTGCTTGCGCGCCTGCGAGCGGCTCGAGGAGCGCGCCTTTGGGGGAGACGAAGCAGCTTCCCTGCTGGGTCCTGTTACCGGTGAGGTAGCCAGGGGCGCCAGCGCGGTGGTCTCGCTCGTTTCCAGGAGTGGTGGGAAACCACGGAAGGGAGTCACAGAACCGTCTAGGGAAGGCGACGTAGCCTCTTGGGGTGCTAGGGGCTCAATTCCCTGTGACTCCGAGAGGCACGTAGAAGGGTACCGAGACCTGGAGAGACCCAGTTCGGCCCCAAAGGCAGGGTCTGCCCAAATCAAAGAGGACCCGTCTTGCTTGTGTGCCATCCTCCTCGCTCTTGTCCACGCGGTACGTAGAGAGGCAAGGGCAGGAAGGTTAGGGCAAGTAGAAGCAGAGGCATCACGACACAACTCAGCCCAGGGGCGGCACACACTGCACGCCAAAGGGTCGTAACCTTTGGGCATGAAGCAAGGTGCGTGGGGCGAACAGTGGTAGTGCTCGTCGGGGGGCACCCTCACGGTACAACCCGTAGAAGCACACAAGGCACGAGTGGACTGCGGGAGAAAAAAAGGGGTTAACACGTGAACCCACGTTCACAGTAACACAGTAATCACAGTAATCACAGTAACAACACGCGGGAGAAAAGGCACTAAATCCTGAGAAAACAGTCACCCACACGCACTCACACTCACACTGCCGGGGATAAAAACCCCGTAAGCACAGACCCACAGGCTGAAGCAAACCCCTAGAAAACCCGAAGGAGGGAAGCAGGGGAAAAAAAAACCCAGACTGAAGGAAAACAAAACCCGAAAAACACCGACAGGGTAAAGAAAAGGGCCCCTTAGGCCGACGCAGCCAGGGGAGGGCAAGGGCAATGCACAGTCCCCGCAACACACACACAAAACACACAGGGAAATGAGCCCCAAGCCCCGAGGGGCACCAAGTGGGGGAAAAAACACAAACACAAGGAAACACAGCCCCATAACACAGTGGAATAGTAAACTAGTGGCAAAAGCACAGGGGAAAACAGGCAGAAAGGGGAATGGTAATCCCAAGGGGAGAAGCTAACCCCATAGGGAGCGGGAAAAAACAGGCCCCAAGACCCCCCCAAAAAATGGGGCAAGACCCACACAATTGCCTACACAACACAACCCCACACTAACACACACATCTGCAGAGCAGGCACGCCACTAAACACTGAAAAACACACGTAAACACAAACACTAGCAGGAACACGGGCAACACATACCATAGTGAAGGTGAAGGACCGTCGATGTTGTCAGCCTGGTGTTCCGCGAACAAATGACCGAGCGGTGCACCGCACCAACCCAAGCGGGTCACTACCTCTAAAGGCCACCACCAGGTGGCTCCCATATTAATACAGCGCCAGATTTGAATTTCTTAATTTACTTCTGATGATCTTCACGGAATAGACCCTTCTAGCCCAGAAATGAGCCTACCCGGGCCTGGGCTAAAGAAGGGGTGTGTTCTATAGCAATCCAGCTGTGCTGGTTCCATTTTACCAATAAAAGGCTGCGGGCCACTGGTTAAGTGAAATGCCCAATATGCAATATAGATATTTTTATTTCCTTTCCAAAAATATACTACTGTGTAAGAAATAAGGAATTCCTATGTAAATATTTGATTCATGTAATTATTTCCTAACATAACAAAGATTAAATTAATATAAATTAACAAACTAAGCAGTAATATGCTTGAAATCGCCCGTCAGCATCTTGACTCCTATGAAACGTACAAATTCCTTCCTCAGAGAGGCAACGACACTAAACACAAGTTACCCAGATTGAAAAACAAAAAAACCATGCAACTTAAATACAGCTAACGAAACATGTACTGTATTTCGTACTGTTGGTAATGTAACAAAACAGAACCATATTTCACCTTTAAAAAATGATATACAGTAGTCCCTCCAATTTTGCGACAATTTGGGGGACACTTGGGGCCGCAAAATTCGAATTCGCAAAATTGGAACAATTAACCTTATGGGGAAAATTGAATATGATGGACTTCTCATCGCAGATGGCTGATTTTTCGTGATTTTAGTCATTTTTTGTCATAATTATAGTGCTCCTCCCAAATATGTATGAAGCAGGCGTGAGTGTAGTGAGTGAGGAGTGAGCGTAATGGTTGACAAGTTCAGTTATCACCAATAATCCAGGAGTTTCTACTCATACAAATACATTTCCTTAGTTTATATTCATTATCCTTTGTCACTTTCTCTTGCAATCACTTGCACTTTTCACCATATCAAACTTCTGTACCGGGATAATATGTGCAAAAAGTATGAAAAATGCCCGTTTTGAGAAGTTCACTATAAAGGTGTTAGGCTTATCACGAGTGTAACGAGGGAGCTTGAGGGTGAAAATTTGTTCACTATAAAGGGGTTGACTTATCAAGAGTGTAAAAAGCGAGTGAGAGGGTGATATGTAGTTATCACCATAACTCATTGTAAGCCGCCGCACAGCCTGACGCCACGACTCTACCAGCCCTCCCCCCCTAAAACTAGTGAGGAAACCTCCACTTTCTTGCGGCCCGACCCGCAAAACTCGAACTATTTCGCAAAATTAGGATATTGTATTTTCCGCAGTATTTGGGGTATCAGTCGCAAAATTGGCGTTTCGCAAAATTGGAGCAAGCAAAATTAGAGGGACTACTGTAATTGTAGTAAATAAAGAATGGAGATCATCAATACCAGTGATTCATTGGCAGTTAAAAAAAAACAAACTAGTAGGGACATCACTGAGTGATACGGTAACAGTACTTAACGGTAGTGTGTGCAGTTCAGTGTATCTGGTGGGCCAGATTCAAATGTGTCGGGCCAAACGATAATAGCAGCTTGACTCTTGCGGGCCAGATTACAATGTATGGCCCGCGGGCCAGAGGTTGCCCGCCCCTGATCTAGTGGGATCACACTCACACTCACTCACCAGCCATGGCCCAGTCGACATCTCTACCTGCCAACACCACTTCCCCTGCCGACCATCTTATTGGTAGGGTGAAGTGGTTTAACCACGTACGGGGCTATGGTTTTATCACTGCCAGCAATCAAGACTACTTCGTCCACAGGGAGGGCATCCTTCTCTCTGCCGCCGCCACCTCACCACCATCATTGAAGGACGGGGAGGTGTCCTTCACTGTGGAGGAAAGGAGGAAGGGTATGGAGGCTACCAGCGTAGCCGGACCTGATGGTGGGCAGGTCCTGGGCTCACTCCACGCCTGTGGGAGGGGGACAGCTGACGTTCAACCACTGCAGCGATGGCAGCAGCAGGCAGACATGATCACCATCTGCACAGAGACTGCTGTTGCCCTAGCTGCCGAATGACTAGGTCGTCTCTCCGACCTCATCCTCGACATCTTCAGGAGAAATGACCTGCCACCAGTAGCCATTTCTCCCGAATTGCAACCACCCACCACCACTACCACCAATACCACCAAGAAACGAGGCAGCAAGAAGGCACGACAAGGGAGGAGCAGAGCAGACGCGCCACCATCCCTGCCTCCGGCCCACCCTTGTCGCCAGTTAATGCTGCCTCGCCCACTCAACTGGGCGAACAGCGGGAGGGCGCCATCACCATCACCACCACCGTCGCCACCACCATCACCACCGCCATCGCCGCCACCACCACCGACACCACCACCACCACTGTCACCTCCACAGGAGATGGAGACGAAGGAGGAAGACGACGGTGAAAATAGGACTTCCACCACCACCGGAAGTGAGAGTGAACTGGAGGACAAAGGGGAATGCCGGAGGAGGAAGAAGACTAAGGACAGTCAGACATCAAAGCCACTGCAGTTTGTCACCGTTGAGTGGTGGCTGTCCACCTCACCCAGGGATGGGGTCAATTCGTGAATTGAATTGGAATTAAATTGGAATTGATGTAAAACCTCCGTGATTTGGAATTGAATTGAATTGAAAAATAAGCATTTTTAAATTGAATTGAATTGAATTGGAAATGATATCAATGAATTTATATGAATTGATGTGAATTGATGAAGGAATTGATATGAATTGATGTGATTTGATGAAGGAATTGATATATGAATTGATGAATGGATTGACATGTAATGAAGTGAATTTATATCAAATTATTCTAAACATGTAATATGCCCATTCTTTTTGTAATAATGCATAACTTAGACATTTAGTATAACTTATATTCAAATTATCAATAAAATCTACACTTTGGTTTGCTAGCACAATATATTTTTTTTAATAAACCAGGTTATGTATCATATTTTCAATAATAATAAGTAGAGTTACTCTCTCCAGTATATTTCAGGTGCTTTAGTAAAGACATATATGAATAATCAAGTATAATCATGTTCTATTCCTGTAAATGGGTGAGGCTGGGAGGTATGGTTTAGGTAAAGCATATATCTCAGAACAAGTAAAAAAATTTACTGCCTGGCCTACTACTCACAAGTCCAGTTCCTGTCAAGGCCCAAGGGCAGTGTTGCCAGATACAGGGCAAGTTTCATTTTTCATGGAATTTTGAGCATCTTAGATGGATTTTTTCCAAACTTTTACTGGAGAAAATAGAGAAATTTTAATTGAGGAACAACCATTAAATTAATCTTGCTGAAAGATCAATATAATTTTAATTTTAAAAGCATTTGAATTGATGAATTGAATTGAAATTGAAACGCTCGTGGATTGAATTTGAATTGAAGATTTGTTTTTGCGAATGAATTATATTTGAATTGGAAATTTTGTCTTTGCGAATGAATTGAATTGAATTGGAATTGATAAACTAAATTTTTTTTCAGAATTGGAATTGAATTGAATTGATAAAAATGAATTGACCCCATCCCTGAGTCCTCACCCCTCCTCGACCTCTTCCGGCAAAATATCAAGAAACAACAAGACCCCGATGCCTTCCAGTTCCGAGAAAGGTGGACGGGGTTCGATCCTCCAGGCAGAGCGACACCGTTTGCCACAACAACAACAACAACAACAACAACAACAAAATAATACCACCACCACCACCACCAATTAACATCAATACTACAACTACTATTACAGCTACTACTACTGTACTACAACTACTGCTACTAACAATAATAAATAGTGATGCCTTAATGCCCCTTAAGGAGGCGATAGGCCAAACAAAGCAAAAGTCAAAGGTCATAGTGGAAGAGAAGAGAAACTACAGTACCAACATCACCAACAAGCTCCACTGTCTCATCTAGTGTGTGTGTGTGTAACTCCTCTTGTCTCCTGTATAGTGACTTGTATAAATAAGGTGTGGTCATCTAGTGGGGCAGAAGAGAAGCTACAGTACCAACATCACCACCAAGCTCCACTGTCTCATCTAGTGTGTGTGTGTGTGTGTGTGTGTGTAACTCCTCTTGTCTCCTGTATAGTGACTTGTATAAATAAGGTGTGGTCATCTAGTGGGGCAGAAGAGAAGCTACAGTACCAACATCACCACCAAGCTCCACTGTCTCATCTAGTGTGTGTGTGTGTGTGTGTGTAACTCCTCTTGTCTCCTGTATAGTGACTTGTATAAATAAGGTGTGGTCATCTAGTGGGGCAGAAGAGAAGCTACAGTACCAACATCACCACCAAGCTCCACTGTCTCATCTATAGTCAACCACAAGGAAACTGGCGGCTGAAGGTGGGGCAGCCGCCCCAAGCAGCGCTGCCACATCTGGTCTGTCAGAATGGGATTACCCAGGGCCCACAGGGCAGTAGATTAGCAGTCCTTCACCTGAATCTCCTCCCTCCCCCCCTTAGCCTACTCTTTCTTCATCTGTATTTTATGTGTCTGTCCCTGTGCATAGTGATGTGCTTCTGAATTATTATCCATTTTTTTATTATTATTTTTACGTCTGTTTACTATTTGTACATTTATTCATAATTTGTACATACCCCTTCCTTTTGCCTCCCTTGTGTGTGTGTGTGTGTGTGTGTTGGGGGGAGGGGAGGGAGGGCGCCGGGTAGGGTGAGGTCAGGACTCCGTTGAGGTAAGGATTAATGGCAGTTGTAAGTATTGAAGGGCTATGACTTGTGTGTGTGTGTGTGTGTGTGTGTAGAAGGAAGACTTGATAGGATTTTGTATGTGGTGAACATTTTCTTCTGCAAAGTACGAATTTACGTAGAAAATGATTTCCTTCTCACGACTATGGAGCCAGTGTGGGTGGTGAGTAGGGGGTGTTCTTCCTTCCATTGTGGAGTCTAAAGGAGAAGTGACCTGACTGACCTCATTAATTTCCTGACCTCGCTCTCACCATTTAAAGACTATATTTATAGAATCAGTGCACCACTGTACGAAAACGTTGCCATTTTGGTGTGATTTTTGATAGAGTGATGTGGGTTGGAAAGCCAAATGTGGCAGCACTGCTTGGGTGGAAATCCCCGATTCGGCCCCACCTAAACCGCCAGTTTCCTAGTGGTTGACTATAGTGTGTATGTGTGTGTGTGTAACTCCTCTTGTCTCATGTATAGTGACTTGTATAAATAAGGTGTGGTCATCTAGTGGGGCAGAAGAGAAGCTACAGTACCAACATCACCACCAAGCTCCACTGTCTCATCTAGTGTGTGTGTGTGTGTGTGTGTGTAACTCCTCTTGTCTCCTGTATAGTGACTTGTATAAATAAGGTGTGGTCATCTAGTGGGGCAGAAGAGAAGCTACGGTACCAACATCGAATATACAGTACATTATAAACATATCACGTAATTCACTTTTGTTACATTGGAGTGCCATGATTCCTTCAAAGTATACCAGGAAACAGGACCAAATGAACAAAAATAATGGTGTTCTTCTGTTGCTTGGAATAGTTTGGAGGAATCACTTGCTACAGATTTACCAATAACACTGTACTTCCACCTTAAGGGACCCTGTGATGTAGTCAGAAAATTGGAGGTAAACGATTCCTTCAAATATTGCCACGAAACACACACACCTATAGGGAAGGAGTGTGTTTCATGGCATAGTCAGGAGGAATCGGAAGCCTCCAATTTTCAAACACGATCACAGGGTCCTTAATTAAGTATAATCTATAATCTTACCTTACCCTTACAATATTATTCTTAATAATATCTTAATTAACTTACTGAACCCTAAAAACACACAAAAAAAAATTCATACATATACATATATTATACATAATAAAAATAACCTAAAGAAACAAAAATACATGGATACATATTTGTGGCATTTATACATTTAATAATAAAACACCACGTGTCACTATTCATTTTAACTTATTTTTATTATTTATTTTATTATTAACTGTTATTCTAATATATATCAAGGCCACATTATATTATATTATATTAGTACAGCATGCTTCAGTTATAAAGAATTTAAAGATATATACATTTAATTTTAAGGGGTTAATTAACTTTTGTTACATTGGAGTGTCTTGATTCCTCCAAAGTATGTCAGGAAACAGACAGGACCAGATGAACACAAATAATGGCGTTCTTCTGTTGTTGCTTGGAATAGTTTAGAGGAATCATTTACTCCATTTATACCATTAAGGGGGGAAGTTTTGTGTTAATGGTAATACTTTGGAGGAATTAAGGCACTCCATTGTAACAAAACAAAAATCCCACATTAATAATTAACACTGTATTTTTCCCATTAATTAAGTACCAACTTTGTCACCAAACATTTACTGTCATGTTTGTTTGTTTTTGTGATTGTTTGTGTGTGTGACAATGTGATTTTTTAATTACACTTTCTGGTTTTTTAGTAATTATTATTATTTTTTTTTTTTTTCCACAATTACTGTACTACATTCAAAGTTTTTCAGAAATCTTTTTATCACATTCATTATATTAAGTGTTTTTATTCCTGTTTAAATACTTATAATATACACATTAAGTAAAGTGATATTTGTAACTAAACCTTTTACCACATTCATTCAAAGTTATTTTATTCCTGTATGAACATTCATAATATGTACAACAAGTTGAGATTTAGCCCTACACTTTTTACCACATTCATTACATTCAAATTTCTTCACTCCCGTATGAATAACTCTGTGCTTCCTTAGGTCATCCTTTCTCATAAATTTTTTACCACATTCATCACACTCAACGTTTTTCACTCCAGAATGAATAAGTATGTGATTCCTTAGATTACTCTTTGTCGCATACTTTTTACCACATTCGTCACACTGAAAATTGTTTATGCCAGTATGAAGCCTCATATGCACATTAAGGTAAGATTTCCGAGTAAACCATTTACCACATTCACTACACTCAAAGTTTTTTATTCCTCGATGAACATTCATATGGGAAATAAGGTGAGCTTTCTGACTAAACCTCTTAACACATTCATTACATTCAAACTCCTTCACTCCTCTGTGCAGAAAGATGTGTTTGCCAAGATCACTTTTTCTCATAAACTTTTTACCACATTCATCACATATAAACTTTTTCTCTCCAGTGTGGGTCCATAAATGTCTCTTCAGAGTTTGTTTGTTGCTTAACCTTAGTCCACATTCAACACATATAAGCATTTTCTTTGGGGAATGAGTTGACACATGTCGAGTAAGTTTCTTTCTGGTAATAAATTCTTTACCACATTCATCACATATAAACATTTCCTCTGGGGAATGAGTCGACAAATGTTGAGTAAGTTTCTGTTTGGTAATAAATTCTTTACCACAACATATAAACCTTTTTTCTGCAGAATGAGTTAACAAATGTGGAGTGAATTTCTTTTTGTTAACAAATTCTTCACCACATTCATCACATATATACTTTTTCTTTGTGGAATGAGTTGACAAATGTTGAGTGAATTTCTTTTTGTTAATAAACTCTTTACTACATTGTTGACATATAAATTGATTACACTTCTCTTCTCTATCCACATCCATGTTGGCACTTCCCTCCATTTCCATCACTAACAGAGCTTTAGTTATTCTGCCACCAATATGACCACTTGGTGGTTGTTGTTGTTGTTGAAGTTCCTCAAGGTGTCTGGCCGAGCAGCCCCGAGCTCCTGAGGAAGGTCATGGCCTGAACCGGGCTTTCCCACAGTGCCCTCAGAGAGTGTATGTTGTGTTGTTGGCGAGTGTGGTTGTGTGCGTTGCAGTCTTCAATAATGTGTTTAATAGAATGACCACTTGGTTGTTAATGATGTCAGGGCTGTCACACTTGTTACTGGTGGTGTCAGGGCTGTCACACTTGTTACTTCATATCTGAAACAATAACAAAATTAGTCTTACAATATTATGAGTGTGTATTATGATATGAATGTATTATAGGTGTGTATTATGAGTGTTATTATTATTATCTAAATTTTGCAGATTCACCAAGAAAATTGCAAAAAATATAATTTCTGAGAAATCGCATTGCAAAAATAATGTTTATATAAACCTTTATAATTTTGAAACTAATGGTAATAGCTCTACCAAATTTGGACACCTTCATTATGATCTCTGTATAAATATATCCTGTAAATAACAGCTCTGTATATCAAAATGTATAGTTAGGTCAAAGAAGAATATATACATGTGTTTTGGGCTGGCTTTGTATATCAAAATGTATGGTTAGGTCAAAGAAGAATATATACATGTGTATGAAAGCTCTCTATCTCAAAATAAAGACATCTTGAATTAACACAAAATAAGACATCTTGCATTAGCACAATTGGTAAATCTGGAGTAATTGATTCCTCCTAACTATTCCAAGCAACAAAACACCATTATTTTTGTTCATGTGGTCCTGTTTCCTGATTTACTTTGGAGGAATCAAGATGCTCCAATGTAACAAAAGTGAATTATCGCCTTAATGGACTAATATAGATTACAGTAGTAGGTAATAAATAATAAGAGAAATTCAGTAATATATATAAATGTAGATATTTGGCCCATTTATGCAATAATTATTAGGTATGAATATTATTATGAATATTATTATTAATTATTATTCATATTATAACTATTATTATTATTATCATTAATATTATGAATTTTATCATTAATATTATGAATTTTATCATGAATATTATTATTATTATTATTAAGATTAGGTATGAATGCTTTAATTAAGGTAAAAATTCTTGTTTGTTACATTGGAGTGCCTTGATTCCTCCAAAGTATGCCAGGAAACAGGACCAGATTAACAAAAATAATGGTGTTCTGTTGCTTGGAGTAGTTTGGAGGAATCATTTACTCCAGATATACTAACACTGTCTACATCCCCCTTAACCCATTCATTAGTGCCAACACAGCGTCTGTGACTCTGTGCTCATACTGTGAGTGTAGCGACACACACTTTGTGTCCAAGTTGTTTTTTACTTCCCATTCCAAAACACATAGACAGCAATAACTTGTGTACCTTAAGAGTAGAGCTGGCTAGTGCATATTTTGGCAACACTGTACCTTAAGAGTAGGGCTGGCTAGTGCATATTTTGGCAACACTGTACCTTAAGAGTAGGGCTGGCTAGTGCATATTTTGGCAACACTGTACCTTAAGAGTAGGGCTGGCTAGTGCATATTTTGGCAACACTGTACCTTAAGAGTAGGGCTGGCTAGTGCATATTTTGGCAACACTGTACCTTAAGAGTAGGGCTGGCTAGTGCATATTTTGGCAACACTGTACCTTAAGAGTAGGGCTGGCTAGTGCATATTTTGGCAACACTGTACCTTAAGAGTAGGGCTGGCTAGTGCATATGAAAATAATGGAAGGGACAAACATTATCTATTCTTTACTTTTTTATAATTATGCAAATAAAGTGTCCTGTGAATGATGCCGCAGGAGAGAGAGAGAGAGAGAGAGAGAGAGAGAGAGAGAGAGAGAGAGAGAAAGTGATATAAGATGCTGCTATTCCTCATACAAATATACTTATAATAATACACAACGAAGGAAATGGTGAGATTTTTTTTTTTTTTTTTTTTAGGAAATGGTGAAATTCTTTTTTGTGTTTTTTATATGGAAATGGTGAGATTTACATGGTGATTTGTTTAGGAAATGGTGAGATTTTTTGGGGGAGGAAATGGTGAGTTTTTTTTTTTTTTTTTTTTATTAGATTTTTTTTTTTCTTTTAGGAAGGAGAGATTTCTTTTGTTTTATTTTTTAGGAAATGGTTAGATTTCTTTTGCATCTATTTAGGAAATGGTGAGATTTTGTGTTCTTTTTTTTTTAGGAAATGGTGAGACTTTTTTTCTTTTAAATTATTTTTTTTTTTTTTTTTTTTTTAATTAGAAACTGGGGAGATTTTTTTGTATCCTTTTAGGAAATGGTGATATTTTTGTTGTGTTTTTTATATGGGAATTGTGAGATTTATTTGGTGATTTATTTACGAAATGGTGTGATTTTTATTTATTTTTTGGAAATTGAGATTTTTTGTATTTTTTTTTAAATGGTGAGATTTTTTTTTTTTTTTTTAATGGTGAGATTGTTCTTGTGGTTTTTTTTAGGAAATGGTGAGATATTGTGGTTTATTTTTTAGGAAATGGTGAGATTTTGTTTTGTTTTATTATTTAGGAAATGGTGAGATTTTGTGTGTGTGTTCTTTTAGGAAATGGTGAGATGATTTTTTTTTTTTTTTTTTTTAGGGAATGGTGAGATTTTCTCTTTTTTAGTTTTTTTTAGGAAATGGTGAGATTTTTCGTGTTTTTTAGGAAATGGTGAGATTATTATTTTTTTTTTTTAGGGAATGGTGAGATTTTTTTGTTTTTTTTAATAAATATATATTAATACAGTATATATTAGACTTCACAATAATTACCTTTAATAATAATAATAATAATAATAACAATAATAATAATAATAATCTTGAAAATATTATTCGATTATCGTTTTCTATTACCATGTTTTTACCTTCTTTATCCACTAATTTATAACATTCTAAGACAGTTTTCTTCTATGGCATTTGCTTCAGAAATGACCCATTTCCAAGATATTCAAATGGGGCAGTTTGAAATTAGCCTGACCTTACCTAACCTAACCTAGACCACAGCAGACTACCGGAACCTAACCTGGGCAAACTACCGAGACCTAGCCTGGGCAAACTACCGGGACTATGCAAATGCATAGGTTTCGTAATACAACTGCCCATAATTGATTCAATTTTCCTTAATCGGCGGTGTGTACAGCGGCCATATTGGTGTAGACGGCCAATCATTGTGATTGATTAATGCGCCTCAATTTCAACGGCCAATCAGTGTACTTGATTAAATTATACCGAGTGTCTGCCTGTCCCCGAATGTATTCTTCAGTGTAGTTTTCAGAATAACGAAGCCAGTTTAGACTTTTAACATGTCCACGGAGTATAACTGACATCTGTGAACTGCCCCATGGGCCACTGAGTGTTTACATCGTCCCAGTAGTACTGCTATGGTTAGCCCCAGGTAGTCTGCCCCGGTTCGGTCCCGGTAGTTTGCTGGAGTTAGGTTAGGTTAGGTCAGGTGAGGTCTACCTAATTCTATTTAATGCATTATAGTGTTTTTCAGATGAATCTGTAGTCCATAGCTGGTGAAAATTAGTGTTTTGGGAGATTGGGTTGGGGTAGGGGGGGGGGATGATATCATCAAAAACACTCATTTGCAACGGATGTGAACAACAGAATCGTTAAAAACACACTATAAAACATTGCATTCTGAAAACCTCGAGTCGAAAAGACATTATGGACAAACACTTGAATATTACCGAAGATGAAGATAATAATAATAATAATAATAATAATAATAATAAAATGCCATACAAGAAAAATGTCTTAGAATATTTTAAATTAGTGGATAAAAACATCGTAATACCAACCGGCAATAGAGTTGATATTTACCGAATATAATTACGTGTAAAAATTAATAACCTTATATCGAGGGAATAGATTAATAATTAAGTTATTTACAGAGCCTGTGTTAATTAAAAGGATATAATTATGTGAAAAAATTGTATTTATTGAAAGTTACCATTTTGTAGCAGTGTTGCCAGATCCGGCTAGGTCCCAGTATTTTGCTCCGGTCATTTCCTGTACTTTACCACAGTTATTTCCCGGTAGTTTGCCCAGGTTAGGTCCCGGTAGTCTGTCCAGGTTAGGTCCCGGTAGTCTGCTGTGGTCTAGCTTAGGTTAGGTTAGGTTAGGTCAGGTAAGGTCAGGCTAATTTCAAAATGCCCCATTTGAATATGCCCTATCTTAGAAAAGGGCATTTGTGGAGGAAATGCCATAGAAGAAAATAGTCTTAGAATGGTCTAAATAAGTGGGTAATGAAGGTAGAAAAACCGTACCCAATAACGGTAATTCTTTCAATATTTACCAAAGTGTCATAGAATGGTCCCAAATACTGGGTAATAATACTAAAATATACACTATAGTGAACTCAGTACTTGTGTAAGTTTACCAAATTAATTATATTATATTTAGGGAATATTTTAATGAGTTACAACAATAAAGTATAGAAAAAACTCACAAATCTTTACTGTCAATATAATATCCTTACGGTGACGGTGTTGCCAGATCAGAGTCACAACAACAATGCAGTGATACCAGAACCATTATTAGTCCCAGAACACTTCACTCACTTACATCAATAATATTGAATTAATACTGCATTTATAATTCAGTCATTATTATTTCCACTGTAACGTGCATATAGGTTGTTACTACCTGGGGGTGCACCAAACTCACAAGGATTAACATTGGGTTTATTAGGTATGTCTATATAGGTTTTTGTTGTATTTGGTTATTTTGGTACACTCTCTCTCTAGACTCCAGAGCAGGGAACCACAGAGGCGTTACGACACGGCGCTACACATATGAACAGTCACAGTGCCCTACCATCGGATATCTTTGCTTCAGTAACTCCTCTCCCCACGACAATCACCATTGGCTCCAAATACAGCCATCAATACCGCTCATGGCAGGATGACCATGCAGCATTACAAGGCCCTGGAGGATGTGCAGGTGGAGGGACGGCGCCCATCAGCCCTGTTGAGTCATATGCAGCAGCTGAATGCAGCAGCCGGCAGACCTCTGCCACCTCTCCAGGTGCTCTCCAGAAAGGTGGATCAGCTGCAGACACCTCCAGCAACGCAGCAGCACAACTGGGCCCCACCTCAACAACCACCACCACCACCTCCACATCGTCTCCTACCACCTCAGCAGTACAACTGGACTCCACCTCAACAACCACTACCACTTCCACATCGACTTCTACCACCACAACAAGATAACAGGGCTCCACCTCAACAATCACTACCACCACCAGCATGCCAACAACCCTAGTATGACCCTCAACTCTGTACATGCCACCAGCGGTTCGTATCTCAGGCACGGAATTGCCACTCACCATGTCGTTGGGCCGCCCCTACATGCCCTGCCTTCTACATGAGGAACCAGGGAAACGAGTAGGGCGGTTGCAACACGGCGCTACCCTAACCACTGCCTCCACACATCAACACACCTCTCCAGTGCCACACGCCACCTCACACACTCAGTGTCCTACCTACGCTGCCATCACCGGCAAGAAAACCACCACCTCCACACCTTGACACACCTCTCCAGCGTCGAACGTCACTTCAGCCGCTCACCCTTCAACCTACACCACCACCACCGTCAAGAAGGCCTCAGTTCAAGCACCTCCTGCAACCCAACGCCATCCAACACGCCCGTCAGTCTCTCCCACCTCCGACAACCACACCTCCCACACTCTCCTGTGGGTTGAGGACCTGATGTCGGGCAAATAGTACCTCGTCGAGTCAGGCTTCGACGACATACGACCTACTGGCAGCCAACCTATCTCCTATTGCCACCTCCAGCACCTGAAGCAGGACTATCACCCTCAGGCAAGATGATTTGTTCGTGTGGCCCTTTGTCGTGGCGGAGGTACAGTACCCGATACTAGGGATGGACTTCCTCACTGCCCACAACATACTAATTGACCCCAAGGGCAGGCGCCTCATCTACCAGCCATTGGGAAACACCATTCCTACATGGCCTTGCCGCTACAACACGCCTACCATCACACACATCTTCAAGGCCACGCCGTACGACGCTATCATGCAAAACTTCCCAGCATTACACTCTACCACTACCACCCAACCCCCCATGGACCTCGGCGTCACCCACTCCATCGTTACCACTGGCCCCCCTTGTTTCGCCAAGCCACGCCATATGCCACCCGAGCAGCTGGAGGCAGCCAGGCAGGAGTTCCAGCTGATGTTACAACAGGGGATCGCTCGGCCATCTGATAGTGCCTGGGTCTCTCCTTTACTCCAAGCTCCAAGGATGTGTGGTATTCTCCAAGATCGACCTAGTCTACGACTTCCACCAGATCTCAGTTGCCAAGGAAGACATAAAAAAGACGGCCATCACAATGCCCTTCGGCATGTTCGAGTTCCCATCCATGAACTGTGAGTTGCTTAACGCTGCACAGACCTTCCAACAGTTCATGGACAAGGTACTACGCGGGCTCGACTAGGTCGTGGTGTATGTATATTGACGATATCCTGGTGGCATCACACTCCCACTCTCAACACCACCAACACCTCAAGGAACTATTCAGCCGCCTCCAACAATACGGCTTTACGGTCCACCCCTCCAAGTGTGTCCTAGAGGCCGACAGTCTGGACTTCCTAGGGCACAGGGTCACGCAACACAGCATCACACCATTTCCCCAAAAGATGGAAGCCATCAGGGAATTTCCACTGCCCAAGACTGCCAGGAAGCTGAGAGAATTCCTCGGGGTGGTGAATTCCTACCACCGCTTTGTCCCTCACGCAGCTGCACCACTCCACCACCTGCTGAAGGGGCTGAAGAAGGGCTCACAGAAGAAGTTGGTGTGGAATCCAACGGTGAAGGAGGCCTTCACAGGCATCAAATCCAAACCGGCCAACACTACATTCCTCACATACCCCACACCCCACGCACCAACTTCCATTTACACTGACGCTTCTGCAGAGGCTGTCAGGGCTGTCCTCTAGCAAGAAGTGGACAGTGTCCTGAGGCCTATAGCCTTCTTCAGCAAGCAGTTGGAACCACCCCAGCGGAAGTACAACACCTTCGACAGGGAGCTGGTGGCATTGCACGACTCTGTCAAGCACTTCCGCCACTTCCTCAAGGGTAGGGCGGTCCACATCAGGACCGACCACAAGCCCTTGACGACCGCCATGAGCTAACAGGGGACCAACTGGTCCCCTGCAACCTCTTCTCTCAGCCCTCCAACAGGCCACACCGCTCGCCTACGCACAAGCCTCAGATACACATCTACAACAACTCCTGACAGGCACCACGGGACTACACCTAGAACACATCACCGCAACCAACGGCACTACCAACTTGTGGTGCGACATGTCGTGAGGTAAACCTTACCCCTACATCCCTCCAGACTTCAGGTGGCAGGTGTTTCAGCGCTACCACACCCTCAACCACCCCAGCGTTGCTGGCACACTCCACCTTGTCAGCCGCTGCGTCATCTGGCCAGGAATACGGAAGGAGGTGAAGAATTGGGTAGCCGCCTGCACTGAGTGTCAGCGAGCCAAGGTAGGATGACACACCCGCCCACCACTCCAGGACTTCCCAGTGCCCACCAGCAGGTTCCACACGATCCATGTCGACTTAGTGGGGCCCCTCCCACCCTCAGGGGGCTATGGCTACCTCCTCACCTGTGTAGACAGGACCACCCGCTGGTGCACGGCGACACCAATGAGGGACATCACAACCGAGGGGACTGCCCGCCACTTCCTGACCGACTGAGTTGCTTCCTTTGGTTCACCTGCATGTGTGGTGACAGACCAGGGCACACAGTTCGAGTCCAGGAAGTGGCAAGACATGCTGCAGTTCCTCGGTACTAGGGGGAACAGGACCACTACCTACCACCCTGCTAGTAATGGGATGGTGGAACGGCTGTACCGATGCCTTAAGGAGGCGTTCGGGGAGCTTCAGCCACACCAGTGGTCCGATGCCCTCCCATCCTCCTCACCATCAGGGTGACCACCCAGGAGGACCTCAACCACTCACTGGCAGAGCTGGTACTCGGGGAAGGCCTCCTCCTCCCTGGCTAGTGCACCAGCTCCCACCTGGATAGCTCCAACCTCACCTTCCTCCCGGCACTCAAGGCGGCCATCACACAACAACACCACACTCCCACATAACGCCAGCCAGGCTGCACTACCTACCTACCTCCCAACCTACACTCAGCCACATCACTCTTTCTCCGCACGGATGTGCACACATATCCACTACAACCTCTGTACACTGGCCCCTACCCTGTTGTCTCCAGGACGGATGCCACAGTGACCATCAGCGTGAACGGTAAACCATACGTCACGTCCTGGGAGCGGATCAAGTCCACCCACACCAACATACACAGTCACACCACACCACCACCACCACAAACCACACATCACACACACACCGACACACAACTGCCTCACCACCCATCACAACATGCACACTCAACCACACAGCCATCTATGCATCACCCTCCTCAGAATCTCACCCTCCTTCCTACACCTCCACCACACTTACACCTACACCACACCAAACAATCACACCCAACCACCACTATTACCACTGCCTATGCCACAAAAGCCACCTCCTGTACTACCTCTGCCAATGCCACCCATCCCTCACCCACTCCTACCCCTACCTACACCACTATGCCCAGCTCCTCCCCCACCTAGACCCACATCACACAACCCTACACTTTCCCAGACACACCCACCTACACGCTCACCAACACAGCTCTCATCGTCGCCAGACACCTCCTCACACACCCCTACCATAACATCTTCCTCAACCCATCATTCGCCACCTATGCCTGTCATACCACCACCATAACCACGCTCACCCACCCCTGCCTTGCCCTGTACCCCTCCTCCAATCTATACTCCGTGCCACTCTCCATCACCACTACATCCACCCTCTCCTACCCTAGCCGACTGCGCTCCTCGCTCACCTTCCCCACATCCTCTTCCTCCACCTGTCACCTGCCTACCTCATACCTCCATGACACCAGTAATCCTCCTAGTCCACCCACAGACTGAGCCACAACAACGCTGCCACTCGCCACCTCCGGCGCCACCAAAGCCGCACCCGGACACAGTCTCGCCATCCCTGGTGCCACCGCACCCGCACCCACCACACCTACACCGTCCGAGCCACCAGACTAGAAAAGAGCCTGCCCCGCTCGCATATTATCCAAGTGTGGCGGGCTACTGCTTACTGCTGGGCCAAAATCACAGCGATTGGAAAGAAAATAACGTTTGGGTTATAATGACAAAACCAACCATGGGATAATCTTTGAAACAGTTTCATTCTCTTTCCCAGCTTATTTTACCTATTATGAACATAACTTAACCTGACCTGACCTAACCTAACCTAACCTAACCTAAACTGGGCCTAACCTTAACCTAACCAAATCAAGCACTGACATATACCCTTCCAGACTTGGATAATATGCGCCCCGCTCCCAGACAGCTTCATCACGAGGTCTGGAAGGACGGTCCACCGCCCTACTAAATACCTCGCGGGAGGACACAACACAGACACACACACACACCACACGTTCCAGCAAACACATCCCCTATTATTAACGCACACCTTTGCTCACCCCCCACCCTACACTTACACCACCCATGTACACTGATGTAGCAGACACTATTCCCAATTTCCCTCATGTATTATATGTGTATATATTTATGTATTTACTCGTGTATCTTTATTATTTTTTATATTTATATGTATGTATTTGCCAGTATATTATCTCTGTGTTTATTATTATGTTATGAATATGTGTATTAAATTTTTTTCTCTTGTTTCTTTTTCTTTTTGCTTTGCAACCTTTTTTTTTATGTATTATGTGTTTTTGTGTCTCTGGCCAGGACCGCATATTCATTGTCCCTCCTCTTGTTCTTTTTTTCTCTTTAAGGGGGAGAGGGAGTACAGTAGTGCGTCAAGCCCACACACACGCATCTCATGCTACACTACCCTGTTGGTGGCGCCACCTGCGGCTCCCCGGCGGTGTTTGGAGGTGGGAACAAGCCATGGCCGAGTTAACACCAGCAACTAACACCACCACTTCCCCTACCGACTGTCTTGTTGGCAGGGTGAAGTGGTTTAATCACTTGAAGGGCTATGGCTTCGTTACGAGCAACAAAGAGGATTACCAGGTCCACAGGAAGGGCATCCTTCACTTTGCTGCCACCACCTCACCACCATCACTGGGAAGCGGAGAGGTGTCTTTCACTGTGGAGGAAGGGCGTGGAGGCTACCAACGTAGCCGGACCTGATGATGGGCAGGTCCTAGGCTCACTCCATGCCCGTGGGAGGAAGACGGCTGACACCCAACCACCGCAGCAACTGCAGCAGCAGGCAGACATTTTCACCGTCTGCACCAAGACTGCTGTTGTCTTAGCTGCAGAAGGGCTAGGTTGTTTCTCTGACCTCCTCCTGGACATCTTTAGGGGAAATGGCTTATCATCAATAGCCATTTCTCCTGATCTACAACCACCCACCACCACTACAACCACCACCACCACCAAGAAACGAGGCAACAAGCCTGCACGACTGGGGAGGTGCAGAACGGACACGCCACCACCACGCCCTCCGGCACACCCCCGTTGCCGGTTGATGCTGCCTCGCCCACTCAACCGGGGGAACAGCAGGAAGGCACCAACACCACCACCACAACCACCTGAACGTTCCCGGCAGGACCCCGAGACGGAGGAGGACTCAGACACCAGTTCCTACTCCACTTCAGCCACCACCAGTGACGACTCCATCGATGACAACATGGGCCTGGAAGACGGAGGGGAGTGACTGAAGGCCAGGAAGAGGATAAGGAGGTGAATGATGGATAGCCAGTCACCGCTACCTCCACCTGTTGTCACCGCAGAGTGGTAGATGACCACCTCCCCTTGCCTCGACCTCTTCTTGCAATACATCTCACGTACCATTACAAAGTCGTTAGGCGTTAAACCCAAGAAACAACAATTTGGAGCCTCACTCTGCTCCAGTAATGATGAATATTAATGCATATCATGTCTTGTGTCTTGTTTCCCAGAAGTCAGACACCATTCACATATTTCATAGACCTTTGAATTACAATATATATATATATATATATATATATATATATATATATATATATATATATGGTGTTAAACACATGTAATGGCACCTATATTCTTGTTTTTTACTTTCTAGAAATGAGGGACCAGTTACTGTGGTGGATGAAGAGATTGCATAAGATACTGATATTTCTGCGGCATTTGACATAAACTTCTTTGGAAATACTGCTTCACTGACAGTACCGGTGGTGACCGGACGCATATTCCCCAAGTTTGACGGGGTATATGCCATAGGAGAAATTAGAGCCAATCAGAGCCCGAGTTGACTTCTCGGTGTGCCAGACGTACGACGAATTGTAAACAAACCTTTGATCGCTTTCCCCCTCATGCGAAAGAGAGAGAAGAGAGAGAGAGAGAATATAGGTCGAGATGAGTGAAAATAGAAAGATAGATAGATAGATATATTATAAAAGAGAGGATAGAGCATTACTACTATGGTACATATATAAGTACCGTACTAAAATGAACGTAGGATATAGCCCCTCATGAGAGAAAGAGAGAGAGAGAGAATGTCTTTAAAAAGGAAGGAAGAAAGAATAGAGTAGTACTACTAAAAACAATGTAGAATAAAACGATTTTTATGACACCAAAGAGGTGCTGATGGAATGGCGAAATCGAACTGCAGAGATGCAATTTGACCATATTTAACATCCTCTTTTTGCCCCACGTCCATTTCTTTCTTATCTTCATGAGAGAGAGAGAGAGAGAGAGTAGGACGAGATAGGAGAGAAAATAGAAAGACAGGTAGATATATTATAAAAGAGAGGATAGATTATTTTCACTATAGTACAATACATATACGTACTAATAAGAACGTATAGCCCCTCGTGAGAGAGAGAGAGAGAGAGAGAGAGAGAGAGAGAGAGAGAGAGAGAGAGAGAGAGAGAGAGAGAAAGAGAGAGTTTTATAATAAGGAAGGAAGAGAGAATAGAGTAGTACTACTAAAAACAATGGTGAAGAAAAAAAAATTATGACACCAAAGAGATGCTGATGGAATGACGAAATCTCAGCGAGCGGCTGATTTCACACGCTCATCTGAGGCGACGCAGCGTCGCTACTTCAGGTTCAGGACTCAGGAGCGACTGTTTCAAACACCGTCTCCCTTCACATCTATAATTAAAGACAGGAATCGTTGGATTGATGGTGTCCAGCCACGTTATCTGCGATATGCTCAACTTTGAAGAGTATGGGTTTCGGAACGTGGATATTCAAGAGGAAGAGGACGTGAAAAACCGTGAGGAGTTTCAGCGATGGAGGGAAGTCTTTTGCATGAAGACTAGTACCTGCTTCAATTCCCCCAGACTTTTCCCTGTAGGCGTCAGGAAGGCCTTTCGACAACGTCTGATATGCCATCATGGCGTGAAGACGCACAAAGGAGTAAAGAAAACTTCTACTGGGTAAGTACAGTTAACTTGAATAGATATTTGCGTGTTGGCATATTTGGGGCTCCCTTTTAATGGAGTCCATCCTGGTAAGAGTAAGATTGACTTAAAGTATGGTAGCCTCTTTTTCCTGTTATTCCGTTATCAGGATTCAATAGTTGTACACAATACAGAAGACTGCCAGTTTCTGGAACAAATTTAATTGTTTCTTACCTGGGTGGCTACCCATAAACAAGTCAGCACCAAACCTAAGTTAATCAAACCAGGCCTAAAACCCAACGTACCTAACCTACCCTAACATGAGCTCATTGTTTAAAAAAGATACGATTGCAAACAAAATGCCATACAACCTAACAATCCTATTTTGCATTGAAAAAATGTAGCAGCATAAAACATTACGTGAAAATCAATCAAAATTGTCCCCAAATCTGGCAATAATCATTATCCAAAAATAGCCAGTAACTGTATTGAATGGACTTCAATAATAACTGAGCATTATGGTTGACTATAGGTTTTACTTCACACAACAACTGTACAATGTCATACAAAGCCTACCAAAAAACAAGTAGAATACTAGTGTTATTAACACACAAATTCCCAGATTATGTAGAATACAGTATTTGGCTACTATTATTAATTGCTGAATGTCTTGAGGTTTTAAATTACTGGACATAATTATACTGTACTGTACTTGTAAAGTTTTAAACCTGTCCATACCCAACCCCCACAGTTCTCCACAGCAGCCTAAATTAATCCTTATACTAGTACTGTAATTATATACAGTATGCAGTAAGTGTATGGATCATACTGATTTCTCATGTTGGTAAACACATTTTAGCAATATTATTCTATAGTTGCAGGGTGTTTATGGATGCCACAATTAAGATTGTACACCGCCATGCTGCTAAAGCTGACAAACTTCTGCAGGAGTTTCCATGTTTTGTGGAAATTAATGGGAAGCACAATCATCCTCTCGATTCAGCTGATGTCCTTAATCAATTACGGATACCATTTACTACAAGAGAAGTATTTGAGAAGTACTTTGAGCAAGGTAAAGATTAGTTAAGCCAATATACCAGTATACAAAGAGTTTATATAATCAGCATGCCTAATTAAGAGCTCTAACTAGTTCAAGATAGGAATGGTAAAATATTTTGCAATTTGATTTACTCATCCATATTCCATTGAATAAAAACTTGACTGAATTTAAAAATTACCGTATAGCACATTTGTGAAATATGTATGGTAATGATTATGAGTAGGCCTACAGCATTTAAAGTTTCAGATAAAAATACGTTTTCATGTAGAACATATCTCATACAGTATTTTAAACATTGCTTTACACTGGTTTAGTAGATAACAGCAGTGTCACAGATTTCATTTAGATTTACATGGATAATTTGCATTTCCACAAGTTTTTTAAATTATAATTACTGTATGCAATAATTATCAATGTATGATTGTAACTAGAGTTTTAAGGAATGGGTGGTAACCCTAATTAAAACAATTGATCTCCAGGATGAAATTTCGTTAATGTACTTATTTTTTTTCAGAAATCAAGACAAATGAACAAAATCCATCGCCTCACCTATACAGTACAGTACTGTGTATTTGCTAAACAATAATCATAGGTTTACCGTAAATAGGCGGATGAAGTCGATAACATAAAATACTAAATATAAAAGCTAAAATTTATAAGTACAGTATAACTGACTGTAAAAGAGTAAAATATAGCACAGTAGTACGTACTGTACATACATATACCAGGCTTTTATCTCCATGCTGGAGGTAGCCCCGTCGCATATTCCCGAAGTTTGACTGGGTATGTGCCATAGGAGAAATTAGAGCCAATCACAGCCCGAGTTGAACGCAGTAGTATAGACCATAATATTAAATAGAGTACAGAAATATAGACCTTAATTAATATTAATAAGTATTTGAATTAGTAATAAGCTTCACTGGTAATCATGACACTAAGATAAGTAAATTCAGCAAGTTCAGTTCATGGAGAACCACAAGCATGCACTTATATTAAAGTAAAGTACTGTAATGTTAATGGTACATAGTACACAGTTGTTAGCATAATTGGATTATGTACAGTATCAGCAAATTATTAGCAAAATCAGTAATTACATAAATTAAGTGGACTGCAGTAATTCCTTAAGATATATGGCGTGTTTCTCTTTGGGATGACCTGAATATTATTTAGCAACAAAAGCACTCATCAATTATTCCTTCATCATTTTTCTCATCCGTGGGTTGGGGAGTGGGATTACCTTGAAGAGGTATATGCATATGTTTTACCATTATATTATGTATGGTATAGCTTTTTGCCATACAGTACAGTAAAATAATAAAATATGTGAGTCTATTTAGCTACTTTGGCATGTATCAAAGTGTACCATTGTTGCCTAGATAGACAAGCTGTTTTGCTGTTGATTGTCATTAAGTATGTCAGTAACTATAATGTACTAATTTTTACAGGTATGACAACAGCTCAAGCACACAGGCATCATCTGATGAAAATGGAACTGAGTGATGATTTGCAAGGGCAAGCAAATCATGCCATAAATCCCTCTCCATTGAATACATGAGGGACATATGGATGGCTAGAGAGTATGGTGGGTTGAACAGTCCATCCATGTTTGAAGCCATACATAAGTATGCCAAGGATAACCCAGAGGTGACTTTAAAAATTGACCATAGTGGTAGTAGCTTTTGCGTAGCCCTCGTCACCCCGTTCATGAGGAGAGCTCACAAGATGCTGAGAGAGGCTGGAGAAGTGGTGTTCGTGGATGCTACTGGCTGTGTGGACCAGCTGAACACTGCTGTGATACCCTTCCTCTGCGCTGGACCAGCTGGGGCAGTGCCTCTAGCTGTCCTCTTTACATCCTCTCAGGATGAGGTGACACTGACCAAAGGTTAGTAATGCAAAGTACTGTTTTTTTATTTTTTACTGCATGCTTTAACTGAAAATAGCTCAAGCATTATTGTATAATTATTATCATATTTAGTTGTTCACTTTGGCCATTGAGAGTTCTCTGCAGCAGAGAGGAATATTTTTAATTAGATTGTCAATTCTGTTTGACTGACTTTTGTGATCATCCACATAAGTCATACCCAGGGCTCATCCTCCTAATCATATCCTGCCACTTTCTAATCTTTGGGAATAATGTAAAGGGTGTGGTAATTTGCCGAACTTTGCAGACTTTAAAAATAATTATTATGTAAGAGTAACAATATGTTTACTTATTTTGAACAGGGTTTGCTATGGTCAAGGATGCTCTGGGACATTCTGCTTTCTGTGGCAGGGGAGAACCACAGTCCTTCATTACTGACTACTGTGATGCCGAGAGAAAAGCTCTGGCAGTCACCTGGCCCACATCACAAAGTTTCCTCTGCATCTTCCACATCCTTCAGCAGGTTTGGCGGTGGCTTTTGAATTCCAAAAAAGGCATTCAAAAGGATCATCGCCAAGAGCTTATGGCTGGCATGAAGGCCCTTATGTATGCCGAGACTCGGGAAAATTTCAGTGAAGTTTGGGAGAAATTCCAAGCCAATTCACTGGCCATGACATACCCTAATTTTATTCGATACAGTATTATTTTCATTCACTTTATATACAAGGAATTTGTTCTACTATACAAACAATAACCACTCTGCCATAAAACCTGTAATGCCTGATTAATCATGAGAATGATCTGGGTTAAATTCCCAGCTTGCACAGTAGTGGTACTGTATACTGTATATTCAATCACTACTCTCAGAGCCCAGTGGGGCTGACTTTATTCTCTGTGAATATTAGTTATCCCCCACAGGGCTAGAATAAAGATTGTTGTAGGATCTGGTTACTTTCTAGTGGATTTGATGAGATCTACCCACGTGAGGTGTACTGCAACCGGAGGCTCCTTTTTTTTTTCTTTTTTTTTCCACAGCTGTGTGGACCGCCAGCACACAGGGGGTGCATTTCCCTTTGCATGCAGCAGTGTAAACTCCCTCCTCCTTATGGTCCCTTCAGGGCTGGTCTCATGGAAGGTACGGCCCCACTTGTAGCTCTTGTGGTAACGTGGACTTGGGCCCACAGCACTGACTGTGGGATCAAAGACCTTCCCCCCAATGAGGCCCCCAGACTCCCTGGTCCAGTAAGCTGTGGTCCCATTTCCCTGGGATGTGCTTCGGTAGCCCAGACATATAGGGCCAGCCCCTCCTTTATTTTAATTTGTTTTTTCACTGCGACCAGAGTGTACTACTGGGGGTCTGTGGGGCAGGAGGCCATTCTACCCTGGGAGAACATCAACAACAATTACTCTCATTTTTACTACTTATAGGTTTATGATTTTCTTCTTTCTTAGTTTTTCCTGTTATTTTCAGATACCGGACTTCCCTGGTACTGAAGAAAGAAGAGTGGGCTTTGGCTTTCCGAGCTGGTGCAATATTAAGAGGGCATCACACGAACAACTTTTGTGAGGCAACAATGTGCATCATCAAAGACATACGGTGGTATTCTTAAAAAAATCTTTCCCTTCAAAAGCATGGGAAAGAAATATATCACTAATTTTCTATTCTTAAAGATTTCCTTCCTCTCCTGGCCTTAAATTCCTTCCCTTGAATCGAGTATATTATTGGAACATGAAAGAAAAATTTACCCCATTCCTTCAATAATTCTTTTGTTGTATTTTATCATTTACTTTTGATGTTTTCTTTATAACATCATAATATATTGGAAACACGTGCAACAGTATTGTATCACCGAAGAAAAAAGATTTTAGTAAATAAATTAGGCATTTCTTCCAAATTTCTAAAGACCTACCATACTCGGTTCAAAATTTGTGTTGGACTGTGTTGTATACGTCATTGGTCAGGTGTGTGGTGATTGGTCCATATACTCACCTAACTCCACCCTTCCACCCCTACACCACTAATCCTCTCTTGACACCATGCTGCTCGTGGTGGTATATGCTTGTATATTATTTATCATTCTTTTATTCAAGATATACAATTTTATTTATACCATTAGTCTCAGCAATAATTGTAGTGTCCAGATATATTTGTCACAACTCGATATAACATTAAACAAAGAAATTATGACGAGTAGAAGTGAACAAAGTTCCCCACTATATTTATACCACTATTATTATCATCGTTTTCCTACAGGAAATATTAAATCAATGATGTTATAAAACACTTCATCGCATAAAACAAAACCTCGTGAGCACAGCGTGGATGTGTTTATTGTTTATATTTTGTGCCCGGAGGGCTCATAGACGTACAAACGCACACACATTTATCATTTCTATGACACAGGGCTACCAACATGTAAACTTTTCCTTCCTTTCCAAAGAATTCTTTAAGCATAATGAAGGGAGGGAAAAATCCTTAGAAGGGAAAGATATATGTAAGGAAAGATTTTTTTTTAAGAATACCACCGATAGTTCTTAATAGGTAAAAATCAACTCTACTTTCTTTAAACAGTTTTATGCATGTTTTTTGTTTCAACAATCCTCACTTTTAACTAAATTTCCCATGAACATAAGCATAGTCTCATGATTAATCAATCATATTCATATATTTCTCAATATCATCTGAGGTCATCTGATTTTAAATTATTTTTGTAAATGACATGTGCAGATGTAAAGTAATTGGAGTCTTAATTAAATGCACACTTGTGTTTCCTTGAATCATACTATATATACTTACAGATATTAAGGAAACAAAACATTCCCACCCTTTTTTTCTCTATCCATAGCTCTGAAACCGTATTCCCTTCGGGAGCTCTAAACAAACACTCCCTCCTTGCTTGGGGCGACGCCCCCTGCTAACTACTCCTTTCTCATTCATATCCCATTTTTATGGGCCTCTTACAGATGCAAAGCCTACAATACTGCGCAGTTGGTCGTGTTTGTAGTTGAGATCTTTGACAACTATATGAGGCAGCGCTTAGTTGATGTAGCTCTGAAGCGGCGGCATGTCAAGGCAGTGAATGTGGGAAAGGTCTCCTTGGATGCAGTGGAATCACTTGGCAGTGGAAAATACCAAGTGAAGAGCCAGTCAGACCTAACACAGACATATGAAGTTGACCTCACCACTGGCATGTGCTCATATGTCCAAGGGGAAAATGGTGCTCTCTGCAAACACCAGACTGCTTGTGCAGAGCACAGTATGACTGTGGTGCCACAGGTGTTTGTGTTGACGAGTCAGAGTCGGCAGTGGATGGCAGTTTTGGCTGTAGGCGAAGAAAAAGCGCCAAAAGAGACCTTTTTCACAAACTTGAGTGATGGTGAAAATAAAGAGCTTAGGATTAAAAGTGAAGGCATAATAATTAATGAAATTATTGATAAGGTGGACATCACTAATGATAATGTAGGCATAATGGTGACTGACAATTGTGAGGACTTCAATGAAAATGCCTTTGAAGACAATGAAGCTGTAATGGCCAAAGTTCAGGAAGCCACACAATCAATTCTTAAAACAGCTGCTCAATTTGGAAATAAAGACTCTTTAGAACCTCTGAACAAGATAATTCAGCGTATGAATTCTGTTCACTCTACTAATCAATTTAACAGTCAGTTACATTGCATTGGGTCTGCAGTGAGGAGTGGTGGGGCTGGCCGTGGCAAGATTCCTTGCCAACCCACGTCAGTATCAAGGAGATCCAATGGGAGGCCAAGGGGAGCAGCTCCTCTCTGTAAGGGACGGCGACCAGCAGGAGCAACAACAGCGGCAGCAAAACGTCCCCGCAACTTGGCACAAAATAAAAAAAACAATGTAGCAAATGCCAAATTGCATGGTAGTGGCCACTGATGTTCTCTCTATCTATAGCTCTGATGCCATGATCCCTCCAGGAACTGTTTTAGTAGGTGAGGTAGACAAGGCAGCTGGACTATCAACATCTATCTATCTATCTATAGCTCCGACGCCTCGTTCCCTTCGGGAACTCCCGCCATGGCACAAGAGTCCAGTTTTCCCTGTTCCAGCACTCCCTCCTCACTTGCTCCATCCCCCCCCCCTCACACTTCTCTCTCTCACATACTCTTCCACTCTGTTCTACCATCTAACTGGAGGTCTGCCTTGAATTCCCACACCTCCTCCATCCTTTCACCCCCTAAAGTTATCTCACAGTCCCAGTTGGCCCAGCCACTTTATATGGTGTAACAAAGTCAATTACTTCTGTTTTGGTCCTCTCAAATACCATCACCTTACTCTTACCAACATTCACCTTCAGTTTTCTTCGCTTACACACGGACTGAATCTCATCCACCACCCTCTGTAACTCCCTTCCACTCTCAGCCATCAATACAGTGTCATCCACAAATAAGCTTGCAACCAAGGACCAATCTACTCCATTCAACATCAATTTCGCACCCAGGCCCTCCACCTTTGCCTTCATCTCTCTCATTCAACCATCCATAAAGATATCAACATATATACAGTTTATAATATTTTGTATGTTGGCATTATTAAACAATTAATAAAATCAATCAAAATCTAGTTTTTCATCCTAAAATATACTAATTTATCAAACAAACTAATGTTTAAGTTTTGAAATATAGGGTCAAAAGATTGTAGCTTATGAAGTAAAAACCAATATGTCTAACAAATAAGAAATTTTAGGCTAAATAATATGTAGTCAACTGTAATTGAAAAACATAAAAAATAATTGAGAGGGGTAACAAGATGGTGTTCACATGCAAAGTGGCATCTCTGCAGTTTGATTTCGCTATTCTATCAGCACCTCTTTGTACCATAGTAGTAATGCTCTATCCTCTCTTTTATAATCTATCTATCTATCTATCTTTCTATTTTCACTCATCTCGACCTATATTCTCTCTCTCTTTCGCATGAGGGGGGAAGCGATCGAAGGTTTGTTTACAACTCTTCGTACGTCTGGCACACCGAGAAGTCAACTCGGGCTCTGATTGGCTCTAATTTCGCCTATGGCATATACCCCGTCAAACTTGGGGAATATGCCTCCCGGACACTTTGCTACCGGCTATCTTGTTACCGGACAATTCGTTACTAGGACAATTTGCTACTTTGTCATTTCGCTACCATTTAGTATGGAGATAGGACAAGCTGGAGAAGTGTATATTCAGGAGAGACCAAGGTAAATCGATTTATATATATATATAGAGACACACAAACACACACACAGTTCTCATCTTGTTCCCATTGTACTTTCTCTTAGAAGAGGATGGGTTTGAACGTGATTCAGAGACATGTCGAACATGAATGTACTAATGTTTCGAACATGATTCAGAGACATGTCGAACGTGAATCAGAACATGAATGTAGGAATGTTTCGAACATGCCTCGAAACATACTAATGTTGGATGTTAGTCAATGAACTTGGTCAGTCTACTACCAACGCTCGTCAGCCAACTACTGCTGCTGCATCTGAGGATATATTTTTTTCGCCTCTGCTATCACCCATGGCTCGTTTAGTTACTTCAACAAGAAATGGAAAGAAATTAGTGGATGATCTAAATTATATTTATGATAAACACAAAACGAATAAGGATGGTTCAAAGCAGTATTGGATGTGCGAAAATAGATTGTGTAAAGCCCGCGTACACACCTATGTTGGTGATAGTGAAAACATAATCGTTAAAACTGTTGGTGAGCATGATCACAGTGCTACAGCTGCAAGAGTGGAAGCAAAAATAGCAAAACATCAAATGAAAGTGATGTCTGTTTCCGCACAAGATGCACCTCGGACTATATTATGTAAAACCACCTCCAATATGACCGAATCTGCTCTTTCAGAATTACCTTCAACCTCATCGTTGAGTCGTAGTATAAGGCGTTGGAGACAAGTAGAAGATAGCGTACCTCCTATACCTCAGGAACGACATGGTTATTTGATTCCTGATTAGTACTGCAACACTGAGGACGGTTTGAAGTTTCTACAGTTTGACAGGGGTGAACATGATACCGAAAGAATTCTATTATTTGCAACAGACTCAGGTATTGATAACATCAAAAGATCTAAGAATTGGGCTGTGGATGGAACCTTTAAATGTAGCCCAATTATTTACTATCAACTGTATACTTTACATATTCAAGACAACGGCTTTAGTGTTCCGAGAATGTTTGCCTTGCTTCCAAACAAGACGGAAGATACATACAATAGACTATTTACTACGCTAAAAGAACTTGTGCATAATGTTGAATTAGACACTGTGATGATGGATTTTGAAAAACCGGTCATCAGTAGTTTTTTAAATACATTCCCTAATTCAGATGTTACCTGTTGCCTATTTCACCTCTCACAAAATATTTACAAACAAGTTATACAAATAGGTTTGAAACAGCGCTATCACCATGATGATGATTTTAGTCTAGAAGTCGGATGTTTGTCTGCACTTGCTTTCCTTCCCGTTGATGATGTCGTTGAAGCCTTTGAAGAATTAACTGATGACGACGATTTTCCACAAGAACTAGTTTCATATTTCGAAACCTATTATATTGGAGGAGTGAGAGCCGAGAGGTCGTGGCGAAGAGTCGAACCAGTCTTCCCTATTCAGCTACGGAATGTTCATGAACGCACTGAAAATGGTATGCCACGCACAAATAACTATGTATGAAGGTTTTCACAATGCACTTAAAACTTCAGTGACCAATGTACATCCTAATATTTGGTCCCTTATAACTGCTCTGAAAAATGAAGAGGCTCTCAGTAGAACAAGAATTGCCCATATCAACCGTGGAGACAGGGTAGTCTCGAAGAAAAAATACAGGGAAGCCGATCAGCGTGTAAATAAATTAATAGAATAGTATGAACCTTCAAATAAACTACAATATCTTCGTGGAATTGCTCATAACTTAAAACACTTTTAACTTCATTTTTTCTCATTTATCAATTTGTTTTACTATCCATTAACAGTATATATTACTAAACTTTTAACTTCAACTTTTAATTATAAAAATATTTTGATTGTACCTGATAATAGACTAAATAAGTGTTACATACTTGTTTTTTTTACTGAATCTTATATATAGATGTTATGGTTTTACCTGATAATAGACAAAATAAGAAATAAGAAATGGTTTAAGAATATATCAGAAATAAATTTATCATTTTATCAATGTATTTTACTTTTACTACATACACTGGTAGCGAAATGACAAAGTAGCAAAACAAGATAGCCGGTAGCAAAGTGTCCGGCAGCGAAATGTCCAGTAGCAAACTGTCCTAGAACCTGCAGTACCGCGGCCGGTAACTACCCAAAGTCCATCTCTGCCAATCGGGACATCGACACCATCATCAGCCCTGCCTCAGCCTACCCACACAAGCAGCACATCTAAGCGCTCCTTGTTTCAAAGTAATGAGGAATTTTTTGTAAAGAAGCGTAAGCTCGAATTAGTCCTAGATGATGCCAAACTCGAATTGATAAATGCTCAAACAGTAGTTTTAAGCGACCAAGCTGCCAAATTAGAGGCTGAAAAAAAGACAATTGAACTTGAAAATTAACATAAGGCCCTATTAATTCAGCAACAACGAGCCTCCACAGTGAACATTCCATTAGATGATCTGTGAATCCCTTCAGTCACTGTGGAAAAAAAAAAAAAAAAAAAAAAAAAAAAAAAATATATATATATATATATATATATATATATATATATATATATATATATATATATATATATATATATATATATATATATATATATATATATATATATATATATATATATATATATATATATATATAATTTTACATTATTTTATTCCAGCATAACTATTTACTGTTTCCTAAAATGTTGTCATTACTGAAGGAAGAATAAAAGGCTGTAATTTTAATCACAATACAAGTTTACTATCTATAGTTCACACACAATAAAATTAAAACATTACATAGGTTACCATCTTCATCAAATTATCCTCTACTCTGGGTAGACTTGGGAGCCCCGATGACTGGACATGTCGTCACACGTCTCTTGCTACACGCAGGTTTTGTCTTCTCACCTGCAAATAAATATTACATTTTTTGTATTTATAAGGAAGCATCCTCTACTGTATATTAGCTAGAAGAAAATGGTCCGATTTATTTATCATACACTCCTTATTAAAAGCCTTTCCACTTTCATCTTTCGTGCACTAAATTAGTTACTTATTTTCTTGACTGCACTTGTTGCTTACGTGAAATGATTCCGGGCAAGATTTTCCCTGAATATTGCTCCTTCTTTGGGAGATCCTGCTTCCAGCAGGTATTGGCAATTGATTGTTTTCAAATGCCTGCCAAAGTCCACTTTCACGTAAAATTATTCTTGCATCGTGAGTGGATCCTGGCCACCTTGCAACTATGTCTCTCAGTTGATATTTTACATCAAACAAAACTTGGACATCAATGCTATGGAAGTTCTTTCTGTTGACATAAACTTCATGATCTGTGGGAGCTACTATTTTAATGCGAGTCCCATCAATAACCCCCACAACACCAGGAAATCCAGCAACTCTTGAAATTCAACTTTCATTCTTTGGATTTTTTGAGGGTTCACAGGGAACTGAACAAATCTTCTTAGAATATCCCGAGCAGTTAGAGCATCTAAGGTCTGAGAGATTGCTCTGCTTATTGTTGGCTGGGAGAGGCCAAAATAATCAAGAGTTACATAGCTGCATTTTCCCTGTTGCTAAATATCTTTAAGTCAGCGCCACTTTAATTTCAGCAGTTACAGCTTTGCTCCTCGCTGTACGGTTCTCAATATTTTCTCTTACCAAGTTGGTAACAAACAACATTCCATTGCGATCCAATCTGTACCTTTTCTTCAGTTCACTGTCACTATAGTCATTGAAAATGTCCAAACGTGGACGAAAATTTCTTGGGCGGCGAATGCGGACTGCTTGTTATTGTTGTTGTTGCTCGGCAGCCATGTTTACAATCACTGACCAGTTAAAAGAATCTCCTAAGTCACTATATAGGACACCTCTCCACCAACCCTAAGTCTGAGAGAGAGATATGGGAACTCCTAATACTTAGGAGGTTTAGTAAATTGCTCCTACGAGTTTTCGTAACTTTATGAGCATTCCTAAGTTCTTAGGAGTACTCCTAAGATATGATAGATACCGGCCCTGGCAGGACCAACAAGCCCTCTCCACCCTCTCTGCCAACTGCAACTTCGCCTCGCCTCGCTCACCTCTACTGCAACTCACCAGCAGCACGGCTACTCCTCAAAGCCAAAATCCAGCAGATCTGCCACTGGATCTTGCTCAAAGCTACCTCGTGTGTGTGCTCGCTCCACTACCACGTGCTCTCTCTCTCCAGCATCGGTCCTTGGTCCCAAGTCTGCTTTCCTACATTTGTGCTGTGTGTCAACATTACCTACATTAAGTGAGTATCACACGGGCACTTTTTCCTGCGACACCATTTTCGACATGTCGCGGGAAACGGGAGATTTCGGACGACGAGGTGTCCACGGAAACTATCGAAAACAGTCAGGGATTTCCTGCGACAGGGAGAAAGTCTATAGTGAATAATATTTTATGGAATATATTATTATGGCATATTATGATTTAAATAGTGTTAGGTATCATTATTTGAATAGAAAAATTGTATTCCTAGATCTTATATATTATATACACCGAATTAACTGTTAAATATGAGCATGGAAAATTTATTTGATTTCGGAGTTGTGTTTACATTTCTGCTTTCTCCTGCCGCCTGGTCCAAACCTTTTTCTTCTTTCTTCTTCTTCCAAAGCAATTGCACATGCTCCAACAGCTAAAATTGCTAGGTTAATGGCATCCATCCTTGGTGATTTGGCTTTTGTGACAGAGTGTTATGGTTGTCCCGCCGCCCGCGTGGTGTCGTCGGTCGTCGTTGTTGTCTTTCTTGCCTTGTGCTATTGTTTCCCGCTACATGTCGTCGAAAATGGTGTCGCAGTACATGATATCGCAGGAAAAGAGCGACCGTGTGATACGGCCTTAAATTACTCTGTGTAATCGGCGGGGCTGCTCGGTCAGACAGCTTGAGGAACTTCAACAACAACAACTCTGTGTAATAAACTACTGTATATCGTCTCTGTGAGTTTGGAACACTCCTATTATAGCAACTAGGAACTGCTATAAAACGTTACAACAGTAATAAAAGAAAAAATCCTTCAGCTCTATCCTTCCTGCTTGCGATACCAGTCAGGCCCCATTTATCTCATTTTCCATGGTGAATTCTCTTTTCTCTACTTTATATTATCATTGTATATTCAGTTCTTTTCATTCTTCTTTTTATTACTTTCTGTCACCTGTAAAGTTCCACGCGTTTGCCTCTTACGTCGGTGTGTTTCATAAGGATTATATCGGTATTGTAAACAAAGGAACAAAATTGAGGAAATAAGTAACGGAATAAGTTTTTTGCCTTTTTTTTATGTTGGATTCTAATATGGCCTTGCAGGTGAGTATTTGGCCGGACTTTACTGTATACTGGCTCGACCCCTGATTAGGTAAGGCTAGGCTAGGTTAGAGGAGAGTAGTTATACATTCAATGGGTAAAATGAACTGGGAAAGGCAATGAGGCTATTTTTAAGGTTATCATATGGTTAATTTCATCGCTACATCCCAAGCGTCAATATGAGCATTTTTTTTCCCCTGAGAGCCTTGAAGGGGAGGAGCCAGTATATACAGGTGGCACTAATGCCGCCGGCCTTACCACAGTGTACGCTGGATTCACTTCCTCAATCCTTCTTGCCTTGCTGTGAGCATTGTATTATCTATCACCTCGCAATAGTGAGTTACTTAATGTTTGTGTATTTAAACATTATGTAGGATAAATAATTTTCCTACTTTCTGGATATTTTAGCTAATTAATTTGCATTTTTGCAGTCAGTATATATATTGTTTTGGAGAAGAGTAATTTAATTAATTTATCTATGGTTTACGTGCATTAGGCTACCTATATCACCTTTCATAATTATTCTTTGTTGTTTGTACTATGCATTCAATTCATATAGTTTTGTTATTTTATTGATAAACCGCACCATTTATTTATTATTGTAACTATTTTGTGAAGCTGAACACTGACAGATCGACACCACACACGTATTGTACACTTCTCCACATACACACACGTACACTTCTCCACATACACACACATAATAGGCTACACCAAGATTCATTTCTCCTCATACACTTCTCCACTTACACAAACTCTGTCAACTTATGATGAATATATTGCCTTATAATACCTTTACTACGAATTCGATAGGAGTTATAAGGGACCCTATTATAGCTGAGATGTAGTCAGAAAAGTGTAGGTAAATGAGTCCTTCAAACACTGCCACGAAACACTATCTAGGCCTATATTACGAATCTTGTATAAATAATCGTGTATGAAAATTGGAGGCTGATTCCCCCTGACCATGCCACAAAACAAGATCCTTCCATGATATCTAGTAGGTGTGTGTGTGTGTGTGTGTTTCGTGGTAATATTTAAAGGACAAATGATTTATCTATAATTTTCTGACTACATCACAGCTAGGGTCCCTTAATTAAAAATCCAAAATGAATAACTCTAGGTGTGTGTGTGTGTGTGTGTGTGTGTGTGTTTCGTGGCAATATTTAAAGGACTGATTTATCTCTAATTTTCTAACTGCATCACAGCTAGGGTTCCTTAATTAAAAATCCAAAATGAATAACTAATAAACAAAATAATGTTATGGTGGAGCCGTTGTGGAGATGACTGGTGGATCATGGTCGTCATCCAACATGGCTACCACACTCCTCTGCCGGGCCAATGTTATCTCTTCTCTCAAGACTTTCTGCAGGACCTATGGCGTGTCTACGGTGAGTGAGATATTTTTGTAGTTAATGAAGGACTCTGTGGTTGTGTGTGGGAGGAATTGGAGGCTCCTGATTCCTCCAGCCTATGCCACGAAATAAATAATTGAGGGGATTGGAGGCTTCTGATTCCTCCAACCTATGCCACGAAATAAATTAATAAGGGGATTGGAGGCTTCAGATTCCTCCAGATTATGCCACGAAATAAATTAAGGTAAATTTACAGAAGAACTGGGTTCACTATATTGTATATTTTAGTATCATTACCCACTATTTTGGACCATTCTAAGACACTTTTCATCTGTGGTGTTTCTCTCGGAGATGCCCCGTTTTCGAGATATGCCCCATTTTACAAACATAATTTGGAAATTAGTCTGACCTTACCTGACCTGACCTAACCTAACCTAACCTAACCTAGACCACAGCAGACTACCGGGACCTAACCTGGGCAAACTACCGGGACCTAACCTGGGTAAACTACCGGGATATAACCGGTGTAAACTATCATAAAGTGACTGGGGCAAATTTACGGGACCTAGCCGGATGTGGTAACACTGCGCGATCCTAGCCAAAAACACAGTTATTCTGTAATAATACCTAAATTAATAAGGAGATTGGAGGCTTCAGATTCCTCCAGATTATGCCACGAAATAAATTAATGAGATTGGAGGCTTCTGATTCCTCCAGACTAAGCCACGAAATAAATAATAAAATAATCTCCTTCCCTTTGGTATAAGTTAGTTGGTGGTGTTTCGTGGCAGTTTATGTACAGTCGGCCAAAAAAGTATTAGAACCACTCTTTATTATTATTAACAATTAACTATTATTATCCATATGGGAATTCCCGGTAAATATTGAAAGAATTACCGTTATTGGGTACGGTTTTTCTACCTTCATTACCCACTTCTTTAGACCATTCTAAGACTATTTTCTTCTTCTATGGCATTTCCTCTGCAAATGCCCTTTTCTAAGATAGGGCATATTCAAATGGGGCATTTTGAAATGAGCCTGACCTTACCTGACCCTACCTAACCTAGACCACAGCAGACTACCGGGATCTAACCTGGGCAAACAACCGGGAAATAACCGTGGTAAAGTACAAGAAATGACCGTGGCTAAATACGGTAAATATTGAATGAATTACTGTTATTGCGTACGGTTTTTCTACCTTCATTACCCACTTATTTAGACCATTCTAAGACTATTTTCTTCTATGGCATTTTCTCCGCAAATGCCCCATTTCCAAGATAGGGCATATGCAAATGGGGCATTTTGAAATTAGTCTGACCTTACCTGACCTGACCTAACCTAACCTAACCTAGACCGCATCAGACTACCGGGACCTAACCTGGGCAAACTACCGGAACCTAACCTGGGCAAACTACCGGGAAATAATCGTGATAAAGTACAATAAATGACTGGGGCAAAATACTGGGACCCAACCGGATCTGGCAACACTGCTGCAAAACGGTAATTCTTTCAATAAATACCCTAAATACTGGGACCTAGCCGGATCTGGCAACACTGCTACAAAATACTAATTCTTTCAATAAATACCGAATTCCCGTACTTTTTTTGCCAACTGTACGTACATGGCAGTAAGTATATTAACATGTTATTTATTTATTGGTCACCCACCAGTCCTGAAGGGACCATAAAGGGGGAGGGAGTAGAAAAAAAAAAGCCCCCGGTTGCAGTACACATCACATGGATTTTTAATCCATGTGGGGAGATCTTGTCAAATCCACTAGAAAGTGACCAGATCCTACAACAGTCTTCATTCTAGCCCTATTTCCAGTGAGACAGTTCAATCGGTTCATGTTTGATTTCCCTAGTATGGTCCCAGTAGTTTGCCTCGGTTAGGTCAGGTCAGGGTAGGTTGTTTAAGGGTAAAATGAGTTGGGAAAGGCAATGAGACTATTTTTAAGGATACCCTATGGTTTGTTTTATCGCTACAACTCAAGCGTCATTATGAGCTTTTTTGGTACTCACTCCCGAGAGCAGCAAGGGGTTGAGCCAGTATACAGTTGGTAATAATGCAGTCTGTCCCGGTCCAGATTAGGTTAGGTTAGGTAAAGTCAGACTAACTCTATAACATATAAATACTAGCCTTGTATTAGCCAACCAGAGCCCACGAAGGTTGTCCAGCCCTCTTTGCCTGCTTCTAGGGCTTCCATACCCCCCCCCCCCTCAACAACTACAACAACCCCCCACCCTCTCTTGTGTATGGGTAGAGTAGTTGTGAAGCAGGTAGAGAGAAGTAGTGCAGATGTGAAGTAGGTTGTAATGTATCTATTATTAAAGGTAGTGACGTTGTTTAATTGGGGTGTGAAGCAGGTAATGATGATGTTTTATTTACCGGTATATGGTATGGTAGTAAAGAAAATTGACCCCCCCCCTACTTCACAAACACACACACACACATCTTCAGAACCCCCTACACTACCCCAACTTACCACTTCACACATTTCGCACATCTACACTACCCCCACTTACCACACCAACATCTCTGTAACGCCTTCACTACCCACTACACACCACCATTACCCCCCACTTTACACATCCTTACTTACCCCCTTCATGTTAAGGGAAGCAACCTTTTATGTTCAATTTGGAGTTCTGTTTCCTGGCATAGTTTGGAGGAATCAGTAGCCTTCCAATTTCCCATAATAGGTTACTCCCCGTAAGGCCAGGGACACATGGGCACTTTGTGGTCGCCACACAAGAACAACTTGAGTCATTTACCGCTGAAGAGGGCTACAGTCGTCGCCAAAACTTTATGGTAATAAATCTTTTGTCTAACATTGTGGGTTTTCTTCACCTTCACGTCCCCACTACAGCGGCACTACTGTGTGACAAATGCGTGTGGTCCAATGCGTGGCGACCACAAAGTGCCCATGTGTCCCGGGCCTAATAGTTATTTCCAGCCATTTGAGATAATTTTGTAACTCATGAAGGTTAATTAGACATTGTTTTATTTAAGCCTGCTCTTGGGACTGCACAATATATAGAGGTAAGTTGATCTATTGGTTTGGCAGAGATCCACTTCAGTATAGGCCTAACTTGCATATTTTGAGGGCTACTCATACTGTGAAGAAATTTATTGTAACAGGTTATAAGGTATTTGAATGAGCATGTTAACCTGAAACCAAACCCTTGACTAGCAATTATTATGAGACAAGTGTGATCATTATTAGTCCATCTGTATGTACAGTCGGCAAAAAAAGTTTCGTTACCATCCTTTTAACAGTGTGATGTAATGTTGGTACGCCTGACTGGCATGTCAGGCGTGACATGAGGGCCACTCAGGCCCACCCTCTGTGCCCCTCCCTCAGTGTCTCATGGGCATTCAAGGAGGTATGACGTTGTTTCACCCAGTGCTATTTTTTCTGGGTATTTAACAGTTATTCTTGTTCTAAAATACTCAAATGCAATTCCTTATATTTAATAATGAATATTTAAATAGTAAGAGTTCACTCAAAATTTAATTTAAAATCGGCTAAACTTTTGATATAAAAAAGTTGTCACTGCCGCGGCCAGAGTATTATAGGCCGTGGCGAAGACGATACCCGTCTTGGATGACGAGGCACCAGCTGCCCAGTCGGCGGAGTACCAGCCCTACCACGCTTACCGATGTTAAAATTAACGTAGGGGTGGTAACGAAACTTTTTTTGCCGACTGTACAATGTACACTCGAGCCAATAAATTTCCATCCATATAGGTACGGTATATATAGTTCCTCAACTGCATCTATCTATCTATAGCTCCGACGCCTCGTTCCCTCCGGGAACTCCCCCCAAGGGGGTGGCCACGGCAGAAGTGTCTCCAGTTCTCCCTGTTCCAACACTCCCTCCTTACTTGTTCAAGCCCTACTCTGCCCCTCACGTTTCTCTCCCTTACATACTCTTCCACTCAGTTCTGCCATCTGACCGGAGGTCTGCCTCTCACACCAGGTCCTACAACTTCACTTCCATACACCTTCTTTACAAATTCCTCGCCTTGCATTCTCTCCACATGTCCAAACCATCTCAATGTATTACGTTTCACTCTCTCAACCACTCCACACTCAATACCAATTGCCTTCTCACTCATACCACATCTCTCATATACATTCTCATTACTTTCTCCATCCCATCTGCATTTGTTCAGATAATGCAGTTTCAGATATTTGAGGGTTGATTGCATTGTACTTTATATATTTTGCAGTAGTTGTACAGCATGGGTAATTAATTACTGTATATGTACAGTATACTATACTGTACATAGTTTTCAAGTTTTTGTTGTACTGTACTGTAATGACTTTTATGTTATATTGTTGTGCATCTCATTTGATTGTTCATAATTCACTTTTAACTATTTTCAAATCTTCAAGTATTTATATTGATGAGAATTTTATTATTTCATTCCTACAGATACGTGGTGCTCACACTGCCTCAGAATTTCCTTCCAAAGTAAAAATAGTAGAGGTTGGACCGAGGGATGGACTTCAAAATGAGAAGACCTTGGTGCCTACAAATGTCAAAATTGAATTCATAAACAAACTTTCACATTCTGGTCACCGATGTGTGGAAGTGACGAGGTGGGTCTGTTTTTCTACTCTTGAACTCCTAGAATGGTGGATAAATGCAATATATACTGTAGATAGATAAATTGATAGGTGGGTAGGTAGTCAGTTATGTATGTACAATTGTGGACACATGAAACAGACATACCTACAACATGCTCTTCATTGAACACAATAGAATGAGATGTTCGGTGCAGTGGTGGGTCCTAACCTTATGTTCTTATTTTGCTATAAATAATAATTTTAATGCTAAACAACATATTAGAAGAATAAAACTAATTATAGAGAAATGAATACAGTTCTTCATAGTTTTGTACTGTGGTATGTTTGAGTCACTTGTTGTGTGACCTCGTATGTCAAGGTGCATAATTACTTGGTTCTGATTCATTTGCTTATCTAACTAGTTTTATCATCGCTTGACTCATAGTCCGAAAAATATATACCGTAGGTGTTGGGGTTGATAAGATATTAGTGGTATCAGCAATGAAATGTTTCATGCAGATTATATAAGAATTGAGCAGCAACTAATGAAGTCTCTGCATTCATATGTAAAATTGTATCAGCACTGTAACTGTTGTTCAGTTCTATCATATTTTTTGTATTATAAATTTATAGATACCTGGAAAACTTAATGTTTTGTTGTATTATATTATTTCATTAACTTATGATAACCATTCTAACAGTCTACAGCTTGCCATCAACAGTCCTAAGATCTTTGCCATGCAAATTTTCACCTAATTTTTCATAATTGGTGTGTGTCATCCTATCAGTGGTAGTAAATCACCAAACATTACCAGAACCCCATATACTGCATAAATATGTCTCAAACCTAAGGAGAGGAATGTCAGGAAATGAGTCTCCCCCATCATAGTTGAGTCTCATTGCCATCCACATCCTTGGTTCAGGGGATTACCACTTTGCTAAGGATGATCTCCCTGCTTTCAGTGCAGTTTGATTTTGAATCCGTGTTATTAGTTGTATGATCGTGCCGGGATAACTTTCAGTTTTAGTCTAGACCTTGCTGTGACAATGCATATCATATATAATTTTGAGCAGACTGCATTTTACTGTGTATGTACAGTCATGGTCAAAAGTCCTGCAACCTGGTGAATAAAAGCGAGCCATTTGAATGAATCTTATGAACCAATATTGCAAAGTTAACAGCTATATAGTTTCAGATCATTTTTCAAAGCCATCTCATTGGAAGGTGTTACAGGACTATTTACCATGACTGTACAGTACACCCTGGATATACAATGAATAAGTACTTGTATCCACTACCACTTCATTTCACACTCAAGTCACTCTTCGAAGACCACCAAATGCTTTCCCAGACTTCTGTTGTTCATTACCACACACACACTTAGCTATTTACTGAGCCTGTGTTAAGGGGGTGCGGGAGTAGGGGACAGACTTGGGGGGGGGGGGAGGGATTTGGGGGGTGCGGGAATATGGGGACAGGCTTGAGGTGGGTAGAAAGCCTGTCCCCTGTTCCCGCACCCCCCAAAACCCCCCCAAGCCTGTCCCCTACTCCCGCACCCCCTAAAGAGAATTATACTGTATGTTAATGGAAACTTTCTGCATTGTATTTTGAGGCTTTCCTTTACCATATCACAGCTTTGTATCACCAAAATGGGTACCTCAGATGGCAGACCATACAGAAGTGGTACAAGGTATCCAGCGAGTGAGTGGCGTCACCTACCCTGTCCTTACACCAAATCTCAAAGGCTTTGAAGCTGCTGTGAGTACCTGTAATAGTGTTATCATGTGTATTGAGGAAGAATCTTGAATAAGGGGGTTAATTAATACACTTTTGGTACATTGGAGCGCCTTCATTCCCTCAAAGCATGCCAGGAAACAGGGCCAGGTTAACAAAAATGATGATGGCTTGTTGTTTGGAATAGTTTGGTTGGAGGAATTAGTTGCTCCATGATTTACCAAAGGTGTATTAGCCTGATCCCTTCACAGTGTTTTGATATTTTTCAGTACTTTTATAATGTTCTGCTATTACTTGTATTAGTGTGTGAAGAAACTCATGTGTATTTCGTTGTACTGTATATACATAGAGCAGTGTTTCTTAAGAAATGCTGACATAGAGGATATACATTATTGCAGGTATATATACATTATTTCAGGTATATATATACATTATTACAGGTATATATACATTATTACAGGTGTATATACATTATTACGGGTATATATACATTATTACAGGTATATATACATTATTACAGGTATATATATATTATTACAGGTGTATATACATTATTACAGGTGTATATACATTATTACAGGTGTATATACATTATTACAGGTGTATATACATTATTACAGGTGTATATACATTATTACAAGTGTATATACATTATTACAGGTATATATACATTATTACAGGTGTATATATATTATTACAGGTGTATATACATTATTACAGGTATATATATATTATTACAGGTGTATATACATTATTACAGGTGTATATACATTATTACAGGTGTATATACATAGAGGATATACATTATTACAAGTGTATATACATTATTACAGGTGTCAGCGGGGTGTGATGAAGTAGCCATATTTGGAGCAGCCTCTGAAACTTTCAGCCAGAAGAACATTAACTGCAGCATTAGTGAGTCCCTGGAGAGGTTCCAGGCAGTGGTGAAGGCGGCACAGGAGAAAGGTGTGAGAGTCAGAGGCTACGTTTCCTGTGTCTGTGGCTGCCCCTATGAAGGTTCTGTTGACCCCAAGACTGTAGCTAAGGTGACAATCATTTTTCTATTTGTGGGTTTGGCATTCACTGATTTGCATGTTTGCTAATTTTCCAGCAGAATATAACATTACTGTAAGGCACTGAACAGTCATATTGAATTAGTAGATGAGTTACTTGAGAGGAGCATGTGGTCTTACTAGGTGGGATGGAGAAAGAAATGAGAGTGTGTATGAGAGGTGTGGTATGAGTGAGAAGGCAATTGGTATTGAGTGTGGAGTGGTTGAGAGAGTGAAGCATAATACATTGAGGTGGTTTGGACATGTGGAGAGAATGCAAGATGTGCGGAAGTGAAGTTGTGGCACCTGGTGTGAGTGGCAGACCTCCGGTTAGATGGCAGAACAGAGTGGAAGAGTATTTAAGGGAAAGAAACATGAAGGGCAGAGTAGGGCTTGACCAAGTTAGGAGGGAGTGTTGGAACAGGGAAAACTGGAGACACTTCTGCTGGGGTCACCCCCTTGGAGGGAGTTCCCGGAGGAAACGAGGCATCAGAGCTATAGATAGATGAATCTTTTGTCACTTTAATTAATGGGCTGTGAAAGACAGATTGGCAACCAAGAAGCATCTTTGAAAAATGGATCTCATGCGAAAAGATTTCTTGAAAATGGATTTCTTTGTCATCAAGGCAGGTCTTTGTATAATACAGTGTACAGTACAGTGTATATCATTGATAATTTAGCAAGGCATTGCATTTCATCTCATCCACCTTGATTGCAGGTTGCTCTTGCTATGTACCAGATGGGATGCTATGAGATCTCATTGGGTGATACCATTGGAGTTGGTACACCAGGTTGTATCAAGAGGATGCTGGAGGAGGTAATGACTGTCTTACCTGCTGAGGTTTTGGCAGTACACTGTCATGATACCTATGGACAAGCTCTGGCCAATATTCTTACTGCTGTACAGGTGAGTAGAATTGTGTGTCTCATAATTATGTTGTGTCCATATTATATTAACACTTAGTGGAAGTACTGTAAACCTTCGTTAACTCTGATCAATTGTGGGGAGACCCTTGTCGGATTATCCGAAGATCCGAGTTATCTGAGGGCTTAAATTTGATGTGTACAACTGACTGCATGCACACCCACCCTCAAAACTACATGTGCTTTCACTAGTATCTCTGGTTCCCATAAACAGCTGCGCATACAAAAACATGACAATTTTACAAAAAAATATCTAATGTAGAAATATATCTAATAATGTATATTAAGATGAAATAAGGTTTTGTGGTGGTATGTGTGATGGTAGGTGAGGAAGTATGGGAATCTGAGCTGGTATCGGTCAGTTTATCAGTCACAGCGTACTTGTTGCCACACCGACACATTATTCCTGCGATTATTGTGATTTTTAAGCATGCTTCTCGTACAGTAATCTCCTTTCAATGGCGCTTAAGAGAAAGCTTTCAAGTGATATTAGTAGTGATGAAAAGAAAAATAGTGGCAACAATTGGCCATGCTTTAGGATTGATCCAAACAACTATAGCCATCTTAGTTATAGACAAAGAGCTCATTTTATCTTATGTTAAAGATGCATCTCCTATGCAGTCAACTGTAATAACAGCATAGATGAAGTTTATTAATGGATAATGGATCACTATGTGGAGTCACCGTGGTGATACCATCATGACCGATGCATATGTGGCTCCATGGTTCGCTTGGCAGTGATGCAGCCAATTGTATATCATTGTTAATGATATGATATTATATGATAACATCGTTAATGGATCACTATGTGGAGTCACCGTGGTAATACCGTCAGGACTGATGCATATGTGGCTCCGTGGTTCGCTTGGCAGTGACGCAGCCAATTATATATCAGTACTTCACCATTTTTCAGGCAGTAACGTTAATTAAAATTCAAAACATTGAGTTTCTTATACTTACCTGTTATGTTAAAAGCATAACTTTCTTATGGTCAGTTAACATTGGGTATAATTGTATAGTATAGAGATGGTAATTCGAGTTTTGTAGAAAATTAACTTGTCACTTCTCAGGCTGTAGGCCTTTGTGATGATGCACTCGGAACATCCACGCGTTAGTCGGATATACATCCGAGTTATAGATAAGTGTCTGAAACACTGATGGTGTTCGAGTTATCCAATATCCAACTTATGAGGGTCCGACTTAGTGAGGGTTTACTGTACTGTGGACCCTTGATATACATTGAATAAATACTTATAGCCATCACTAACTCCAGTTTACACTCAGTCCTTTACTGAAGACCACCAAATGCATATTTTCCCAGGCTTCTGTTATTCATTATTATACAAACTAAATACGGTACAGTATTTACTCAGCCCTTTTGAAAGGATTGTGCTAAATTTAATCATCTTGTATCGAGGGCCTTCTGTAGCAGGTTTAATAATGATGAGTTTTTTTTTCTTTTTTTTAAAGCCACATACATGGCAACAACAAATTATTTACTATTCGTCGTTAGTGATCAATATGAAAATAAGAAGGTAATGAGTGTGATTTGTTTGTTACAGATGGGTGTGAGTGTTGTTGATGCATCTGTGGCAGGACTTGGTGGATGTCCATATGCCCGGGGAGCCTCGGGGAATGTAGCCACAGAAGATGTTGTATACATGTTGCATGGCCTACAGATTCACACAGGGGTTGATCTAGACAAGCTCATTGAAGCTGGTAACTATATCTGCCAAGCACTCCAGAGACCAAACATGAGTAAAGTCAGCTGTGCAAGAAGCAACTGATCAGGTTAGTTAGGATCCAGCATCTCTTGTATACAGTATTGTTCTCTTAGATATTGTATATAATATATCACATACAGTTGGGCAGGAGGACGAGGAAGAGGATGGTTACTGCTCTAATGTTTTCACCTCTGAGGGTGGTTGTTGTTGAATGACTACCAAAAGAGTCGTGTAGCCTATTTAGTCTATTAGTCACTGAAGTGTAATCATCTTTGTTTTATCATAAAGTAATTATATAAAGCAGAAATATCATTGACTTGTGTAGTAGTCACTGACATGGTTTGATCACTCTCATTATGGAAAGTGACTACAGAAGTTTTGTGTCTGTCTCTTTTAATGAATGTCATTCACATTTTGATATCTTTTGGTTATCAGAGAAATATCTAGAGAAAACCTGAAGATTTCTGTGCGGTGGAAATGATAGAGCAGTGTGCTTCCTCTTCTGTTATCGTGTATCTTTCTCTTTCAAAGCTACTTAATAGCTTTAAGGGGGTAATACACTTTTGGTAAATCTGGAGCAAATGATTCCTCCAAACTTTTCAAGGCAACAGGACACCATTATTTTTGTTCATCAGGTCCTGTTTCTTGGCATACTTTGGGGGAGTCAAGACACTCTATTGTACGAAAAGTGTGTTTTAAGTATTTCCCCTGTGTTCAGCAAATAATAGTAAATTTTACTACTATGCAAGATTTTAGATTTTTTATTCCCCTTAAGGGGAAGAGTTTTTCTCAATATCCAAGCGTATTGGAAAAATGAAAATCCGCCAAGATTATTTTTTGCTATAAAGTGGGTAACTTACGTTTTAATAATAAGAGGTCATGATTGTCTCGGTATAAAGTGTGGCCGTTAAAATCTGAACCAAGGAGATCAAATTGTAGTATATAATTATGTGAGGCAAAGGTCTAACCTAATTGAGACATGTTAATCCTCTTCATCAAAATCTAAACTAGTTATTGAATTGAATTAGTAGTTGCTATATTTCAGAGTTATTGCAAGGATTTACCGAGGTGTCAGTCAGTATATATGACAAGTGTTATCCCCCATGGCTGTGATATAGGGTCGATTCCACAGTGGCTTTGGTTTGTTAGGATCCTCCCCAACCAACCACACCAACTCTGAATCCATATCCACAAAATAAATCTGTCAGGTAGTTACATTATTACCATAGTTTGATAGTGGAGTCATCAATTTCATCCAATAATTCACTCATGAGTCATTTATTCAGTTCAGTTTCTTTAGTTTTGGTGCTTACAAACCAAAACAAACCACTGTGAAATCGGCACTTAGTATTTATTAGTGTTAGTTAGTCACTTGGCAAATCTCAGGACAACCCTCTTCTACATGGATGATGATCTTTCAAATACTTATTGCATTACTGAGTGTCAAACTTGATATAATTATTTAACTGTATTATGTGAGTGAATATGAGAAAGTGGGAGAGGAAAAAAGGAAAGTGGAGGTGTGACTCACAGACACACTACACATGACTGGAATAATACAGTAGCCTTATATATTTATACACTAGCACACATGTATTAATGATATTAGTAGGTAACCTGACAATACCTTCGCCCACCTCCCCAAACACACTCATAATACTTAATATCTGAGTGGTAGGTAGTGAAGGTATGCCAGGTGCCTTCCTGTCTGCGTGCCAATTCCGAAGATGTTTTTAATTTTTCTGTGCGACGCTTAGTTTTCGCATGGTGCTTGGTTATATGCATATACATACATACAACTCTATATATATATATACCGTATATGTATTATAGAGAGAGAAACCGTAGTCCGAACCTCTGTATTCTCTGCCCTAAGCAAAGTGTATATAAATGCCTTTTCTATTTCTCTCTTTTGGTTGTGATTACTATTTCTGACTAGCACAGTGGTAGAGTCCGCAGCTGCAGATTCTGTGGTCCAGCGTTTGGTCCTTGCTCAGGACACTGTAAAAATCTTTTACTAATGCCAGAGGTTACCATCCCTGCAAGCAGGGGGTGGGGGGTTTGAGTCAGCTGTCTGAGGTTTACCTGCATATGCAGCCATAGCCAAAGCTGACTCAGGTCTCACATGGGTGGTGAGGTCTCTGGGCCACTCATCTGTGATGTGTGCTATAGTTGTGTTTCATACAGTGTGTGTGCTTCACACTGTCCCGTTGACTGCCACTCGTTGGCGGCTTTAAACCTTTTAAACTATACAGTATGTTCCAGATTACCGTACTGTGAAATGACTTGTGTTATTCATGTGATAGAATAGTCATTACTAATGTAGATACTGCACGTAGCATAAAATTGTCTCTCTCAGTTGATTAGAATTAACAATAGTCCATTCAATATACTTAACTACTATATATATATATATATATATATATATATATATATATATATATATATATATATATAAAACTAGGAATCTTCATATGAGTATAGGGACCATATTCAAGAACATTTTTGGTACGTACAATGGCATGATACCGATACAATGACTCCTTAGACAAACAACAAAGCCATAGTACTTTTACCACGCCATCGTATACACCATGGATGTTCTTGAATATGGCTCTAGTACTCTTGACACAGTTCAGTATTCAGAGTTGAGGTCTTAGTTAAGGGGAGATTTTCTTTTTGGTAAATTGGAGGGTTACCGATTTCTCCAAACTATCCCAAGAAACAAAGTCACCTTAATATTTACTAATACGAGATCTGATTCATGGCATAGTTTGGAGGAATCGGACACCATCCAACTCACCAACAAGATTATCTCCCATTTAAGTTGACCATAGTTATATATTGTATGGTTTATATAACATGTGTTGTGAACTATATTTTTTTATATATTTATTCAACTTTATAGATTTGTGTGAACCAGATTACAGTTCACTTTAGTAATGTAGAATAAACATACATTAATACCAATAATGTGATAACACTTCTGCACTACTGTACTTATTTTTGTCTGTAGCTTATAGCTGCCAGTAGGTTTACTCACAGTTGTAACAATAAAGTCAGTGCAATAGTAATTTTAGAGTCTGTCTTCCTCTTGCGGTATTTATTGGGAGGGAAATGATCAAGTAGGCTGTGTTGGTTGTAGTAGTAATTTTTTTCTATATTCAGAAAGATTATCACTAAAGGCAAAAAGCATGTTTAAGGTATATAATGTTCTTACCTGTTAAATAAAAAAAAAAAGAGAGGTAGATCCAAAATAAAAAAGATGCTATATTAATTTGTAAAAACAGGAAAGTTGATGAGACAAAAGCATTTTGATTCCATCCTGTCCATAAGTGTTGTGAAGGTTGAGTCATCTCACACATGACAGCTTATTACAGTACTCATATGTAATATATATCACATTTCTTAATTAAGGAAGGAAAGGGAGAGTTGAGGTGAAATCTTTATTTTATAAACCAAAAATAAATATTTGACAAACACAATACACTTGCAGTTTTATATACTCCATCACAGCTGTCTACATTTACCACACACTTAAAAGAATGAATAAAGGTACGTAATTATCACTACTACCTTGGCTAATAAAGACACATATAGAATACACTGAATGGAGGTAAGACATTGCTGGCAAACTGGAGGTTACTCATTCCTTGGTACTGTGCCACAAAAAACAGACTACCTATATATACTGAGGTTGTCTGTTTATCACAATTTGGGGGAAACAGTAGCTTACAGCTCACTAACAAAACAATACCATTTTAATTAATGATGGTGACTGTGACGGACCAAAGAGAATCCTGAACCGTTTGGGGCAGGAGGGAGGAATAATGAAAACTGTTTGTTGGTTCCATGTAGGTTGTGGGGGAAAAATATACAAGTACTGTACAACAATTTCCAGCCTCAAATTGGGCTTTAGAGACCTGCCACATTTATCACATTTAAATATTTTTTAATAAACAGGAGATTAATAATGTGTTTTGGTGGGGTTTAGGTTGGAGCATTGGTAGAATTTTTATCTCGCAATTATGTTTATGGTTATATGTTTGAAGCTCCACTATGCAAACTTTATATATGGAGGGGTTACATTCACATTATAACAGTACTATTTGATCACTATTGTACAGGCTTTACTTAATGGATAAGTTTTTGTATCCTTATGTTCTGCATAAATATAGAATCAGACGGATATTATAACCCATGTGAAACTTTAGACTATTGTACCTTATTGGATATTTTCTTTTTATGACTAGCCCACAAGTAACATGATACACAATGGATATTATGTTATGAAGTGGAGTTTAAACCTATGTGAAGAGACATAAAAAAGGACATAGTTCACTGATTCTTCTTGTCAATACATGTTGAGAAATAAGTTTAAATTTGTTATTAGATAATATCACTTAATTGTTTCAGCGCAGATTTGCTTTAGTAATTTGTAATACATGTACAGGATTACTCAGTATGGTTCATTATAAAAAAATTCTACTCAGAAAGTATACCAAATAAATGATTAAAGAGTGCAGTAATTATGTTCAGAAGAAATACACTATTAAAGGAATGAATTTTTCTCAATAGCATAGAAATGCAAGGAATTTTGTATTACAATATTGATGTTAAGTAGTACTTATAATAAAGAATAATTGGAATCAAAATACAATACAGTAAATTAATATAATAGTTTTGGTAATTTTTCATTTATCAGTGGATGACATACATACATACATACATGCATACATATATATTGCATCTAAGGTGGTTTTTATCATCAATATCATTTGCCATAATTCATTCACAGCAGAACAAAGGCCTCTCCTATCTCCTTATTTTTCTATCTGCTGTTAGTCTATTTTGGCCAGTTGTGCCTTCATCATGGGACAGAAGTTAAAATTTTAGACTGAAGTTTGGGTAGTCTGGACGTATGATGGCTTGTTGGTTGGTGAGTTGACAGCGGTCAATGTGACAGCCTGGACTTCCTTCCTCACTCAGCCACTTCACCCTGTCAAAGGAGGATCATTATATTATTGTCTTGTGTTACTGATGGCTACTCTCTGTATTAAATCACATATTACTGTATTGTCTGGTGTTACTGATGGCTACTCACTGTATTAAATCTCATATTATTGTCTTGTGTTACTGATGTATTCTCTATCTATCTATCTATAGCTTTGATGCCTTGTTCCCTCTGGGAACTCCCCCAGTGGCCATGGCAGAAGAGTTACCAGTTTTCCCTGTTCCAACACTCCCTCCTTACTTGGTCAAACCCTACTCTGCCCCTCATGTTTCTTTCCCTTACATATCTTCCACTCTTCCAACACTCCCTTCTTACTTGGTCCAGCCTTACTCTGCCCCTCACGTTTCTCTCTTTTACATACTCTTCCACTCTGTTCTGCCATCTAACCAGAGGTCTGCCTCTCGCACCAGGTCCCACAACTTCACTTCCATACACCTTCTTTACAAACTCCTCACCTTGCATTCTCTCTACATGTCCAAACCATCTCAGTGTATTACGCTTCACTCTCTCAAACACTCCACATTCAATACCAATTGCCTTCTCACTCATACCACATCTCTCATACACACTCTCATTACTTTCTCCATCCCACCTAGTAAGTCCACATGTTCCTCTCAAGTAACTCATTTCCACTGGACCTATTCTAGACTGATGAGCCCTGCTCCATGTCCATGTCTCTGATGCATATGTCAGTGTTGGCAGGATTATACTATTTCTTAGTCCCCTTTTCACTTCTATACTCACACTTCTACCCTTCATTATCCTCCCCAGTGATCCTATGACCTGTCTAACCCTTACTGCTCTCTACCTAATTTCTCCTTCCATACTTCCATGTTTACACAGAACTCTTCCCATTTTTTTTTTTTTTTTCTATATCCCACTCTGTAAGGTGTAGCAAAGTCAATCACTTCAGTTTCTGCTCTCTCAAATACCATCACCTTACTTTTACCAACATTCACCTTCAGTTTCCTTCGTTTACACACAGACTGAAACTCATCTACCACTCTCTGTAACTCCCTTTCACTCTCAGCCATCAACACAGTATCATCAGCAAATAAACTTGCCACCAAGGACCAATTTGATGGCTACTCTCTGTATTAAATCTCATAATATTTTTGTCTTGTGTTACTAATGGTAAGCCTATGTATAATATGGAAATTGTATGAATAACTGCATGAAGTTTATGTACCATAGAATTACTGTGACGTTTTGTAGAAAAGAAAGTACAGTAGCTAATAATTATACCTTGTACCATAGAGTTTTTGTGGTATCCCATAGATTTTATAGTTTGTCTTTAACTCTCTTATTATATTCAGTAGATTTATTACTATTTATTATACTGTAAATATACTGTGGCAAAGGTCTAGATAAAGAAATACAAGTTTATAAAGTAGAACACAACATATTAAAAGCATATTTACATTTAGTTGAGGATGGCATATATCACTAGCACTTAAAACTTATGGTTAAGTGTAAACAGTTTTGTGTCTTTAAGTAGGAAGATTATTAAATTATTGCAATACCTGACCACCTCTCTTCAGTATGCAGTCAAAAAAACAAAAGAGTTTATTTTAATTAGCATTCTTCAGTCTTTTCTGGGTGAGAAACATTACACATGCACAATTAGTGAGGGAAGTTACTGAAGTCTGTACCAAAGTTCACAACAGTCCAGATTTCGATGGCGGTTCACCATTTGAGTAACCTTGCATCAAACAACTGTTCAGTGTTATAGATATTTTGTATTCAGGCTTACTTTTCCCAAGAGTGGTTATTTCAACGTAAAATAACTTCATATTCATTCCTGGCGTGATTTTTTTGTACCCTAGAAAGACGTTATTGTACTATACTGTACTACTGTAGGCATATTACTGAATAGATTGTACTTGCTCACTGTGAAATAATGTACCCTGAAGAAACAGTGCATTGCTATTCATGATGTTAGATAGTTTACCTCAAGGACACAACACTGTGACACTTAATTTGTTTTGTAGTCTAATTCTGTGTCTCATATATTGAACCCAAAGAAAAGGGACAACACAATATACTGTTCATTCAAAACTTGCTAGTGTTGTTCACAGAGAGAAAATCTTGGCTAACCAAAGACATTATTCTCACCAATACTTCAAATACCAGTGAAGTTTTTGTGGCAGTGGTATTGTGTGAGTTTGTTCCTTGCCAACTTGCTGCCACTGGTCACCTAACACCACATTCACACCGTTGTGGGTGCCAATGCAATTTGCTTATTGAATGTTGCAGCTTATTTTACATGCATTATTTCTCTGAACTCAGAAGAAGCATAAATACAGTTATTGTACCCATACTCAATTATGGTATTTTCTATATTCTGTGTGTGTGTGTAAACACACAGAAATATTCATGCTTTATTTAGCCCATGCCAATAATGTGAACACTGTACAATATATAATGATGGTATTACTGTAACCATAATAATGTCAAAGTGCTCACATCTGATCCACAACAGTCTTGTTGCCTTGAATACGACCAGCCACAGTCCCAGTCTTCATGTTCTTGATCCATCCAGTTATACCCAGACCATCAGCCTTCTCTTTGGCCACTTTAGTGAAGTTACATCCTGCAAGAGAAACAGTAAAGGAGTATGAATATATTGTTATAGTACATCACCACGACACCAAACCCTATACTCAGACCCCAAGAATGAATGCTAGTTGTTTCCACCTTATCTCAAGCCATAGTAGCATCATACAGTCTATAAGAAGGTCAACATTAAAAGTTAATCATCTTCATTAAGCAATCTGATCAGGACCCACACCCTAATGATAAGAGATGTGGATGTTGCCAATGCACACACACACATCTGTGTAAATACTGACAGATTTGTAGGGGATCATATCAGATGACCCCCTGCTCCCCCCCACCACACACACACACACACACACACATTCTGTATATATTGGAGCGTTCTGTACCTCTCATTGTCATCTCATCATTTCGTCTTGACCACTGAGGATGGTGGCAGTGTCCACCGAAAACCGTTTGGTAATAAACTTCTGTCTGCCAGTGTGGGTTTTCTTCTCGTCAACAATTTGAACCATACACAGCCCTCAAGAGGAAGAACAAACCCGTGTCAAAACAGTTGTCGGGTAATTTCACCAATCACGTAACAAAGTTTCCAGTTCTCCACCGCTACTCACACAGACCTACATGAATTGAGGGAATGTTGTGAATACTCCAGCTTTCTCCTCACCATCGACTTGGCAGAGGTAAATGGGCGAGAATTATTATTCTTGTACATCATGACCCAGTTTCCTACAGCCAGGATGACGATACACACACACACACACACACACACACACACACGTCACGACTTCCAAACTAGTACCCAGCCACAGAGGGAGGGAAGTGAGGGTAATTCCCAAATCCTGCAGCTGTTATGGTACCAGCAACTTTCGGTGGTTATATACAGTAGTTAGTGCCTGAAACTCGCTTTGGAAGAGTAAATATTCTCAGCCCCTCTCCTGAGAGAATTCAATCACCCAACCTCCCCTACTGTATTTTAAGAAGTACTTCATTTGCCTACCCCAAGGAGGTTGTTGTATATATTATGTGGGATCCCTACTGACATAATTATTCAACAGTTTTAGTGTATGGTACAGTCAGCGGCAGAAGTCCTGTCGCCTCACCTGCTTCACCGAGCCACACAGTGTTCATGGACTCGAGAAATACGCACGTTTTCTACACTTAATAATCTTGAGTCTATGAACATCGCGTGCCTCGGTGAAGCAAGTGAGGCGACGGGACTTTTGCTGCCGACTGTACCAGTACTATATTTTTGTTTCAGTCATTGTTGTCCCTTGTTCACAGTAAGTTAATTAAGGGACCCTGTGATGTAGTCAGAAATTTGAAGGTAAACAAGCCCTTAAAATATATTGCCACGAAACATCACCTATATGGAAGGAGCTTAATCAGTTGCTTCGTGGCATGGTCAGGAGGAATTAGAAGCCTCGTACACCATCACAGGGTCCTTAATTAGGGCTATGGAAGTCAAAAAGGTATCTGCATAGTTTAATTTAACGTTCACCCCTTACACCAAGTCTTTACGCCTCCAGAACTCACTTAATTAAGGGACCCTGTGATCGTGTATGAGACCTGGTGGCTTCTGATTCCTCCTGACTATGCCACGAAACAAGCTCCTATTGAATTAATGTAGGTGGTGTTTCGTGGCAATGTTTGAAGGACTTGCAAACTTCCAATTTTGTAACTACATCACGGGAGTCCTTCATCCTTCCTCTAATGTCACTCTTTACTTCTTGTTGACTCATTAATAAGGTTACTCATATCTCTCACTATTACTCATATCTCCTTCCTTCATTATCCTGTATTAAGGGGGTGCGGGAGTAGGGGACAGGCTTGGGGGGGGTGCGGGGGGTGCGGGAATAGGGGGACAGGCTTGGGGGGGGGGGTTAGAAAGCCTGTCCTTTATTCCCGCACCCCCCTAACCCCCCCCCCCCCCACCAAGCATGTCCCCCTACTCCCGCACTCCCAAAACAAACCCCGACCCCCCAAAAAAAACACCGCACCCCCCTAACCCCCCCCCCCAAGCCTGTCCCCCTATTCCCTCACCTCCTTAACTCCACCAGGAAGTTATCGTTATGTTTTTGGTATATGTATCCTGTGTTGCTTCCTGGAGTTAATTATTACATGTATTCTGGTTTACACATGGTAATATTTCGCTTTTATACAGTTGACTCTTTCCCTGGCATCGCATTGACCCCTAGAGTACACTCGTGATATGTAATTTCTGACCAGAGACGAACGGCAGGCACCACACACACACACACATACCCTGCATTCGAACTCAGCCTCTATAGGTGTACTGGGTGGGGAAATGAGTGATGGAGGCAGAGTGAATAATGAGAGTGATAGAGGCAGAGTGAATAATGAGTGATAGAGGCAGAGTGAATAATGAGAGTGATAGAGGCAGAGTAAATAATGAGTGATAGAGGCAGAGTGAATAATGAGAGTGATGGAGGCAGAGTGAATAATGAGTGTGATAGAGGCAGAGTAAATAATGAGAGTGATGGAGGCAGAGTGAATAATGAGTGTGATAGAGGCAGAGTGAATAATGAGAGTGATGGAGGCAGAGTGAATAATGAGTGTGATAGAGGCAAGGTGAATAATGAGAGTGATAGAGGCAGAGCAACACCAGGCGATTCGAAGCTTTCTGTTCCTCACACTCTGGTCAGAAATTATGTATCACGAGTGTACTTGCTGACAATACTTATTAGTGTATATTATAATGTCCTTATTTACATATTTAATACATAATTGCTCTTTCTTATTTCATCCCATATCCCAGTGTTCTTGTTATTTGTTCGTAGCGTATTTACATTACGGAAATGGCTTGTATCCTTTTATTTGTACCGTTTCTTATACCATTTTGGTGCCAAATGACTAATCTGACCTACAACAAGTTTTTTGCAGTGATGAAGTGAATTGTTTGTATGTTTTGTTTATCTGTGTGTTAGCAGGATCAAACAAAAAGTCATGTTTACATTTTTCGGGAATTTTAACCATTGGATCGAGTAATTGCAAACATGTTCGTAGTACACTCGTGATACGTAATTTCTGACCAGAGACGAACGGCAGGCCCCACACATACCCTGCATTCGAACTCAGCGTCTATAGGTGTACTGGGTGGGGAAATGAGCAACACCAGGCGATTCGAAGCTTTCTGCTCCTCACACTCTGGTCAGAAATTATGTATCACGAGTGTACTTACTACCCAAACGCAAACTGTCGTATGGAAGGCTGGATATTCCTTCAAATTCAATCACGAAAGATGGAAAGAACGCAGTAACCTCGATCCACTTTACCGACATTATGGCATCTCCCTACACACGCGAATGCCAATCAAACCAACAAAAAAACAAATGAGACTGAAGCTTTGGGTATATATTTTTTTAGTCTACAACACACACACACACACGGGGCTGGCAACACGACACACGACAGAAAGATCCTCCTTGCCAACCAACAACAACTCAGCTGAACTCAATCCCTCCCCTCTCATCGTCACGCTTGGAGAATGTTGGCTGACTCTCTCACTCTCTCTCTCTCTCTCTTTCTCTGTTGTTGTGCATTTAGTATTATTGAAGGTGTTATTATTTCGAGGTAATTAATGTATCTATCTTGATAATTTTTATTGGAGTTACTGTATTATTATATCTTCGTCATTATTTTAACACACACACACACACACACACACTTTATCACTCATTATTCACTCTGTCCCCATCACTCTCATTATTCACTCTGCCCCCAACACTGTCTCTCAGTATTCACTCTGTCCCCATCACTCTGCTTCCATCTCTCATACACTCTGGCACTATCACTTTCATTTTACCCTCATATTTATTCCCTTCTTTTTGCACTCATCCCCTTGTCATCCCCCTCACTCCCTCGTCACCACCTCACCACCACCTCCAGCCAGGCAGCCTTCTCTCCTTGCCAAGGCCTCAGTCAGTCAGGGGTCTTTGGGAGCACCGAGGAGTAAATAAACATCATAAACAGTCACGAGCACTATTAATTATCCAGTTGTGCTCCAAATACCTATAGAGATAGTAAATAAATGTAAGTTACGAGCACTAATATGTATACAGCTTTGGTTGAAGCTTCGAACAGTCCAAATTCACCAACGAAGTAATTCCAATGGAGATCTTATTGTTCATTTACTTACTGTTGTCTCTTTAAGTATTCGAAGCACACCTGGATACTTATTAGTGCTCGTGACTACACTAAAATCTCCACTGGAATTACTTGGTTGAGGCCATGAAAGATGTGTGTTAATCATGTACACTCGTGATACATAATTTCTGACCAGAGTGTGAGGAGCAGAAAGTTTCGAATCGCCTGGTATTGCTCATTTCCCCACCCACCCAGTACACATATAGAGGTTGAGTTCGAATGCAGGGTATGTGAGTGTGTGGTGCCTGCCGTTCGTCTCTGGTCAGAAATTACGTATCACGAGTGTACGTATGTATAGTACTGTACACTCGTGATACATAATTTCTGACCAGAGTGTGAGGAGCAGAAAGCTTCGAATCGCCTGGTATTGTTTATTTCCCCACCCAGTACACCTATTGAGATTGAGTTCGAATACAGGGTATGTGTGGTGCCTGCTGTTCGTCTCTGGTCAGGGATTACGTATCACGAGTGTACAGTTGGACACATGAATGGGTGGTACAGCCCAGGTGAAAGATACTTGTCCCATTTGAGTAACCAGTGTCTATTATCAGGTACTTGCTTTTTATTACCATCCTCAATAACGACTTCTGCCCCTGATGTCTCCTATTTGGCACTAAGGAACTTGATATTGGGAGAAATTGACCATCTTTCACTCGGGCTGTTCCACCCATTCATGTGTCCAACTGTACACTCGCAACCCAAAATTTGTAACCAGGTCTTGTTGAAGTATCGAACCATTTTGACATAGTAGTGAACCAATTGCAACGCTTATCCTGTTTCATATTTGCTTGAGTTAGCTTAATACTCGATCAGGCTATTCGAAGCAAGCCCGGATACTTATTTTGGATTGCGAGTCACGAGCACTAGTAGGTATCCATGCAGGTGTGCTTCGAATACCTATAGAGACAGCAAATAAATGCATAATAACATCTCCATTGGAATTTGTTCGTTGGTGAAATGGTGGACTGTTTAAAGCTTCAAACAAAGCTGTACAGTATACTTATTAGTGCTCGTCACTGTACAGTACTTCCCGTTCCACAAGAAAGGTTGTCAGATCATAGAAAAAATGTAAGTGAGGTCATCCGTTACTTAACAGCTGAGGTTAAGGATGAGTGTTTAAAACTTATTATATTCACCACGTGTCCTTGAATGTAGAGGATGCGGGGGAGGAAGGCGGAAGGTGTACACTCCAGCTAATATATTCGTGACCATGTACTGTACTTAGATGTTTATGTAATTTAAGCTGGTAACATTGATTGAGAGAGGAATCAGAGTAGGTGGAACATAATAGAGCGACATGATACAACAATCTTTCGCCTACAAAGACATCTTCCCCACATCACAGCGTTACTAGCTCAGATGACATAAACATCTAGGTACGTACAACCACAATCAAATATCCACCAACACTTTCCTTTCATCGTAGTAAATATCTTGGTAATAAAGAACAACACGTGTATGATTTTGTAGCACCTCATAATAATAATTGAGGGGGTTGAGTTGACGTAAAGTGTTGTATGATTATATTTTGATATGATACTGATTTATTTGCACGATGGAAGGAAAGTGTCGGTGGTTATTTGATTGTGGCTGTACGTACGTGGTCTCGAAATTACGAGCTTGAGTGTACACGGGATATGGATCGAGGCTGGCAGCAGAGGAAACACCACCAAAAATTATGTATGATGTGTGATGAAAATAAAGAGGCTTGTGGAAGGATTACGGGGTGTGAGATGTGGTATGAATATTTATGTCAGTGTGCAAGAATTAAGGGAAGGAAGTTATACAGCCACAATCAAATAACCACCCACACTTTCCTTCCATCGTGCAAATAAATCAGTATTATATCAAAATATAATCATACAACACCTTACGTCAACTCAACCCCCTCAATTATTATTATGAGGTGCTGCAAAATCATACAAGTATTGCTGCTCATTATTACCAAGATATTTACTACGATACATAGGAAAGTGTTGGTGGATATTTGATTGTGGCTGTATATATATTATGGGAAGGAAGATTTGTGATAAAATAAAGAGGCTTGTGGAAGGATTACGGGGTGTGAGATGTGTACAGTCACGAGCACTAATAAGTATCCAGGTGTGCTTGGAATACCTAGAGACAGTAAATAAATGCACAATAAAATCTCCATTGGAATTATTTCGTTGGTGAAAAATTAGTGGACTGTTCAAAGCTTCAACCAAAGCTATATACTTATTAGTGATCGTAGATATATATACCATGGGGTGGATGAAATACTTGGTGGTTGCAGCCAGCCAGACATTAGTGAATAAATATCGGTAAATATAACACAAACTTTAAGGATCTGTGATGGTGTATGAAAATTGGAGGCTTCTGATTCCTCCTGTCTATGCCACGAAACTCTAGCTCCTTCCATATAGGTGTGTGTGTTTCGTGGCAATATTTGAAGGACTCATTTATCTCCAATTTTCTGACTACATTACAGTGTCCCTTAAACAAGTGTATCATTTGTTTGGGTCTATTTGAAGGGCCGATTATTCCTTGTGCAGCTATGCATGAAACGTTAATTAAGGTGGCATGCAGTACACTTTTGATATATTGGACTTCCTTGATTCCTCCACAGTATGTCAGGAAACAGGACCAGATTCAGAAAAGTAATGGTGGCCTGTTGCTTCGAATAGGTTGGATGAATCAGTTGCTCCAGATTAACCAACACTGTACTACCCCTTAACCTAATTATTGGTAAGTTTATCGGCTAAGGAACAGAAGGAGGCTGTTAAACTCTTACGTGAGTCACCCTTATATGAATGATTATTTTTGACCACGGCTGTACAGTTGGACACATGAATGGGTGGTACAGCCCAGGTGAAGGATACTTGTCCCATTTGAGTAACCAGTGTCTATTATCAGGTACTTGCTTTTTATTACCATCCTCAATAACGACTTCTGCCCCTGATGTCTCCTATTTGGCACTAAGGAACTTGATATTGGGAGAAATTGACCATCTTTCACTTGGGCTGTACTACGAATTCCTGTGTCCAACTGTACCTACCTACCTTTCCAGCGAGCAACACACCCTAGCATAGCTTTATTTTTTGTATTCTTTCTGTATATATAGAATTGCCTCAACAAGTGGTGGTAATGAATGGTTTATCTGAGTGACGAGCCAGAGTGACAGATAACAACATCAACTTCACCGAGTGCAAGCGTTGAATTAAGGACCCTGTGATCGTGTATGAATGAGAATTGGAGGCTTCTGAAGTTCTGCCAGATTCCGCCCGACTATGCCACGAAACACGCTCCTTCTCTATATGTGTGTGTGTTTCGTGGTAATATTTAAAGGACTCATTTACCTCCAACAATTTTCTGACTATTTCACAGGGTCCCTTAATTATCATTATGACAATTCGTTAAATCCGGCAATCAGCAAAATTATATCCTGCTGAAAAAACATCAGTCCAATAATATAACGGAGCAGCTCAGTCAGTCACTTCCTTCACCTTCTTATTACGTGTTAAAATGGCGACCAGCCTGTCACGTGTTGCCTTAGAGCAGTGATGTAGTCAGAAAATTGAAGGTAAATGAGTCCTTCAAATATTGCCACGAAACATCATCTATATGGAAAGAGCGTGTAGATAGGAGGAACCAAAAGCCTTCAATTCCCAGACACGATCACACAGATGGGAGAACCTCTTTTGGATAAATTGGGGAGCTATTGATTCCTCCAAGCTATCCCAGGAAACAAAATAATCCTCTTAATTAAATGTTACTAATGGAGGATCTGTTTCGTGACATACCTTGGAGGAATTCAGTAGCCCTCCGATTTACTGTCGAGTGATTTTCTCTCTAAACTCACACGTGCGTGGCTCATAACTGACTCTCGCACACAGAAAACCCTATCACATTATTTCTTTTAATTAAGCACCATCTGTTAATTTACTACAAGCAGCTACGCACTACTTATAACACACACACACACACACACACACACAGGAATAATGACCATCTTTTAATTTACTACAAGCAGCTACGCACTACTTATAACACACACACACACACACACACACACAGGAATAATGACCATCTTTTAATTTACTACAAGCAGCTACACACTACTTATAACACACACACCCCCCCACACACACACAGGAATAATGACCATCTTTCAATTTACTACAAGCAGCTACACTCTACTTAAAACAATAACATATATAATTATGTGAACGTGAAAACATTAGACAGTAAATTGTTTGTGGATGATTATTATTGACCACGGCTCTACGTTTTATTTATTTATTCTTTTATTTCCCCACCTGTCCGCAATAGTACAGTCACGAGCACTAATAAGTATACAGCTTTGGTTGAAACTTTGAACAGTCCAATTCATCAACCAAGTAATTCCAATGTAGATGTATTTGTGCATTTATTTACTGTCTCTAGGTATTCGAAGCATACCTGAATACTTATTAGTGCTCCTGACTGTACAGCCACAATCAAATATCCACCGACACTTTCCTTCCATCGTAGTAAATATCTTGGTTATAAAGAACAACACGTGTATGATTTTGTAGCACTTTATAGTAATAATTGAGGGGGTTGAGTTGACGTAAGGTGTTGTATGATTATATTTTAATATGATACTGATTTATTTGCAAGATGGAAGGAAAGTGTCGGTGGTTATTTGATTGTGGCTGTACATTAAGTTACATCTCTTTCACCCATCTATGAACACATATCTAAAATAGGCATTAACACAAACTGTATCAATGGACACAGTTCCATCCACATACATGGGCGTATATAGTATTATGTATAAGTTCTTTAATAATGCACAAAAAGATCAAATTGTAACATGGAGAGATAAGTAAGTGTTTAATTATTCATCCGGTGTGCATGGGTTCCCTGTACTCTTATAAGGAATTAAAGGTTTGTCTCGAGGTGTAAACAGTGTAGATACCAGCAGCTGATATCGGAAATGGTAATAAGATAATCATAAGGTAATCATAAATAAGTAACAGCTCGTCACCCCTGCCTGGGTTAGAAGTCACACATCCGCTAATAACCTGCTGATGTCGGATGTGGATTTTTGCCTTCAGTTTGAGTGCGGAGAAAAAAATGACTCCTACCAGCTGCTCTGTAATTATTGATCCTAAGAGAAGCTATGTGAGCAATACTTTATGACCTCGGTACCCACTCTGACTACCCAAGTCAATCTCTTTCCTCGATTCGGCTGTCCTCCCTTTTTTTTCATTTTCCTTCGTGTTTATTGTCCCTCCTCTCTGTCTCCTTTCCTGTTCTGGTAGCCTACAAGGTCTTTCTGGCCTGATATAGTTTTTTTTCTTTATTTTTCGATCCTGATTCCCTGATTTGCATGGTGATTAAAAGAGCTCTGAGTTATTGAAGGACGGTATGTAAGACTGGGCCCCCCGTAAGTGGTTCAAGTGTGAGGCGAGGGGTGTGTGTGATAACTGAAGGGCGTCCCATTGCTCCTATCACAACACACAACTTGGAAACACAACATCCCTTTTATTCAGGCTGCAATCAGGAACACACAACTTCTCCCTAGCTAATCAGTTTGGTAAATAGTTTGGTGGTGAATTAAATAGTAAAGTAATTAGTAGTTAGAATTGGGTTCTGCCTGCATAACAGCACAAACATGATCAATTTACACTCCTTATCTGTCTGAGTATATAAGTAATTTGATGTGACCTACACCAGAAGATATACTTTGACGCAGAAACCCCTCGAGACGAAAGAATTTAATAAACAACAATGTTTTAGTTGAAGACGGATAAATAATGTGACCCTCGTGGCCTTTCTATTTTTTGTTACACTTCTTGAGTGTTGTAGTAAGACGGGAAGCCCAGTAAAAACTCCTTCAAGGTCGACTGAATGAATGCTATTATGCGCCACCGGAAAACACGAGTACGTAAAAAAAAAAAAAAAAATTGATGTCAGTCACGGAAGCTCCTACGTCGCGCCTCTTTCCTTCCTCCTCCTCTGATTAGCCCCTCCCATTTCAATTCTTCAACTCTTCCTCGCTTCCCTCTATTTCCTTCGTGCTTACTGTCCCTCCTCTCAATCTCCATCTCCCTTCAAGTCAGAAAATTGGAGATAAATGAGTCCTTCAATTATATGCCTCAAAACACACACACCAATATGGAAGGAGCTTGTTTCGTGGCATGGTCAGGAGGAATCAAAAGCCTCCAATTCACATACAACATCACAGGGTCCTTAATTATGGATCCCTGTGATGTTTAGTCAGAAATTTGGAGATAATAAAGGAGTACTTCAATAATTGCCACGAAATACACATACCTAAATTATGAAAAAAGTTTGTTTCGTGTCGTGGTCAGGAGGAATCAAAAGCCTCCAATTTTCGTACACTATCACAGGATCCTTAAGGGGGTGCGGGAGTAGGGGGACAGGCTTGGGGTGGGGGGGGATTGGGGGGTGCGGGAATAGGGGGACAGGCTTGAGGTGGGTAGAAAGCCTGTCCCCTATTCTCGCACCCCCCTAACCCCCCCACAAGCCTGCCCCCCTACTCCTACACTCCCAAAAACCCCGCACCCCCCTAAACCCCCCCCCCAAGCCTGTCCCCTTACTCCTACACTCCCAAAAACCCCCGCACCCCCCTAACCCCCCCCAAGCCTATCCCCCTATTTCCACACCCCCTTAAGTCTTTCTGGCCTAGTATCACCGTCTTTAGCATCTGGGTGTGTGTGTGGTGTTAGTATGTGTGTGTGTGTGTGTGTGTGGTGTTAGAATATGTGTGTATGTGTGTGTGTGTGGTGTTAGTATCTGTGTGTATGTGTGTGTGTGTGGTGTTAGTATCTGTGTGTATGTGTGTGTGTGTGGTGTTAGTATGTGTGTGTATGTGTGTGTGTGTGGTGTTAGTATCTGTGTGTATGTGTGTGGTGTTAGCATATGTGTGTGTGTGTGTGTGTGTGTGTGTGTGTGTGTGTGTGTGTGTGTGTGTGTGTATGTGTGTGTATGTGTGGTGTTAGTATGTGTGTGTGGTGTTAGCATATGTGTGTGTGTGTGTGTGTGTGTGTGTGTGTGTGTGGTGTTAGTATGTGTGTGTATGTGTGTGTGTGTGGTGTTAGTATGTGTGTGTGTGTGTGTGTGTGGTGTTAGTATGTGTGTGTGTGTGGTGCTAGTATGTGTGTGTATGTGTGTGTGTGTGTGGTGTTAGAATATGTGTGTATGTGTGTGTGTGTGTGTGGTGTTAATATGTGTGTGTAAGTGTGTGTGTGTGTGTGTGTGTATGTGTGTGTATGTGTTTGTATGTGTGTGTGGTGTTAGTATGTGTGTGTATGTTTGGTGTGGTGACAGCAAATGTGCGTGTGATGTCAGTGTATGTGTGTATGGTGTCAGTATATGTGTATGGTGTGGCGTCAAAAAAATATGTGTATAGTATAGTGTCAGCATCTGTGTGTGTGTGTTGTGTGTGGCGTTGGCATCTGTATGTACAGTGTGTGTGTGTGTGTGTGTGCGTGTGGTGTCAGCATATGTGTGTATGCGTGTGTGTGGTTCGGTGTCAGTATCTGTGTGTGTGTGCATGTGTGTGTGTGTGGTGTCAGTATCTGTGTGTGTGTGTGTAGTGTCAGTATCTGCGTGTGTGTGTGTGTGTGTGTGTAGTGTCAGTATCTGTGTGTGTGTGTAGTGTCAGTATCTGTGTGTGTGTGTGTGTGTAGTGTGGTGTCAGTATCTGTGTGTGTGTGTAGTGTCAGTATCTGTGTGTGTGTGTGTGTGTAGTGTCAGTATCTGCGTGTGTGTGTGTAGTGTAGTGACAGTATCTGTGTGTGTGTGTAGTGTCAGTATCTGTGTGTGTGTGTGTGTGTAGTGTCAGTATCTGCGTGTGTGTGTGTAGTGTAGTGACAGTATCTGTGTGTGTGTGTAGTGTCAGTATCTGTGTGTGTGTGTGTGTGTAGTGTCAGTATCTGTGTGTGTGTGTGTGTGTGTGTGTGTGTGTGTAGTGTGGTGTCAGTATCTGTGTGTGTGTGTGTGTGTGTGTGTGTGTAGTGCCAGTATCTGTGTGTGTGTGTGTGTGTAGTGTCAGTATCTGCGTGTGTGTGTGTAGTGTGGTGTCAGTATCTGCGTGTGTGTGTGTAGTGTGGTGTCAGTATCTGTGTATGTGTGTGTGTGTGTGTGTGTGTGTGTGTGTGTAGTGCCAGTTTCTGGGTGTGTGGTGTTAGTGGCTATAAAAATCAGCAGTAAAAACCGGACTGATGGTGAGGGGAGGAAGAGAAACTGCTTCGTCGAATTTTCTATTTCAGAGTCCGAACACATGAACAACAAGTAAGGTGACCGTCAGTTTCTCTCTCTCTCTCTCTCTCTCTCTCTCTCTCTCTCTCTCTCTCTCTCTCTCTCTCTCTCTCTCCTGTGACAAGCATTTAGTCAACTTAATTGGACAACACGTGACGATTCAATACAGTTGTGTCAAGTTGTAATATAACAACTGGAGAATGTTTAGATCTTAGACTGATTGATTGACATTAGTCGCCGTAATAGCGAGTCATATAGCGCCAGAAGAAGGTGATAGAGAGGTGAGACAGCAGGCAGGAAGGAAAAGAAGGACAGTTGCATCACGGCGGGAGATGTTTGATAACCAACCTTTATTCACCATCAGTACCAAGTGGTTTGTTGTTATTAAGAGGATGTGCAGTTCTTGATTGGTGGCATTTGCTCTCCCTGAACTTCATCTTGTTCAAAATACACCATAAAATAAATAAATATATGAATAAAACTATCGATGTAATTCTCGTGTGAAACATTCCGACACTTCAGACGTTGTTGGGTACTGAAAATTATCTTGTGGATTCCCAGAGGCATCATGAGCTGTGATGATCATTTACAAAACCATCAGACCTCATCCTATTCAATAGTTTTATGATCGTTTCGGGTGCCTCCATGTACGAACAACTCCTTCTTCATACACACAGTTCCTCTAATTACCTCGTGAACAGAGGACCTAAGTTTTAAAAACTATATGAATTAATCTATAAACAATTACCGTACTTAACATCTTCGATAATATGTTTAGACTTGGGCCAGATGATTATATATATATTATATTATATATAGTGTCATAGAATAGGAACCCGTTGTCTAGGAAATAATTAAATACATTTATGATATAGAGTTCAAGCAGAGTGTAAAAGAGGGCGTATACACATGCTACCCAACACGTGCAATTCTTAGGGTTCAACTGATGTGTATTAAAAGGGTGTACGGTATGTATGTCTTGCAGTGCTCACCCTGAACCTTGCCGAACACCTCGAAGTCTAGAGACACCACCTCCATCACCATAATCCTGGAACACTAGAGCTTAACTCGGAGCCAACCAACCAACTGCTGGGTGGGTGATGATGGGTGGTAGTAGAATACACAGTGGTTCTGATGGTGGTGGTGGTGGTGGTGGCGGCGGGGGCGGCTCTCACACACTGGGCGACACCACTACTACCATCATCACCTCTGCCCTTCTTGACCAGGTGCCCCCTACCCCATCCCACGTACGATATAGTTGGCTGTTCCCTCCTTCCTCTCCTCCCCATGTCTCCCACTGGTAATAGCTATGTTCTCCCCCCTTGGCTACAAGTTGGCTATACCCTCCGTGGTACCCTTGCCATACCAGCTATACCCTTCTCCTGGCACCTGCCCAGACCAGTCCCCTGCACCCTCAGCTGGTCGCCAAATGTGATCCTTTTCAACTGGTAACTGTACAACTGTAATGGTTTCCTATTGCAGGATGGTACAGCCACATTCAAATATCCACCGACACTTTCCTTCCATCGTAGTAAATATCTTGGTAATAAAGAACAACACGTGTATGATTTTGCAGCACCTCATAATAATAATTGAGGGGGTTGAGTTGACGTAAGGTGTTGTATGATTTTATTTTGATATGATACTGATTTATTAGCACGATGGAAGGAAAGTGTCGGTGGTTATTTGATTGTGGCTGTACATATACGTGATGAACCTCAATTGATACACCTTATTCATTCTTATTGATACCTAAAGTAACATCACCTCACCTTCACTACATGGACCTATCATTTCTTTCCAGCACATCCTAATCCAGTTTGTTAAGGATATTCTTCTGCATATAATCTCCCCTTTGTAGACCATCATTCCTTGTATTGAATGGTAAAGACAAATAGTATTTTTTTCTTTCCCATGTCACCTGATCCAAATAATTCTGTCCGACCTTGATACGACCCATTCAATCTCAGTTAAGTCTAGAACAGCCAAACGGAACCCAAATCAACTCAACCCAACTCAACTCAACTCAATCCAACTCGACTCAACTCAACTCAACCCAACTCAACTTAACTCAACCCAACCCAACCCAACTCAGCATACTCAACCCAACCCAACTCAACTCAACTCAACCCAACCCAACCCAACCCAACCAAACCAAACTCAACCCAACTCAACTCAACCCAACCCAACCCAACCCAATCTGCCCTAACCACTAGATCAATCCAACCCAACCCAACCCAACCCAGTCCATCTCAACAATGTATTATGCTTAGATTATCCTGTAGAAGAAAGTGTGTGTGTGTGTGTCTCTTTGGTAATAATATTGTGGAGCCAGAGTAAACTAGATCAGACAAGCCACGTCGTCAGTCCGTCACTATAGGCAGCCTCAACACCCTTCCTCACGTCTCTAGAGCCTTTATTTCACTATCGTCGTCCTCACTTTCCATGCACGTGTTTCTTCTTCACGCATTTCTCACGTCCCGTTTCATCTCTCTCTCTCTCTCTCTCTCTCTCTCTCTCTCTCTCTCTCTCTCTCTCTCTCTCTCTCTCTCTCTCTCTCTCTCTCTCTCCTCTCTCTCTCTCTCTCTATTGCTTTCTCACCTCTCTTACGTTCCTTCAGACGCAATGTGTGTAGGCATCTCGAATGAAATTGGATATGATTTTGGACCCGTCTTCCTCAATACAGAAGAAAGAATGAAACAAGTTAAAATGACAATCAGTACTATAGTTTCATATCCTGTTCATCAATGCCATGGTAAAAATTGTCAGTGTCAATAAGTCTCGTACTCATTATCAGTTCCGTTCTTGTATAATAATAATAATAATAATATCATGGCCTTGAGTGTCACCCAGCGTCCTCAGGCAGTCCTCACGTGTGGCTGCGGCGATGGTGATGGTGGTGGTGGTGGTGGTGGTCTCGGGTTATTTTCGACCTTCAAAAACTCTCAGCACTATAGCTCGCACGTGTGTGTGTTGTGTTGTTGTGTTGTGTTGTGTGTGTGTTGTTGTTGTATTGTGTGGTGTGTGTGTGTTGTGTTGTTGTGTTGTATTGTGGTGTGTGTGTGTGTGTATGTTGTGGTGTGTGTGTGTGTGTGTATGTTGTGTTGTGTTGTGTGTATGTTGTGTGTGTGTGTTGTGTTGTTGTTGTGTTGTGTTGTGTGTGTGTGTATGTTGGGTGTGTGTGTTGTGTTGTGTGTGTGTATGTTGTGTGTGTGTGTTGTGTTGTGTGTGTGTGTTGTTGTATTGTGTGGTGTGTGTGTGTGTGTGTGTTGTGTTGTGTGTGTGTTGTTGTATGTATTGTGGGGTGTGTGTGTGTGTTGTGTTGTGTGTGTGTTGTGTGTGTGTGTTGTTGTTGTATTGTGTGGTGTGTCTGTGTGTGTTGTTGTGTTCGTGTTGTTGTTATATTGTGTGGTGTGTGTGTGTGTGTATGTTGTGTTGTGTTGTGTGTGTGTTGTTGTTGTGTTGTGTGGTGTCTCTGTGTGTGTGTTGTGTGTATGTTGTGTGTGTGTGTTGTGTTGTTGTTGTGTTGTGTTGTGTGTGTGTGTATGTTGTGTGTGTGTGTTGTGTTGTGTGTGTGTGTTGTTCTTGTATTGTGTGGTGTGTCTGTGTCTGTGTGTTGTGTTATGTGTGTGTGTATGTTGTGTGTGTGTGTTGTGTTGTGTGTGTGTGTTGCTGTATTGTGTGGTGTGTGTGTGTGTGTGTGTTGTGTTGTGTGTGTTCTTGTATTGTGTGGTGTGTCTGTGTCTGTGTGTTGTGTTATGTGTGTGTGTATGTTGTGTGTGTGTGTTGTGTTGTGTGTGTGTGTTGCTGTATTGTGTGGTGTGTCTGTGTCTGTGTGTGTTCTAAGGAATTAATGTATATAACTGTGATGGAGGGAGGTTACTGAACCAATTCACTCACCACATCCATTCCCTCTATATTCTCCTTCGTCAAGCCGACCTTCTTAGCGTCCCTGCCCGGCCTAGTAATGTCTTGGCACCAACAGAACGGTCTGGGCACGCTGGCAGGGAGGGAAGGAGCCCGGGCTACAACATTCACGTAACAAAAACAACAACAAAATATTATAAGGATCAGCAGAATTGCGTGTCTGGTGTCACTGTAACTGCGCATCACTGTATCCTCATCAGGCATTGGCTTCTATTTACTGTATACCCTTTGTAACTCTTGGATCGTGCACAGGTGAATCACAGTTGCGTCAGAGAGAGTAATGAGGGACAGGATACATCATTCGTCACCATCACCAGTTGTCTGTCAATGTGAGTGAGATGGTTGGCAGGTTTAGAGGTGTGTCTTATGTCTCTGAGGAGGTGTATGTGTGTGTGTGTGTGTGCAATAGGTCTTGTGTGTGTGTGTGTGTGTGTGTGTGTGTGTGTGTGTGTGTGTGTGTGTGTGTGTGTGTGTGTGTGTGTGTGCAATAGGTATTGTATGAATGTTCGATATGTTGAAGTGTGTGTGCAATAGGTGTTCTGTGAATGTTCAATATGTTGACTGTGTGTGTGTGTGTGTGTGTGTGTGTGTGTGTGTGTGTGTGTGCTGTATACAATAGGTGTTGTGTGAATGTTCAATATGTTGACTGTGTGTGTGTGTGTGTGTGTGTGACGGGTGATGGATTGTGTGTGTTATAAAGAGAGAGGTAGTCTTTCCCCCTGACCACCACCACCACCACCACCACCACCAAGCCTCGGTATATCTCTGACGTTATTGATGGAGAGATTAGTGGTGGAGGGGAGAGAGAGAGAGAGGGAGAGGGAGAGGG